>JAGFMF010011380.1:4311416-4357183 GCA_019455555.1 Galemys pyrenaicus | reverse complement strand
AAACAAACCCACAAGCTTATGAACAACTAATCTTTGACAAAGGAGCAAAGAATATGCAATGGAATAAAGACAGCTTGTTCAATAAGTGGTGCTGGGAAAACTGGACAGCTACGTGCAAAAGAATGAAACTAGAATACTGCCTTTCACCATGCACAAAAATCAACTCAAAATGGATTAAGCACTGAAAGACATTAAGACCTGAAACCATAAAATTACTAGAAGAAAAAGTAGGCAAAACCCTACATGACATACACATCAATGACATCTTTAGTGATACAACACCTAAAGCAAAGATAGTGAAGGAGAGAATAAACAGGTGGGGCTACATCAAACTTAAAAACTTCTGTATGGCAAAGGACACGCTAACCAAAACAAAGTGACAACCCACTAACCGGGAGAAAATCTTTGTACACAACATTACTAACAAGGGACTTATCACACAGATCCACAAAGAACTAACCAGACTAAACAGAAAAAAAGAAAACAACCCAGTCAAAAAATGGGCGAAGGAGCTAAAAAGGCAATTTTCCAAAGAAGAAATGCAAATGGCCAACAGGCATATGAAAAAATGCTCAACTTCTCTTGTCATCAGAGAAATGCAAATCAAAACCACTATGAGATACTACCTCACCCCAGTAAGAATGGCACATATCAAAAAAAGTAGCAACAACAAATGTTGGTGAGGATGTAGAGAAAAAGGAACTCTTACACTGGTGGTGGGAATGCAAGCTGGTCCAACCATTATGGAAAGCAGTATGGCGATTCTTCAATCTACTAAGAATGGAACTTCCATATGATCCAGCAATCCCACTCCTAGGAATATACCCAGAAGACACAAAAAAAACTGATTCAAAAGAATACCTGCTCCCCTATGTTTATAGCAGCACTCTTTACAATAGGTAAGACCTGGAAACAACCTAAATGCCCAAAAACAGATAAGTGGATTGGGAAGCTATGGTACATAAACACAACAGAATACTATTCAGCAATCAAAAAAAGAAAAACTAGATGCATTCATAGGAACATGGATGGAACTGGAAGGGATTATGCTCAGCGAAGTAAGTCAGAAGGCAAAAGAAAAGTATCAGATGGTTCCTCCCCTAGGAGAAATATAAGGGAACCAAATAAAGATCAAGGAAAGGAATAAGAGCAATAATAATAACAATAATGACACAAAAACCAAAATTGAAAAGACAAGGACAAATTGGGGACACTTGGTGGGGAGGGGGGAGGGGGAGGGTTGAGGGCAGACGAGAGCATGGGGGACTGAGGTGATGGTGCACTGGTGATATGGTGATGGGGAATACATGGGGATTACAATTGGTGTCAAATATATATAAATTAAAGGGAAAAATGTAAAAATAAAATAAAAACTAGATGTGTGCAATAAAAAAACACCAAGTCTTTTTAACAGCAGCAAGATAATTTAACAGCTACTATTTACTGCAACCATTATAGTATGTGTTTAATCATGCTTAAAAATATTACTAGCAGGGCTCCCTGGTGGCACAAGAGGTTGAGCACTGCACTGTGGGGCTTCCACAACTACTGCAGTGTGAGTTCGATCCCCAGCCAGGAAGGGCACTCACATGGCACAGCAGACCTCTCCTGCTTCACCTGCTGCTAATCTCTAATATCTACTTTTCAAAAGTTCTCTAGCTGGCCTCCCCTGGTGGCGCAGTGGGTTAAGCAACGCACTACGAAGCAAATCGCAGCCACTGCAGCACAAGTTCGATCCCTGCTGCCGGCCAGGAGGGGGATCCACATGGTGTGGCAGACCTCTCCTGCTGTGCCCGCTGCTCCCCTCAGCAGTGTACTTCTGTTGATCTGCCTGTTCTGCTCCCCGCTCTCTGTGGTGAATCCTCTCACCCCCCTACACCTCTGGCCTGTACCCCAGTGCTTGTATGCATAAATAAATAAATCTTTAAAAAAAAAACACACACAAAAGTTCTCTAGCAATGGAATCTACATAAATGGAATCAACCCCTTCTTCTATTATAAATTTTGTGATAATACATGAGTGGAAAAAAAGCCTAAACTCATTACTTTGATATTAAAAGTCCTCATTAATTTGTTAATATCATACCCTTGAATTCCAACACAAACCACTCCCCCTACTCTGTATTCTATCATCATGCTATGTCTAATTTATGGGTTAACCCATAAACACAAGAGAGTTATATATAGTAACATTTCTGCATGTCACCAGAATTAAGCTAGTATAAATCTACTACAGATACTATACATACTATAGTGTATATACAGTGCATATACCATATTATATATAGATACTATAGGCTGATTTGGATAAATAGAAATATAAGTCCTAGAAGGGAATCATTAAGAAAATAAGTTAAAAAGCAGTGGAAAAATATAAAAATGAAAACTCTACACTAAAATGGATTCATTTAATATAAAAGAATAGTAAAATAAAGAAAAAATTTGCAACTATAAGTCCAACTGCATCAACAATAAAATCAAGGTAATACAACAAGCAATTCAATCAAAAAACAAAGATTTATCAGACTAGCTAATGAAAAAAGCCCTAACAATCTTTTTATATAAAACAGACATTTTTTGTTTGTTTATAAACATGTTTATTGTTTTCAACACACTGGATTTCTCTCCTAAAGCATGATCACCATAGAAAAAGAAAAACCCTGAAAAAAAACAAATTTAAAAGACTAATATTTCTCAATATTTAAAATTTATGTGAAAAGTCTAAACTAGGCAAAACTATAGACAAGTTATACAGATATTAAACATATAATACATGTATATAAATAACTATGAGATATGTAATTATATCTACACATATACATAATATTATTATATGAAACAATCATACATAATACATAAAATATATAATCTCTAGAGATTACTGATTGCTTAAGGCTGGGGTAGGATTTAGAAGAAAAAAAGGCAAAGGTATATGGTACAGAGCTTCTTTTTTGAGGTGATGAAATGTTCTGAAATTCACTATGGTGATGTTTGTACATATAAAATCTACTGGATTTTATACTTTAAAAGGTAATACACATGAGTTGTATCTCAAGAAAATCATCAAACAAAAAAAATGAACTCTTTTCATCTTCCTCTTCCCTTACTATAAACCAAAAAGCTACAGGACTAAGCAAAGTAAACATTCACATGAGGGTTGGAAGGGGAGTCCCTGTGACCAGTAAGGTAGCACAGTCCTGAACTGAGGGAGGAGCATATCCATATAGAGGACCAACAGAGTATAAAAGCGCTAAAAAAGTAAAGAGGGTGCTGAACCTATAAGGCTAGGCACCAGCGGTAGACAGTAAACAGGTTAAGCAAGACATCTTTGCAAAGGAGAGATGGGGCTCAAGAAGCACACAGCCATATAGGGAAGCTCCTTAGCTTGGGGTGTCAAAGATAAGCAAGATGATTAGGACAACAAAGTGAAGTGGGATAAAGGGAGTAGGAAAAAGCAACTTGCTGCAGGATGTCAGATATGAGCATGGTAGGAAGGCATCACTAAAAGAGCTGCACAATTCCCGATGTCAAAATTCTAAGCCAGTCCCAAGACAGTAAAAGAATAGGGGGAATGGGAATAGCTCTAGTGGATAACTTCTCAGTGTGAACAAGTAAGGAGGGTGTTCAGTAAAAGGCCTTCCCTGTGTGGGAAGTTAAGGGTCCTAGAAGGACTCTAGAGTGAGGCTGAAAATAGGAGCTGAATACAAAGGTTTGGAAAGCAGTCTTTTAGGATGTGGTTTGGCATATTGGAGATTGGAAAAAGAAATACTAATGAAAAGGCTGCCTATCATAGATCGTTGCAGCCTGAGGAAGTTGTGGATTATAAAGACACAGGGAAGCAACCTGGCAAGGGCTGGAAGAACACACGCAGAATAGGAAACACATCTGCCTACAATAGCTACTCAAAATGTGGTGTCAGTTGTTTCCTGAGAGGGTACAGAGTATCAAAATAAGCCCAACAGTAGGTAGAGGAGACTGAAGCTCCAGAAGGATGGCCCATTGTGGGGAGCTGGAGTTGAGGAAGAGTTAGAAGAGGGATCCATTAAAAAATTGGAGGTAGCCAACACAGAATGCCAAAGTCAACCTCAAGTGATGAAGGAATCCATATGAAAAATGAAAAAAAACTGTTCCACATAGTCAACTTAAGACACAGTATATTGTAAATACAGAGAACTGGATCATTCTGCCTATAAAGGACATTATGAGACAATTGGCAAAAATTTAAAGGGGTCTGAAGTATATGGCAGTACCACATTAATGTTTATAATCTTATACAAGAATGTTCATGTTTGTAAGAATGGAACAATCGAGGGGATATGGGACAGCCTTATTTACTCTCAAATTGTTCAGGAAAAAAAATTGCTTAGTATGGTGCTTGTGACCACTCTAAGTTCCTATCACAGCATTATTTATAATACGTAAGACTTGGAATCAACCCAAATGCCAAAAAAATAGACAAATTGATAAAGACAATGTGGCACATATACACAATGTACTATTATTCAGCAATCAAAAAACATAAACTAGTGTCATTCACAGAAACATGGATGGAGCTTGAAGAGATTATACTCAGTGAAATAAGTTAGAAGGAAAAGGAAAATTACAGGATGGTCTCACTTATAGGAGGACTATACGGGATCAAGTAAAAAAAAAATAATACCACCAACAACCAAAAAAAAAACCACAACAAAACAAAACAAAATAAACAGAACACTACAAATCAGAGACATTCTGCAGGGAAGAAGGAGGGATTGGGATCAAGCCAGGGACAGAAACAAGCATAAGGGACTACGGTAGTGGTGCACAGGTAAATTGGTAGTGGAAATTCTATGGAGACTATAGCTAAAAAAGAAAGCAAACATTGCAAAAATAAATAAATAATTGAAAATTTTTTAAAGACCTTGAGAATGTGACAAGTATTAAAGTTAAGAAAATAATTTGAAAACGTATAGTCAAGTCACTAAATAAAACCAAAGTCAAATTACAGACTATAAGAAAAATATGTGAAATGTAAAATGATGCAAAACTAAATACCAAAAGTACACATGATTTATCTGAGCAACCTCAGAATGACTAGGACCCATCTAAAGAAAATGATTGATTTAAAGAAAAAAATTGTTAAACATGACAGCAAAAACTGCAAGTGCCTTAGAAAGGGTCATACTGACATCAAATTTTCAACAAAAGTACTTTAAGTCAGAAGAAAATCAGTAACATATTTAAGATGGTACAAGAAAGAAAGAGTTGTCAAGGATTTTACAGCCAGGCAAATGACATTCAAAGTATAAAGATCCTTGAAAAACTAATATTAAAATGCAATTCCCAAAAATTATTATTCCCTTGAGCCCTTTCTGAGGCATCAACATTACAGTGAACTTCAGATAGCCAAAATACATTAATATACAGAATTTGTTGAACCTTATATATACTTAAAATTTTTTGATTAGAGTCAAAGAAGAATAACAGTATGTAATGACTTAGTACATTCCTAATGTAGATAATACCATGCGTTGATTTGTTAAGGCTACAATAACAAAATATGCCAAAACAAAGCTACTCAAAGCCCGGGTAGCTTGAACAACAATTTTTTTTTCCCCATAATTCTGGAGTAAAGAAGTGCAAGATCAAGATATCTGCAGTACTGGTTTCTTCTGAAGTCTCTCTCTCCTTGGCTTGTGGATGATCATCTTCTCTTCACTGTATTTTCACAAGATCTTTCTGTGGTTGACTATGCCCTATTTTTCTCTTCTTATAAGAACACCAGCCATAATGTATGAGAAGCCACCCTAATCACCTCACTTAACATCAATTAACTTTCCAGAGTTTCTTGTATGTGTAATTACAGGTTTTTCCAACTCTATCATCCTCAGTGTACTTGAAAAATAGGATTCTCAATATGGGAGAAAAGATTCAGACTTAACGTAGGTGAAATTAAAACACAAGTCCTGAATTTGAACTGAAAGTACAACAAGTCAAAGGATAACAAAATGATGACAAATTTTATAGTATTAAGTACCCCTAGGACCTAGACTGTGGTTTGGAATACCATTTAGAAACTAGGGATTCTTGGAGTAATGACAAATTTCAGGACTGAAACAATAAAATGTTTATGATGGGTCTCAAACACTGTCATGGGAAATAGCAAGGAAACTATCAAAGACAACAGAGGCATGCCAAAAAGAATAAGCGGCCAAGAAGAAAATGATACCCATCACCCAAAGGTGGAACATTTTGATTTTAAAAAGGTTATTATGTGTTATAAATTTAAACATCTCAAATATATTTAAATCCTTGATTTCATAATGATACTTTAAAAATACTAATTGGAGAGTTTTGAAAAAAGAAGAATGGAATTATACTACTTCCCTAAATGGCCATTAGGTAGCATGATTAGTGTAAGTTAGTGGAGAAAAAATATGCTAGTATATACAAAATGTACATTAACCAGATAAAAACATTACAGCAATTATACATTTTAATTTAGGTTAATAGGTAAAACTTATCTGAATATGGTAATAAGTCTTGTTGAAAACACTGCACTGTGCGGGGGCAGGAACTTCAGAAAAATAGAATACTTTTCTCAATCATTTACTGAAATTGTGAAATTCTACATATCTATAAAGTAAAATGCCTGATATATAAAGCAATATACCTAACAAATATAAAAGAACAAGTGATATTTTTTCATAAGAGTCATCTTAAAACTACTTACACATGTAGTCTGCTACTCAAAACATTACTTCCATCTAGGCCTTGTCAAAACCTACTTTTATAATCTACAGTACTTTAAAAAGACTTTACTGGAGCTAACAGTTTGACTTGGACAAAAAAAAAAAAAAACAAAACAAATCGGGCTCTCTGCTCCTCCCAGTTCTACAGACAGCTGCCTCTTTTGCAGTTCCAGTGTGATCCTGAGACTTCATGGTGAAGGTCAGAGTGAATAGATTTGGTTGTACTGGGTACCTGGTTACTAGGGCTGTTTTTAACCCTGGCAGAGCAGATGTTGTTGCCATCAGTAACTCATTCATTGACTTCAACTACTTATTTTACATGCTCTAGTACGGTTCCTCCCATGGGAGTTTTGATGGCACAATCAAGGAGGAAAAGCTGAAGCTTCTCATAAATAGAAAGTCTATCTCTTCCTTCCAGAGTGAGAGCCCACCAACATCAAATGGGGTGATGCTGATGCTGAACATGTGGAATCCACTGGTTTCTTCACCACCTTGGAGAAGACCAAGGCTCACTTGAAGAATGAGGTCAGAAGGGTGACCATCTCCTTTTGCTGATGTCCCCATATTTGTCATGGGCATGAACCATGAGAATTACAATTTCCTCAAGACTCAGCAATACCAACTGCTTGGACCCTCTAGCCAAGGTCATCCATGACTCTGGTATCTTGGAGGGACTCATGTCCATGGTCCATGCCATCACTGCTCCCCAGAAGACTGTAGACAGCCCTTCTGGGAAGCTGGGTTATGATGGCTAAGGGATTGCCAAAAATATCATCCCGTTTCCATTGGTACCACTAAAGCTGTGGGCAACATTATTCCTGAGCAAAAAGGTAAGTTGCCTAGCTTAGCCTTCTATGTCCAATGTGTCAGTTGTGGACCTAACCTGCTACCTGAAGAAAGTTGCCAAGTATGATAACATCAAGGAAGTGGTAGAGCAGGCATAATAGGGTCCCTTAAGGGCATCCTGAATTAAATGAATCTTATGATTTTAACAATGACACTCACTCCTTCAGTTTCAATGCTAGGGCTGACACTGTTCTCTACGAACACTTTGTCAAGCTCATTTCCTGGTATGACAATGAATCTGACTACAGCAACAGAATAGTGGACATTAGGGAGTAGATGGCCTCCAAGAAGTAAGAGAACACTGAACCAATAGTCTCAGCGAGAGCACAAGAGGAAGAGACTCATCCTCAGCTTTTGAGGATTCACTCAGAGAATCTCTTGACCTGCCACAGTTCTATTCCAGCACCCTGGAGAAGGGGAGAAGTTTAAAGAGACCTGCCTTTTTGTGTATCATCAATAAAGTACAGTGTACCCAGCCCTCCTCAAAATAAGAGATAAACATTTATTACAAATTAAAAATGAGGGTTATTTTTGGACAATTAGATTAATTTAATTATATTTGACATCATTTGTAGTCCCCAGGGAATTCCCACCACCATTTCACCCATGCATCGTCACCTCAATCCCTTGTGCTCTTTCTGCCCTCATCCTGGTCTCTACAAAAGGTCTTTGGAATTGCTGGGTGATATAGTAGCTCTATTTTTAGTAGACTGAGGAACCTCCACATGGCTTTCCATAGTGGTTATATTAACTTGCATCCCACCAGCAGTGTAGTAGAGTTCCTTTTTCTCCACATCCTCGCCAACATTTGTTGTTGGTTTTTTTGATATGTGCCATTCTTACCGGTGTAAGGTGATATCTCAACAAATGAGGTTCTTAAAATTTCAACATGAGCAAAAATGGAAACTTTTAATAATACATTAAAATAAGACTTTTTAAAAATGTCATTACCAAAAAGAGACATCTTTAAATAAAAATTAAAATATCCTTAGGCTGTTCAAACAATGCAGCTAAGGTTCTGCAGCTCTCATATTATTTCTTATTGCTAAAATTTTACATTCATTTCTTCTTGGTAGATGACTAAACTGGATGCTGGTACAGATGGTAAACCCATGTTTACTAAGTTCCTTCCTAGTCACTCTTGGGAAAGGATGAATTCTCAGTTGGTAGAAAGGCAGCTTTGTCTCTGCCATCTTGTAGTTAACAGTTTTCTGGGCATCTTCATCCATAATTAAAGTTTTACACCCCTTCAGTGTGGCTGCTGATCTTAGGTCTTGTCTCCTTTACTTTCTTTATCATTGTCAATAGGCTCTTGTGGTCTATGACCCTGATATGTCTTCTATCTCACTGGTCTACGTTAAGCACCTTGGTCACCAGCAACTTCCATCACTTCTCCCTTCACAGGAAGGCTGGAATACTATGTTCAAAAGCATATTTCAAGAAGCACAACTAAAACTGTAGCCAGCAATAGGACTGGAACTATTGGGGCTTGCTTTAAGAAGCACTCTCCAACTGGTCAGGACAGGGATGGGAAGAGAACAAGGGACTATGGTGGTCGTGCATGGGTGAATGGGTGGTGGGAATTACATGGGGAAATCATACATTGTACAAATATGAAAGATGATGTAATAAATATATGTTAAAAAAAAAGAAGCACTTTCCAATCTCTCACTTTTTCCCACCTTCTATTCCAGTCATTTCATTGGTAATTACATGAAGAATCCCAGAAACATGGATGGCATCTATAAAGGCAAAGATCTGCTGCATATTTCCATTCTTGCACTCCACCAGTGCCTACACCATTTGCTGACTTCTCAGTCTTTCCTCCTTTGGCACCACCAAATCCATAGTCTATGTCACCGACACTGTGTAGGTACTTCCCAGGGTTATTTTTGAAAGTGTGTTGTACAAATACTGCCTTATTGTCATTCCTATTGATTAAAACATATCCAAATACTGCATTTAGCTGTTACTGTTTTCCAAATCTTCCTTATCATGACCTTATGCTATTGTAAAGCTACCTAGTAATATTGGTGGTGGACTTGTGATGAGCAAGGAAGGTGAAGCAAGTATGGGGTCTAGTCACTGTGTTTCAGCTTTCTGGTTAAGGTGATGGTGACTGGGTCACCATAATGTTTCATGGATATCTGGTCCCACAACAATTGCAGCATAGAGTTTGATGTCTGTTCTCTTATTAACAAGTATGTACAGAATTTTAAATTATGTTGTTGAAGGCAAACTGTCATCCTCAAGGGATATATTTTATTTTTGGAAAGGAAAATTATTTAAAGCTATGCTTGGTAAATTAGTATGTGCCACAAAACCATCCTTCATCAAAAAATATAGTACCATTCTAAAGTAATGAGAACTGTTTTCTTCTCACACTTAAAAACTTACGCTGTAGGCAATTCCAAAAGACTTGCAACTAATTGGAATACTGACAGCATATTTTGAATATGTATAGGTCTTCCGAGAGATATTGACTAAAGTGAAAAATCACTTAAAGTATGACAGTTTAAAAGTAAGCCCTCACTATTTTGCAGAGAATCTTTACATAGCCATTATTTAATATACAATTATACTATTTGTATATTTGTATATCCATAGTTTTATTTACAAATATATTAGACATAAATATAGAATAGAGTAATATCAAATAATCAGAAAACTGGGGGGAAACTAAATATAAATATTTTCTCAAAAGGAAAATATATATGATAGAACTGGAGTAGAGAAATTCACAAAAGAAAATGTCTATGTGAGAAATGTAATCACATGGTACAAACCAAACTGAACAACTATATTTTCAATCATAAAACATTTACTGTTTCTCTTCAAATTCTAAAAGGACACTACAGTCTTCATTAAATAAAATACATTTTCCCCATTTTAACTAATTGTAGGGTATTCAATCAAGAACATTCATTTCATACTGGATATTAAATCCAACAGCCACTTTTCAGTCTGCAACTTATTCAAAATGTTGGCAGTACAGGATTTCACTCATACTCCCTTGCTCTCCTCATTTCCCTTTGCTCCAAATATTAATATTCCCAAGAATTTATCAGTCATTTTTTGTCTCTGAAATCACTTCAATTATACCCACATCCAATCTTTTGGCTTTAAATATTGTCTGTATCTGCCAGCAATAAATACCTAACTCCATACTAGACTTAACCCCAAAACTGTACTTACCTCACTTCTACATTTACGTATCTAATAGGCATCTCAAACTTAGCACGTTCAAAACTAAACTCTTGACATTCCTTGCCAAAACATATTCCTTCCATGTCTTCCCTAACTCAGTAAATGACAAGTTCCTCAATTAAGCTGTTCAAAGCCAAAATACATTTAGTCACCTTTGAACCCTCCCTTGTGTCTTTACCACATATTCACAGTGATAGAAAATCTACTGGCTCTACCTCTAAAATATATCCAGTAGCTGATATTTGAGAGTTTTATTTTAGGTATGTCTATTAAAAAATCTAACAAAGATCCCTTATTTTCCACTGCTGTCAGCCTATGCAAACCACAATGTACAACTTTAATAGCCTCCTAACTAATGGCTCTATTTCCATCTTGGTACCCTATTTAACAATGCAGCCAGACAATCCTTTTAAGAATGATTATCAAGCCAAACTTTCTCCCTCTCAATCAGTAAAAATCAAAGTCATAACAATCACCAACAAATCTTTTGTTGCTCTCAATGTATTTCATACTTCTCTTCTTCTCCCTCTCTTTATCCCTCTTTTTATCACAGTGAAAGAGTCACAGAGTTCTTTAATCTACCAACTAAGTAAGACCCTGTTAAAGATCCTGCTTGCCCATTGGTGCTGAAAGCCCTTCCCCACATATCCACATGGCTGGATATTTGACTTCTTGAGATTTTTAATGATAAATCCCCTAATCACAATACATAAAACAGCACTTTCCTATTTTACTTTCCCTGTTTTATTTTCCCACTAATACATCTAATACATTTCATCATTTAGCACACTGTGCTAGCTCATAATCTCACACACATTTTTCTTTTTTATTGTTTTATTGTCTGTCTCCTCCCTTTATAAAGTATATCTTTCTTCCCACCAATAAAGGTTAAGAATTTTGGTATGTTTTGTTAATAGTTATAGCCCTAGCACTTAGAATCTTAGAATAATAGTGTTAATAAATAATATTTAGTAAAAATATTTACTAAGATATGGGTGAATCAGTAAATGTTTCCTATACGTATTTAGCTTGTTTCCTTTAGGATACATATACTCTACTGAGTATATGTTGACAGCATGTTTAATTTGAAAAAGAGGTCTACAGCACATTCTGTAGGGGAAATAATTTCATCTGGCTATTGAAAGTTAGTCAATAATTTACACCACAGAAATTTTGTAAAACATGAAAACTTTACAACCCTATTTACCTCCTATTAAAGCCTTCCATTAAGAGTTGCAATATACATTACACCATACACATCATAAACAAAATATAAACACTGCTTTACTCAACCACACATATTTTTTAAAAATAAGAGAGGGAATATTTTATTTTTACTGACAGGTACACTTAATATTTCCAATATTTTTCATTCATTTCCAATGATCCAACTTTCCTTTTTCAGCCTATACAGTGTACCCACAGCAAGAACTGCCATAGTTTTATTTATAAACTGAAATATTTTCACTGGATGGAGAATTTGCAGTTGAGAGATTCTGCTTTATCCTCTATGACTTCTTTGATTTGTGATGAGTAGTATGCAGTTAGTCATGCTATTTCATTAACTTATGTCGTTTTTTTTATCTGTCTGCTTTCAAATTGTTCTCTTCTGTCAATATATATTCAAGTTCATTTATTTCTGTATCATATCCACTCTGCTAATAAGCCAAATACTGTAAATTTTACTTCAGATATATTTTCAGTTCTAAAATTTCCATTTGATTTTTGTATGTGTATACAGCTGACAATTCCTACCTTTTAATTTGTTATAAGCAGCTGCTAGTTGGAGTTTCTATAGCTAGCAGCAACCCCATTAGTCAGCTGGCCTTCCACCCACCCACGTATGCCTCAAGGTGAGTAGATTGGTAACAGCCTGCCTGCACCTTTGCACCATCAATCAGTAACTAGTCCTTCTGTCTTTGCCCTGTTGCTGAGAATAAAACAGCTTTTTTCTTCTTTGCTGTTGAAGGAAGTGAGGGAGGAAGGGAAAGGAAAATGAGAGCCCATGTGCTTTGTTCCTTTTAAAGGTTCTCAAATGTCCAGTCAGCTCTGCCACCTTCCCAGCATCAGGGGTTGAGTGCAGACTAAGCACACGTATCTACTGGTCTGATACGGCTTGTCTGAAAATCAGGGGATGGAGTTTGACCCCTCCTCAGCACTGAAACACTCCAACACTTTATATACAAATGAAAAAATTCACATGCACCCATGGATTTACAAAGCAGCATTCATTAACAGCAAAAGGCCCAGGGACCTTTGCCCAATGACTAAACATCAAAATTAAAAACAAAAAACAAAAGAACAACACTTATTTATGCAATATCAAAAATGTAGAGGTGTGTTCTTCTAAAAGTTTTAATTTGATATACTCTATTATGTATGTTTGCATACTAGGAATACATTCTGAATCACATGAGTACATACATATAGGCTAAACTGACACAATTACTACTCATTTTCATTGCTTTTATAAAAGAATGTGGTAAGAGTCACATGAGAAATTACCAAGTTTGCAAATGGTTCAGGACAATGTTTGCTCTTTTCTTAATGGGAAATAATATAATTGCTTATATTTAGCATTTTTTTCTTTTTGTTGCCAGAAATTACAACTAATTCTAAAATTTCACTATGGCACTCCTATAGCCATATGGTTAGTATATTTGTATTTTTTTTACCTCTATATTTCGTCCTTTTATCACTCTACTTAATATAATTCTGTCAGTGTTTAAGGAAAACCATTTCAAATATTTAATGGATCTAGGCAAAGAATTAGGGAAAGAAAGCAGGCTACATATTAGCCAAAACATATGAATTGCAGAACATTCCCATGAACCCAACATGTGGTAGAATTAATACTTTCAAACTCAACAAAAATACGCATAAAGAAAAGAATGTACAGGCACAAATTCATTTCTAGGTATGGTAAACAAATAAAATGATATGGATAAAAGATGACAGCACGTGTTGTAACCTTGATATAAAAACAACAGCACTTATGCCATTCAATATTATTATGATTGTTGAAGTCACTGGGAGCATAAACATTTGAATAAGTGTAAATTCAAACTGTAATGTATATATCCAACATAGAACATAAAAAGAACAGAAATATTTATCCAAAATTTCAAAGACAAAAGAAAGATGTTTTTAATGTTGAGTACTCCTCTATACCATAATCCTCACTCAATCCTCATACAGATTAAACACTAAGGTTTTTTAAGTCCAGCACTTTTATACAAGACATACTTCTTCAGCATTACAAATACTATGACTTATATCATAAAATTCTCCTTCAGCTCCAGTTTGTAGTGTCATAATTGCCAATGTGATTTAAATAAGTTCTTAAATATTTTGCAAAGCAAGTATATTGTACATCAGAAATAATTAATATATATTTGCATAGTCTCTTGCCCAAATAGTCCCTTAAAGTTAAAAAACAGCAAGAATATGGTAAATTATCTCTAATATGGTAAATTATCTTTAAAAAATGTTTTTTTCAAAATTAAGATACTTCATCACAATTTACAGTGAACTGTCTAAGGTAATATTAATTTAAAGTTCTTAATTATAGCCAAGGTTACATTTTATATCAATTTCCTTCTAATTCTTTATTCTTTCCAAAATCTAATTTGAACAATAAGCCATTTCATTTTTTTCATTATTTTAAGAGTTCAAATTCTAAGATTCTTAATACCAGATTAAGTCATCTGGACATAAAATTTATTACTTGAGAATTATATTAACAAAAGCCATGTCTTCAACATCAGAAAGCATTCTAAAAAATTAAAAAGTTCATGACAGGGAAATGGTTAAAAAAAGAAGCCAAAAAACCCACTAAAAATAAAACATAAAACAATACTAAGTTCCAATAGAAATGATTTTTAAGCCACTTTGAAAAGAAACTGTATCATTAGTTCACTCTTCACATCTGAAACATTCCATAGAATTTAAAATAAGACAGTATTTCTACCTTATATCCAGGTCCTAGCTGATGAATTGCAAATATCTGTGCAGGGTTGAGTGCTTCGCTGAATACATACACAGCACCAAGTTGACCACAAAACACCCTATTTGCATCAGCAGTTTCTGAAGATCCAAGAAAGCACTTGTCATAGCTCTATTTTTAAAAAAATAAAATCAAAATTATTTTGTAATGGCAAAATATTTCAGGGTAACTGCCTTCACTGTCATGAATACCTTGTACTATAACAGTAACAACAGAAGAAAACATGAATTATGACTTTGTGCAGTATTTATGTAATAAAATCCAGTTAAAGATTTTTAAGAAAAATCAGTTAAATGTTTTATATTTATAGGCAAGCAAACAATAACCATCACTCAATATCCACTTTCCAACTTTTACAGTTGAAAGCAAAAGGACTTATAATTAATACAAACTATTTTAAATTTTAAAACTCTACTTACAATTATATATATATATATAAATAGAGAAAGATTCATCTGAATCAAGAAAGTAACTATTCAAGTTTTAGCTATTCCTCAAAACTACAAAAAGCCTGATTTTTTTAAATTTCTACCTGATTTTTCCACTATGGATATATTCTCCTATTTCTCTATATTAATTCTAGTTCACAAAGAAAATTGCTACCCTCTCTTATAAGCAGGTATTATGCAAAACCAAATAAATGATAGTCACCAGAGTCTTCGATCAAAAATAATACTCTTCATCTGGAGAGTTCAGTACCTAACCAGCCATACATAATAAGATCCATCCTATCTCTGTTTCTTTAATCTTATACAATACTAAGCCCTGCCCACCATGACCAGAGAAAGCTGACATTGAACAGTTTCTTTCACCCAGTTTTAGAAATTAGTACCGATAAGCAAACTGAATGAAAAGCAATATATGTTTGGAATTCCTTTGGTCCCAGTAAAAATAATTTTAAAAATTGTGAATAAGGTTCAAATCATAAAATCTTCACAACATATCCAATCCTTAAATTGAAGAATTTAACATTTGGCTGCAATAATGTATATGCATAGGTGTGCTGTCCTAGTCTAGTTCTTTGAACTCCAATGCAAATAATTTTTAAAAAATCCAAGTCTTTTCTCACTTATTTTTTAAATGTAGCTATAGAACCAAAACATTTAACAAGGTCATGGGTATTTCTTTCACTCTGCAATAAAAAGACTATCCCCTCTAAAGGTTACATATGAAGGAAAATTTCATCTATTATAATTCTGACAAAATCACTCTCATAAATATTATTGACAAAGACTTAACTATGAGTTCTAGGGCTGTTATCTCTAAAAGACCAGAACAGACACAAAATAAATAAATTAGCATACTTGAGGTTTTAACTTTAGATTTACCAGAATTCAACTGTGCTATCTCCGTCACTGCTAACAACCTTGTTGAAACTGTTACAATGGCATAAACCACTTAACTAATCCACCTTCTTCTACTGTCATTGTTTTACCTTCAGAATATTTTAAATACTGCAGCCTGATTGATGTTTTAAAAACATGATACACCATTACAGCACAAGTCTGCTCAAAAATGGGAACATCTTAGTCATGTTTCCACATGAGGCCGACATGACTTGACCCTCTGCTATCTACCTATCCGCATCTCTTAACATCTGTCCCTTTAACCCTCTGCTCCAAATAAAATGGCTGCTTTATAGTTCAATGAACTTTCCAGTTCTATTTCAGTTGGTACATTCAATGTTAACACGGGCTCGGACATGACCCCCAAATAGCCACATAACTTGTTCCTTTAACTCTCCTCACTAACATCATCTCTGAAATATTTGGTTTCCCCCTAGCCTAAAGCTACACCTCTAAACTTGTTCCACACTTGATTTTTCTCCAGAGAAGTTAGGGACACTTTTTTATTGCTTAAGATTAAGGAAAGAATAGAATACCACACTAATACTTTTGAATGGATACTTAATAATTTGGCCTAGTAATTTTCTTTTATGCAGTACTAATTACATCTTTTAACAATTTTTATTACACTAAATTTAAGAATTAATTCATTTATAAGAAAAAAACTTTTAAAGTAAAAACATTTGTTTCCACCTATTTTATCATTCATGTGATAAACAGTGATAGATCATATCCTCAAATACATTAAAGCAGAAAAAAAACTTACATCATTTGTGTTAACATGCCAAGCCATATCACCGTAAGACACCAGCTGTCCATTAACATAACACCGAATTTCACTGTTCCTCCATCGATTGTAAATGTGGACAATGCTTATCATATACCACTTAAATAAAAAAATATATCAATGTAATTATTATTATATAAAAAGCAGTTATTATCATATAAAAAGCAATCATAATGTTAATAACACACTACTGAAAAGTCCTTGAAGGGACAGTAATGGTATCCACTATAATTTCCTCAAGTTTCCCTTCTTATTTTGCAGGTAAAAAAGATTCATAAAGAATCAATATGTGATGCAGTCAAAGCTTAAACTCCTTGAAATCTGAACATATACTCCTTTCACTATGACAAAATCCAGAAACTGAAGAATTATATTTGTGTCCCTTCATTTAATAACATTTACTAAATACCCAGGACTGACAAATAGAACAAAGGTCCAGTTCTCCTGAAACTCACAGTATAGTGAAAAAACATAATTATGTAAGTAAATGAAAACAAAGTTATAAGTATGATGATTAATTACTTTGGGGAAACAAGAACACTGCAAACTGAAAAAGAATAATCTTGAGTTCTCCTTTGGATTGCATGATTAGAAAAGACTCGTCAAAGTAATAGCATCTTAAAATTTAAATAAGATATAGATGGCTTCAATTCCACTTTTTGAGCCTATTAAATCCAGAAATAATCATATAGCTTTAATTTAACATCACATAAAAATTCATTAAGATTCAAGGAATGTGTTTATAATCATTTCTCATTTAATTGTTCCTAGTGTCAACAAGAAGTATTTTAAACATAAATATTGATACGGGATGGTTAATATTTCTGTAACAATTTGTGGATTCAACCCTTAGTTTTCAACCCAGAGTTAAAAATCTAAAGCAGAGAATACAGAAGTATTTCTTCTAAAATAAAGAAAAACACAAATGATTTAAGGGGGAGAAGAAATAGTTTCTCAAAAAAATAATAAAAAACAAACTCTTTTCTCCAGATTATTTATAATCATTTTTCAATCATTTTATACACATTTTGAGAAATATAAAGCTATAATAGGAATCCTCAACCACTAAAATCTTAGGAATTTCAATGTACCAACATACTACACACACAATTCATTCATTTTGATTTAGAGACTAATACTGCATAACTCATGAACAGAATGACACAAAAAACAAAGTTCCTCAATTTTAAAAGCAAAGGTCAAATCGTTTAATTCCTAAAACACGTCATTTTCAAAGTTGTTTCAATATAAAGTAATCTTTAACTCTAGTTTATTATAGACAGTTTTTAATTGATAAAAAAGCAAAGTATATATTAGCCCTAATTAAAATCAGAAAAAAGCTTTAAAATTAGTCAATTAACTCATATTTTTAAATGTTATCAATGAGAAGAAACCAAAAGAAATGAACTTCAAATAATTTTAAGGAAAATTTTATAGAAATTTCCATATGTAAGAATTAAAATTTATCTATATGACCTTCATTGAATTTGAAATTTTTAAACCAGAATGCCATCTAAGAATTATAGAATATAAAATCCTAATTTATATTTTGGAGTAAAATTTTTAGAAATTTTAAATTTTTAAAAAGACTAGACATAAATAAATGTCTACAAATACAAAAGGATACTCTACATCAAAACAGTTTCAATATAAGTAATATTAGATTTATACTTATTTGCTAACCTAATACAGGAAAGTAGAAAATGGAATACCACTAAAATACAGATAATAGCTAAAGAAGTAATAACTAACTGAGGATACAGGGGAAAGGTAAGACAAATGATAAAGAAATAATAACAGAAAAGAATTTACTGAGAGTAAAATTAAACTTAGCAAATAAAGGAATCTTAGTATGGCTTGATACTTAGCAAAGCACAGAGGCTTGATAAAACTTTTTAGTGTTTAGGTTTAGTGAAAAAGCAAAGTCTGGTGACTGCAAAGAGACCTGTAGGAAACCCTTAGCAATCAGTCTTTGTTTTTGTGCATAGTGTTGTATGCACAAAAACATTAATTAGAAAGGAAACCTACACTCCTATGTTTACTGTAGCACTAGTTACAATATCTAGGATATGGAAACAACTTAAATGACCCCAAATAGATTAATGGATCAAGATGATGTGATTGTATACACAATGGAATACTATTCATCAATCAAAACATAGATGGAGCTATAAGAAATTATGCTCAGTGAAACTGGTCAAAGGAAAAAGAAAAATATCAAATGGTTTCAACTTACAGAAGGAATGCAGGGAAACAACAAAAAGCCTAGAAAAACCCCACACAACTTGCAGGCAAACCATGTATCTGAAGCATACAGGAGGGGAGGAAATGGGAGAGGAGTCAAAAAGGGGTGGTGGGAAGAGAACAAGGGCAGACAATGGTGATGGCTCAAGGGTGATGTGGTAGTGGGGACTACAACTAAGAGGAGAAATCAAAATACTCTAAAAAATGAACAATGTAAGAAAATAAAAAAGTTTAACCAATTAAAAAAAGGGTGGGGATAAATTTCTCCTAATAAAGCAGTGCATAGATGAGAAAAAGAGAGAATAAAACACAAATAAAAAGGTGCTGTACACCAAATCTGGAGATTTGACTTATAAATTAATTATATGTAAATTCTTAGTGTGTAAAAATACATACCTACTCAAGGATCCAAGATAAAGAGTGAGCAATATGAAGAATTTAAGCAGCAAAAAATTTTTAAAAGATAAATACACACACATATAATATCCAGGAGATAAAAAGTCTAGGAAATAGAAGTATAGGAGTTTAAAATTTAACTGATATAAAAATCAAATAGATGATTTGAAAAAAGCTGATTAATTTCCAACTACTATGGAGATAGGTGACCTTTTAATTAAAACAAAGGGTTTTTTAAAATTAGTGTAAATGGGATTAGAGATAAATTTAATATTTCTTAACCTGCTGTAGGGCCAGAAATCAATCTAGATAATAATATCTCATACATAGATGAGAACAGAGCTCTGGAAATGAGAGTTGATACTGATTTTGAAATTGAATAAAAATTCCTGAAAAAAATATAACCTGCACAACAGTAAGGATATTGCCTCTTTTGTTCACTGTATTAACATCTTCAATGCCTAGAAGATCATAAGGTGCACAGCAAGTACTTTAAAAAGCATTTATAAGAGAATGAGAGAACCAGAAGTCAAGAGCCTCATTTTATACAAAACCAGTTACATAAAAAAGTAGAAAGAAAATGTAAGTAATAAGAAAAAAGCATTGTTCTGTCATAGAAAAACAGTAAGAGTGAATATCACAAAAGTCATTATAAATGTTTTAAGACAGCAGGGATGGTAAATTCTATTGTTCTCAAGAGCAGTATTTATTTATACATACCTTGCGTGGTTGAAAATCATATTTTACACAGTGCTGAAAACCTTTTCCTTTGGATTTCAGTGATGTAACTATTAGACAGTTGCCAACAAAATGAGCAGAGTAACCAACTCCTTTGCTAGTACGAAAACTGTAAAGAAAACTGACTATAGTATAATATCCTCTGATTAAAAAAAACTACATATCTGAAGCTCATTATTATATATTAAAAAAATTACTATAAAAATAAAATGTGTCCTTTTAGAGTAGAAAGGATATTACATATATCTAGTAAAAACTGAAAACTAAAGGTTTAGAATAAAAGGTAATTAATTTAACACTATAGAATCTTCTAATATTTCAATTTAAAATAACACAAGTACAAAAAAACAAATGAATGGCAAGCAAAAACCAACACACGTGAATTTTATGTAATGACTATCTGGAATTAGAAATACAGAACTTAGTTAAAATGTCCATCTTTTCAAAAAGTAACTTATTTCCCAACTGTATCTTTGAAAATAACTTACCAACTTAAAAAATTGGTAATTTTAACCAAGTTTAGTAATTAATGCAGTGAAACAAGCAAAGTAGTACATTTCTAGCTAAAAAAAAAGTAAAAAAAAATGTGACTGAAATATTGCTATTTTTCTAGAGGAGCACTTCTGCTAAATGTGAATTCAATCATAGTAATTTTAAAAACTAAAAGCTAAAGTGAAGGTTTTATGAACTAAATGTATTATCTCTGAAATTAACATTCTGAAATATTTTATTTAGTAGTTTGAAGCTTTGCATAAAATTTCCTTTCATTATTATCCATATAGAATCTTTCGTAACATAGCATACAAGCTATTAGTAACTCATGTGTTCCTGTACTTATGTTCCAATCACTGTACAAAAAGCACTTTAAGTATTTTCTGATTAAATATCTCATATGTGATAGATTATATTATCTTAATATTAAAGTTGAAGACACCAAAACAAGATAAATAGTAAGTGGAGAATGAAGGACTTAAACTCAGGCAGTCTTACTTCAGAGCATGGCAAGTATTAAATGACATGTAAGCACTTACAATGCCTAGTACAGTTGACCATTAAACAACGTGAGGATTAGGGATCCTGACTTCCACACAGGTGAAAATATGTGCACAACTTCTGACTCCCCAAAAACTTAACTATTAATAGCTTGGTGCTGACTAGGAAGCCTTACGTATAACATAAACCTTTAAAAGTAACACATATTTTGCATGTCATATGTACTGTATAATGCATTTTCACAGTAACAATACAGAAAAGGTTTTAAAAAAAAATCACATACAGTATTTTAGTTCATAGTATAATCTAATTGTAATTTCTAAGAAAATTCACCTAACATAGACCTGCACAGTTCAAACCTGTGTCATTCTAGTGTAAACTTTAAACAGTAAGGTGACCAATAGAAGCCTGATATTCCTATTTTTGTTCAATATTGGCAAAGTGAAATTACCAAATTCTTAGTCCTTACAGACTGTTAAGTTTCTCAACCCATCCACTAGTATCTATCAAATAACCTATCTGATTAGTATTTCTTACATGGTATTAATATTTTTGAAGAATATCTTAAGATAGAATAAAGTAAATAAAAATTCAAAGTGAATGAAATCTGGTAGGAATTTGGCTCTTTTCGCTCTTTGACCAGGGATCAGCATCTTCACTAAGAACTTCACAGCTGATCACACTTTTCAGAGAAGGTCTGTAATGCTTAACTTTTAAATTGTAATTGAAAAAAAAATTAAAACAATGAGGCAGGTTTACAGAGACTCAATAGCAAAAAATAGACTTTAATCTGACTTAAATGTGTTCTTACGGTTTCAAGGTATACATTTCTATTACTATGTTGCCTTGACACTATGCTACATTTACAAAATTGAAATGTTAAAGACAAAATTCATACAAAATTAAATATTTTACTTACCAATAAAGATAAGGTTTATCCTTATCAACATTAATGTTATTTAATGGATCCATTCGAAACCAAGTGTTTAAGGTGAAGCCATTCTGATAAGGCCACTTTGCAATGGGAGGCAATGCAATTGCCTACAAAGCAATGAAAAAAATAATACCAAAGTATCAGTTAAAGAAAACGTAATGGTAACTAATGCTAAGTATGGTTCTTACAGATTAAAAAAAAAGTATAAATATTTTGGAAAATCATGGATAAATCTAAAAAATAAAACTATTATCTTACAAAAATAATTAAATATTAAAACAATCCACTCATCATTTGACTATAGAATACCTAAATATTTCAAATGTTCAGTGAATAAAGTTTCATCACTAGGTTACATACTAGGGTTTATACTGTACTCTAAGAAGTCCTCTACCACGGTCACTAATGTACAACCCCCTTACATATGCCTCAGAATTTTCAGTTTTCTCTTACCTGTTAAGTTTACAGTAATATTTCATTGGACTAAAGGAAGTCAATTCTTTACATTTAAATACATTGTGCTAGCAAATATTGATGGAATCTATATTAAGGAAATACAAATATTAAGGGTTAATGCTCATAATGTTCCTAATACTAAAATAAAGGAAGGGGAAGCATGAGATGTGTTATTCAGAAACTTAACCACTTTATTCCAAAAAGGAATCAAATTCACTTGTAAGTAATAAAGGAAAAATGCAGTACTCAGTTAAAATTGTCATCTAAAAAAATTCAGTTACTCTAAGGAAAAACTGAAAAAGTGATTGATTACTTGACCTGCTATCAAGAAACATGAGTGGACATATCTTCCTGGGAGAGCTCCAAAGTCCCTCACATAAAAGATAATTATCCACTATGACCTTACAACCAATCTGTTTCCTCAAATAGATAACATTACTAATAATGACTTCCTCAAATACACAGCTTTCATATTAAAAATCCTCTATATATTGGGCCTCCCTGGTGGCACAAGAGGTTAAGAATCCACTCAAAAAATGGGCAGAAGAGGAGCCTTCATTGTGGTGCACAGGGTTAAATTGCAGCACTATGAAGTTATCCAAAGCCACTGCAGCATGAGTTCTATCCCCGGCCAGGGAAGTTATCCAAATGGCAAAGCAAACCTCTCCTACCTCGCCTGCTGCTCCCCTCAGCAATGTATTTCAGTCAATCTGTCTGTTCTGTTCCCCACTCTGTCTCTGGTGAATCCTCTTAGTCCCAACACCTCTGGCCCGTACCCCAGTACTTGGATGCATACATAAATAAATCTTAAAAAAAAAAATAAAAATCCTCCATATGAAAGAATTAAGTTTAAATTTCTTTAGGTTATGCACACACTATGATTCCAACAAACCCTTTCAATATTATTCTCTTCTACTACCATATCTCACAATTCAAAGTGTATACCTCCACATATCAGCTGTCCTACCTGCTCTGTCATGTTCCCAATTATCCCTTAATATCAAGCTAATGTATCCCTTTTCTGTTAAGCTTCCTGGACTTCCTAGTTTAGTTTTTCTTTTCATTGTTTTCCCATCACACTCAGTAACTAAATCTATAGTAATTTATTTTAACAAGTTGCTTTTACATCTGCCTATCCATTAGAGTTCCTTAAGAATCAGGAATGAAACTTGTACCAACAACATTGTAACTTAAGACACAAAAAACATTCAGTACACGGCTAATGAAAAAACTCTCAAAGAAAAGATTTTTAAGTGCGTGCTATAAAAATAAAAATAAAACAGAAATGCACATTCAGATATAATCTTAAATGAAAACTCAAACCTTAAAAATATGCCATAAAATGTCCTTTCAGATTTAATGTTTAAGCAAGTAGTTCAGGCAATTTCCATGTCAAAGTAGTTTTTCTTAACTTTAAAAAGGGAACTACATTATTTTGTTTCATTTACTATAAAAATGCAGTTCTTTCCAAGTTTATCACTGGTTAACACTTTCAAAAGTTTCACTAAGCCAGACTACATTTAATGTAGCTGCTCTGAAGTAGCAAGATAAAGAGGATTTATTTATTTATTGAGGATATTGAACAGCAAAATGACTCTACAAAATTATATAACTAGTTTAACAAATATGTTAATTTGTTCTTAACACCTTTGAAACAAATAAAAGCATAATTCATGTTTTTCAAGTTTTTGACAAAATCAGCACACACATGTGTACTTTCACATCAGTAGGGCTCATTAAGTACCATCAATGGTGTGCAACCTACTGCTGCCCAATCCCCTCATTAGCCCACATGGACTTAGTCATTTTGTAACATCTGTTTCATAAACCAGTCTACTATACTCTCAATGAGAACTCAAACACTTAATAAAGAAGTGGTTGGAGAGCAGAATTCCTTCAAATCTTCTAGATCTATTCTTTTAGCAAGAAAGAGGTATGAAATCCAAGAAATATTTATAATTATCCCCAAAAGAGAACTGAGAGATTCTAAATTGCATGTACTATGAACACCAGTGAACCAAAATACAATAAGAGAAAGAAAAATCTCATCTTGAGTGATAATGGAATAATAAGTCTTTGGTCATACTAGACCTGGTATCCAACACCTAAGAAAGCTCTAGAATAGCATTTTTCCTGGATTTTATTCTGTGAACTTCCAATAATCCGTAAGTAAATAAGGAACTTTATTACAGGTTATTTCTTCAACAAGATATTTACCTTTATTCAAGAAAATTCTTTTAAATTTAATGTATAACAGCTTGAACAAGTGCTTTAAGTAACTACAGTTTCCCATTTCCTGATGGTACTACTCAACTTCTCATTTAAAGATGAAGAAAAATCTACTCTGTAATGTACACTGCATTCCTAATCCTTTTAAACTCTTTTTAACTAACACATATATCATACTTGAATCAGTACACAAAAGCTAACTTGCAACAATACTATGTGATGTGGTTATCTAGGTCCATTTGCTTCTAATATATATGCCTGATTTTATCATCCATTTTCCTAGATTCTTTTATTTCCTTCTAATCCCATGGGAATAATACATGTCCACTGGAATACCACTGTGACTTTAGATTTAAACTGCTTTAATACTTCCTTCATATTTCCTCATACAGTATTCCGGTACCCACATTTGGATGTCCCTCACTCTGTTAATTGAGCCTATAGGACTCCAAACTCTATATCCCTCACTGGCTCCTATTCCAGCTAGCTCCAAAAGCTGCTCTGTTCTATCATAATAACTGAATCTGATGTTTATATGGGGTGCTTTCAGTAAACTATTTCAGTGAGTAGAAAAGCACACTATTTCCTAAATTAAGCAGATTCATAAACTAGGTCACAGCGTAATGGTAAGAATTTTAAAAAACAGCTCCTAACTAAATTTTTTAGGAGTTCAACAGCAGAAGTAACGTGTCTGGGAATAAGTCAGTCGGTCTACTGTTAAAAAAACAATGGATTTAAAATGACACTGATTTTTATTGAAATTGTGACTCTGCTTTATTATCCTGAACAGTATTACGTTGTTGAATTTCAGTTTCCACAACCTAAGTAACAATGATAATTAATTTATCTTATATAGCTTGTATAATTTGAATGAAATAATAGTTGCAAAAGTCCTAAATCTTTCCAGGAGCTCCCTCTTCTATATAGGTAAAAAGAAGTGTGTGTGTGTATGTATTACCATATAATACTAATTTTAATTTTTGAGGTAACACTGTATTACAACACTGCTAATGATTTACATATAGGATCATCCAAATTGCCCTTAATGAAAACGAGTGATGCAAAGACAATGAGGAAAGGGAGAGTAGACAGGTAAGTCCATCAATAGCCACTGAACAAAGTCAACTCAAAAACACATTCGAAGAACATATCAATAAAATTGTGTTTGTGTGCAAAATGAATTACATACTGACAGAAAGATTCATGTATTTCAAGCAATTACTGATCAAATTTATAAACAGGAGAAGTTGCAACCAAAGCAATTAAAGCAATTTCAGTCTATTTTAGCTAAACTTTGTTAATTCCATAATTACAAGTGCAACTTCCTTATTTCTGTGAAAATGTTTTGTTCTTCTTTCCACCTCTTAGACTGAGATTCACAGGTGTCAGACCAATGGAAGTTTTATAAAATGTATGAAAATATCTGTATAGAACTAGAACTATGACATTTACGAGTACCTTTACCCACTTAGGAACAGAGAAATTGGTTTTCTTAGATAAATAAATACCACATCAAACTTTTATTTTAAGATTTATTTATTTATGCATACAAGAGCTGGGGAATAGGCCAGAGCCACAGGAGGTGAGAGGATTCACCTGAGACAGACTGAGGAACAGAACAGGCAGATCTACTGAAATACGCTGCTAAAGGAAGTAGCAGAGGAGGCAGGAGATTACTGTGCCATGTTGGCCCCCTCCCTGATCCAGGATTGAACTCATGCTGCTGTGTCGTGGTTGCTTCACAGTGCAGCACTCAGTGCACTGTGCCACCAGAGAGGCCCCACATCAAACATTTTACACGTGTTTTACTCTAACAACATGATACATAAAAATAACTAACTTCCATATGAAAAGTTCACTATTTTTGTTTCAGAATTGAGGGAAATGGTTTTATTTACCTTTTATTAACCTTTTAAGAAAAAAGTTAGTAAAAAAATATTAAGGGAAAATATAAAAGTAGGGGAATGGTTAGTAAAATGGGAACTTGCAAGAAAATAATAACCAAAGAGCAACAAAAATTTGTTTAACAATATAAGTAGATTTAAATAACATATTGTTTCATTATGGACTCAAAATAACCCTATCCTATCATAAAGTATTAATATTTTACATGAAAGTAAGTCCAAAAGCATTAACGTACTAGTTCTCCATAGTAATGAGGTAAGGATCCAGAAATAAAAACCATTTTTCCTAGTCAAAAATTACATATATTATTTACAATGCTACCATGTAGGTAAATCAAGCAGAATGAAAAAGCTAGTTTTCTGAAAAGAACAATAAAATGAATAAATTGATTAGGAAAAATGAATCATGTATCAAGAATGAAAGAGGAAGCATCACTACACATAACTGATATTAGAAAATAGCAAGGCTTTTAAATGATAAACTATGCCAATAAATTCGACAACTTAGATTACCTGGGAAATTACTTCAAAGACACAAACTATCAACCCTCACTCAAAGTCAAACAAAAAAACTCACTACAAATATGTTACATAAATATTGTAGTTTAAAACCTTCTCACAAACAAAAACCCAGGCCTAGATGACTTGGTGAAATCTAGCACACTTAAAGAAAAAGTAATGCCAATTTCACACAAACTCTCCAACAGACAAAAGGAATACTTCTTAACTCATTATATAAGGAATTTCTTTACAACCAAAACAAGTGAAAGATATTACAAGAATAACGCATTCCCAAATTATTGGAAAATTTCTTTGCAAAGTGTTAGCATATCAAGTTAGCATATCAAGTCCAGAATTATAAGATATGCAAATGCTAACTGAAAAGCAACTGTAATTCACTACATTAAAGATTAAGAAAAATAATATGATCATTTCAATAAAATCAGACAAAGCATTTGACAAAATTCAATTCTGATATCAATATTTTAATAACTAAAAAAGTAAATAGGAATAGAAATTTCCTCAATCTTATACAGAACTATGTCTGCAATTCTAATGCTAAAAGCATACTGAATGGTGAAATAATACTGTTTTAACTAAGACTGATAATATGTCAGTAATATTACTGTTATTCAACACTGCACTGGAGATTCAAGCTAATGCAATTTTGTAATAAATGATATAAAAGGTATACTGACTATAAGGTAAGAAATGAAAATACAGCTTTTATTCATAAAATTACTATCTCTATATATAATGCTATGATATCACTAAAAAACTGCTAGGAATAGTAAATACTTTATCAAGAGTTAATCCAGGACCTCCCTGGTAGTGCAGCGGATTGAGTGCTACACTGTGAAACATCCACAGCACAGCAGTGCGAGTTCAATCCCGGGCCAGGGAATGGACCCACATGGCGCACAAGACCTCTTCTGCCTCACCCGCTGCTCCCGTCAGCAGTGTATTTCAGTAGATCTACCTGTTCTGCTCCCCAGTCTGTCTCTGGTGAATCCTCTCACCAACCATTACTCTGGCCTGTACCCCATATCTTGTACGCACAGATAAATAAATCTTTAAAAAAAAATTATTCCAGGGACACAAGGATGGTTCAACATCTGAAAATCAATTAATGTAATGCAATGGATCAACAAAAAGAAAAATGATATATTCATATCAATAGGTGCTGAGAAAACATTTGACAAAGTTCAACATTCATTTATGATAAACATATGTTTATGATGAAGGCCCTCAAAATCCTCAGGATAGAAGGATTTTATTACTTCACATAATAAAAGCCAATACAACAAACCTACAGCCAATATTATCCTCAATGGTGAAAAGCTGAAAACCTTTCTCTTAAGATCTGGAACAAGGAAGAGATGGTCCACTCTCACCACAGCTTTTCAATATAATACTGGAAGTCTCAGACAGAGCAATAATATAAGAGAAAGACATACATGGAGTACAAATAGAGAAAGAAGAAGTAAAAGTACCACTATTTGCAGCTGAGATGATAATATATAGAGAGAATCCTAAAAAACTACACAGAAAAAGTAATCAAAATTATAGACCAATTTAGTAAATCAGCAGGGTATAAAATAAACACATAAAAATCAGTAGCCTTCTTATATAAAATCAATCTGAAAAAGAATAAATTATGAAAATCATTCCTTTTTTAGCTGAAACCAAAAAATTAAAATACTTGGAATTAAACCTAACAAAGAGGTGAAGGACCTATACAAAGAAAACCCTAAGATACTGTTTAAAGAAATAGAAGACACAATGGGAAGACTCCCTTGCTCATGGATTGGAAGAATCAACATCATCAAAATGGCCATCCAACAGAAAGCAATTTACAAATTCAATGATATTCCAATAAAAATTTCAATGACATCCTTCAAAAAAATAAATTTTGATGAAATTCATATGGAGCCACAAAAAACCTTGAATAGCCAAAGATCTCCTGACTAAAAAGCTGAATGGAGGTATCATACATCTTGATTTTAAATTACACTACAAAGCCATAATAATGAAAACATATGGTACTGAAACAAAAACAGACACACAGACCAATGGAATCGAATAGAAAATCCAGGAATAAACACACATATTCAGACAATTTTTGATAAGGGACAAAAGAGTATGCAATGCAACAGGACAGTTTGTTAAATAAATGGTGGAAGGAAAACTGGGCTGCTACTTGCAAAAGAATGAAGCTAGACTACTACCTCACAACATACCAAAAAACAACTCAAAATGGATAAAAGATCTGAATGCAAGACCTAAAACCACAGAATACATAGAAGAAAATATAGGCAAAACACTATAGAACATACATCTCAGTAACATCTTTGAAGACACATCTCCCAAAGCAAAGAAAATGAAGAAAAATATAAACTGGGATTACATCAAACCAGAAAGCTTCTGTACAGTAAAAGACCCTTTTGTGCCCTGCTAAGGGACTAATGACAAAAATCTACAAAGAACTCACACAACTCAACAACAAAGAATTCATCAGAAAATGGGCAGAAGAGGGGCCTTTGTGTCGGCACAAGTAGCAGCACTATGAAGCTATCCACAGCCAATGCAGCACGAGTTCAAGCCCAGTCAGGAGATGACCCACATGGGTGGCATATCTCTCCTGTCTCACCCAATGCTCCCCTCGTCAGTGTATTCCAGTCAATCCTCCTCTTTTATTCCCCACTCTGTCTCTGATGACTCCTCTCATGCCCCACACCTCTGGCCTGTGCCCTAGTTCTTGTATGCATAAATAAATAAATCTTAAAAAAAATAGCGGTAGCATTCCTATATCCCAGAAAATAACAATACAGAATACTTATGGATAAATTCAACAAAATAAACAGTTAGGGCTTGAACACTGAAAATTTAAAAACACACACAACATTAAATAAATGGACTGGGGGCCTCTCTGGTGGCACAAAGGGTTAAGCACTATACTATGAAGCATTCTCAGCCACTGCAGCATGAGTTCAATCACTGGGCAGGGAGACCTCTCCTGCCTTGCCCACTGCTCCCCTCAACAGTGTATTTCTTTCAGTCAATCTGCCTGTTCTGCTCCCTACTCTGTCTCTGGTGAATCCTCTCACCCCATTCCCCATACCTCTGGCCTGTATCTCAGTTCTTGTATACAGAAATAAATAAATGTTTAAAATTTAAGTGGACTGGTATGCATGATATGTCCATGAACTGGAATATATCTATTGTTAATGATGTTGAGACACTGTGACTTTTTTGTTCTATAATAGATTAACACAACAAAATCAAAATCACATCCAGTTTTGTTTTTTAAATGAAATTTGGCACACCTTGCAATAAATAGAATGGAAACAATAACAATTTTGAAAATGAAGAACAAATTTTAAATATTTATATTTCTTGATTTCTAGAACTACAGTACAGTTGCAACAATAAAAACTGTTCTACTGACACAAGAATAACATAAGACAAAGAACACAATAAAAATTTTAGAAATAGATTTATGCAACATGGCCAATTTTCAAGAAAGGTGCCAAGGTAATCCAATGAAAAGCGTACTGTTTCTTCAACAAATGGTTATAAAATTATTGGATATACACCTATAAAATGAAAAACTTAAACTTCCAAACTTCTCTTATTACCATACCTTAAAATTTTACAGAAAAGAGATTATAGACCCAAAAGTAAATTCCAAAGCAAAAGAACTTTCAAAAAAAAGCATAAGTAATAAAAACTCTTATGACATTGTTTTAAGCTGATTTCTGAGATTCCAAAAGCACATGCCATGAAGGAAAGAAAAATTTAATCGAATTTCATCATAAATGAAAATCTTTTGTACATCACAAAATACTGTTAAGAAAATAAAAAGACTAGACACAGATTGGGAGAGAATATTTGACAAATGCATGTCTGACAGTTTATACTCCAAATATATAACAAAAAATAAACTTGAACTCAAAACATCACGAAGATATAAAGATGGCCACTAAGCATATAAAAAAATGCTCAATATCATCAGTAATAATGGCAATATAAAATTAAAAGTACAATGCGGTACAATTACATAACCATTCAAATGCCTCAAATTAAAAAGACAAATAATTCCAGGATGCAGATCAGTTGGGATTCTCATACATTGCTAATGGGAATGCAAAATTTTCCATTATGGAAAATAATTTAACCTGATCTCAGGAAATGAAACACACACCATAAAACCCAGTAATCTTACTATTATGTATTTACTCTAGAGAAAAGAAAACATGTCTGACAAAATATCTGTTTAGATGTTTATAGCAATTTTATTTATAAAAAGTTAAAAAATGAAAACTCATTCTACATCAACTAGTAAATATATAAATTAACTTCAGCACAGTCATAAATGCAGCATAACAGTTCTCAGAATAAAAAAAATATAGTGAGAAGCTACAACATGAATAATCTCAAAAGCACTACTGTAAGGAAAGAAGTCTGAGGAAAAAAGATGTAAGTCATCTTTTCACAGAATGATTTTAAGTACATGAAATTCTAGAAAAGGCAAAAATATATGAACATAAACTAAGTCAGAAGTTGCAAGTGACAGGGAATAGGGACAGAGGACTGGTTTCAAACAGGCACAAGGGAAATTGGGTTAGTGATGTAATTGTTATATTGATTGTAGCAGTGGTACAAGACCATTAAAATTCATGAAAATAGAGTTTTTAAACCAATAAACTTGATTGTATGTAAATTATAGCTCAACAGAATTAACTTAAAATGAAATAAACAAAGATAAACACATGTATTTAAAACTTACCGCAGCACTACAACCAGGAAAATTGAAAAAAGTATCCGGACCATGTCTTTGTGGCATCTGATTAAGAACTGACAATAACTTTACTGCATGTCTTGGCTGAGGAAACAAGAAAATAAATAAAAGTATTGTACAAATTTAACAATAATATCTAATAGATCATGTTAGCCACTGGACTGTCTTCTAAGTAGAGGGAAATTTTGATAATTTACCAAACTCTTTAAGGAGGACAAATTCCATATCAAATTCAAGTTTACAGCTATCTAGAGACAAACTGTTAAACATTAAGTAATAATATACTGATATTGAATACTGTTTCCCTCTGACCACAGCTTACCCAGATTCCACTTTCTCCTCGAAGCATGCTGAACAAAAGCTTCAACTCCTTCACAGTGATGCTGTAGCTGGCAAGAACCCCCAACATATCAACTAGAAGATCTTCAAAGGAAAATAAAGTTATTCTGAACTCTAGTCATGAGCTGCCATCAGTTAAGGTAACATACTTTTTGAAAGAACAAAAGTTATCAATTGTCATTCATATATATTAATCTAATATTTCTAAATGTCCTATGAATAGACATTATAATTAGCAATTTTTAAGTCCTCAAATAACAAAAAAATATATATATTTAATCTGCAGGATTTTCCCCCATTAAATTTTCAATTCAAATTAAGTTTCTTAGTAAATATATAAAATATCTTATGAATTTCCAAATACAAAATTCATACACACATACAAATCTGCCGTATGCAGGAAAAGGGAGGTAAAATATACAAAAATACAATGATTTAACATTGTAAATTGACTTATCAAATGAAAGAGTCACCATATTTTTAGAATTATCTAGTCCTAATAAAGCATGTTGAAATTTCCCTAAACCCATTAACAATTTTGAGCACTTTATCCTTGCCTGGCATTATTCCAAGTAATTTACATTTTTTTATTTCACAGATCCTCATAACAAGCTTATGAGGTCTATAACAAATATTATATTATCATACCGTTCTGAAAATAAGGAAAGTGAGGCACAGATAATCACAATTAATCACACTGCCCAAGAACAAAGATCAGTAAGTATAAGTCAGGATTCAGAGTGGTGCAGGATACCTCTAGAGCCCTTACTCTTACCTACTAGTTTCTAAGTGGAAGTAACATATAAATGCATTACAAGTGATATATATATTAACATATTTTTGTACATGAGACAACCAGCTCACCAAATATAAAGAAAAAGAAAATTATACATTTAATATCTTGTTCCTGATTATTTTCTCATATTCAGACAGGTAAGTGTTATTTGAAAGAAATTAGACACCTAAATATTTAATTTTCTCAATTTTAAAGCACTTCCCAAGAATTAAAATGCCATACAAGTCTTGTGTGTTTCTAACACAAATATACATTCTAAGCAATGCATTATCAATACAAAAGAATAAGTTACGATAAGGAGAAATATATTGTTCTATAGTGTTTTACTCAGTATCACAGATTAATAATTGTAATTTTAGTCTTATACACAAAATTAAAAAAAATACTAGCACTATAAAATTATTTTATCAATTTATTATTAATATTTAACCACATTCCAGTGAAACCTTCACATTAGTAAACGAAAAGTATTTCTTTGAACTTAACATGCTACAAACAACAGAGTGAAAACTCATTAGTGTTTTGTTACTCATGCTTTGTTAGTATATTACGTAAACTTCAATTTCTGTACTAAGAAGTAAGGTAGAGATATATTTCTGACATTTATTCAATGCAGAAAATAAAAAGAATACCCAATACTGAAAATAACGAAAAGTAAAGGTATTAGTTATTATTATTATTATTACTACTACTACTGAGAAAACGTGGAAAATAAGAAGCTTTATATAATAGAGAATGTGAAGATATAAACTTCTGCACTATTATCAAACATGTACTATGGTACTGATCATGAATTTATGTACAAGTAAATTACTATGCATGTAATTATGGTTCATTTTCTAAAATGAACTCTATAAAGTGACAGTGATTTTATGCATAAAATAAAAACTTAAGGATTTAAATCCAGATGTGAAGATTTAAAGATCACATTATGTGCTATGCAACATGTGTACATACAAGTTAATACAAATAAGTCCCATTAAACAATGCTAGAATTTACAGAAAAGTACCACATCTTCATTAAATAGCTGGTTTAAGTTTGAATTTCATTTTTCAGCAAGTTAATCATTCATTAGTAATGAATATGGGGAAGGTTAAATCATTCTGATAGATACAAACTTGAAAGCTATTAGAAATAATTTAATACATGCTATAAAACAAAAAAATAAATATTTAACTTTAAAAAGTACTTATCCTTAACCTATTCTTTATTCCATTATTTTGTTTGGTGTTTTATTCTAATAATATAAGGATTAATTAAATACATAAATCAAAATTTCAGAGAATTTTCTGGCATCTCAGATGCCAGAAAAGGGTACTTCAGTACTTTTAAAGAGAAGGTATGATATTGAAAGGAGCAATTTTAAAATTTATGACAACCCAGAAGAAACATGCTAGAGATTCTTAGCTTAAGTGAATAGATTTAATTTCTCAGAATAACTGTTTCTCTGGGACCATAATTCAAAATATTTCTACATAAGTGAATCTAACCACAGAGAAGAATGAGTTGTAGAAAGCTGAAGGATTGACAGAGAAGAATTATAAATTTAAAAGTTATCATTTTAAATTACACATAAGCAGAAAATTTAATATTTTGTTTATATTCTATATGACTGTTTAATACAAAAAGTTCTGGAAAAATAGCAACGTACAATTCATACTTCCAAAAAATACAATAGCTTTATCCTAAGGCTTTTAGTACCTCCTGGCATAGTTCCATACATGCCAGAATGAAGAGCCTGTAGCTCAGAGAATTTAGTAAAGTACTCACTACACTGAATTATAATATGTATTATGATGTTTTAATTATGTAAAGTTTTAATTAGATGTTACATACAAAGGAACTGTTCATTATTCTGAAAATTTTCATAATACTTATTCCACATTACTGAAATATTCTAAAATATACAAGAGCAAATTTAGTAATTATTTTTATCTTGGAAGTCTCCTTCCACTCTTCAGGTTTTCCCTTTATGTAAAAAGCAAATACATTTCTATTTTCCTATTTAAGACAAGCTGCTTCAACAAACCTGTATTAAATATAGACTATACAGTACATGAATCTTTATAAATATTAAAATTGTACTTTCCTGTCAAATAACCTCATACCTGCTATCATGTCATCTACAGCACTCATTTTCAGCAATACTTGTTCAATTAGCCCAACTTCTGTGCTAGTCTGTAAATTCCGAACACTTTTTCGTAGAATGGCTGTAAACATGCTCCATATTTCTGCTTGACATGTTACATCACAGTGCTCCAAAAGCTCTGTCATGCATGTTATACTCTCAGCATCCTGGATAATAAAGTTCATCTCCAAGTCAAATTCTCCACCAACCAGCTGAAAATAAACAGACAGACAATGAGGTTATATATAACGCTAAAATAATACACCAACCATTCAACAAACAAAAAAGCATACCTACTTTACAAACTTTCATATCTTCTTTCTTTTCTAAAACTAATTTAGAAAATAAAAAATTTTAAAAGCTACAGGTAAGTGAAATATTGTAAGAATGAAATACTAGGAAAGAAAAATCTAAATATTTTTAAAAAGTATATAATTTCTAATCTATATGATAGACTAAAATAAAGCATATAATTACCAGGTGATAGTCAAGATGGGTTTGGTTAAAAGGGTTTGGTTTTTTTAAATAAAAAAAGATTTCTTTTTATTTATTTATGCATATAAGAACTGGGGTGTAGGCCATAAGGTGGGGGTGAGAGGATTCACCAGAGATAAAGTGGGAAGCAGAACAGGTGGATGTGTTCTGAAATGTGCTACACAAAGGTACATTACACTACACTACAATGAAGGCAGCAGTGGGTGACACAAAAGAGGTCTGTTGTGCCATGTAGATCAGCTCCCCTGGCCTGGGATCTAAGGCTCAATGGCCTGAGATAGCTTAACAGCACTAAGACTAACCCCTGGCCACCAGGAAGACCCAAAAAAGGGTTTGGCTCTTTAAAGTGATTATCACTAGAGAAGCAGAGATTCACTGAGGATAAATTTTGAGACTATTATTTTTCTCTAGTGTTTATACTAGTCTGACAAATAAAAGAGATGTAAACAGGAAAAGAATAGCTGAAGCTCCAGGAAGAGAGAATGAAAAAAAAGATGAAACTTATATTAGCAAACTTATAATACACATTGAAGTTATGGAATCAGTGTTTAAAGGTGAAATACCTACTACCTTGTACTTCTCTTTAAGAACACATGAATTGGTGAAAAAAGCTGAATCAATGGCCGCAGATGTAACTTGTGACACCATGCCAAAAGAGTAAAAAGTAATTGTTGTCTTTTCCAAATACTTTAAGCGACAAATACAAAGATGAAAAAAATTAGTACTTATTTCTCTACTGATCAAATCACACATAAATTACTACAGTTTTAGGCACAGTTTCTAAATGACAAACTGGATATCATTTTAGTTAGAAAATGGAGGAATTTGGGAAGAAAATAATAACTATATACAAAATACCTGACAAATTCTGTTATACGTTCATAAATTTTATTTGTTAAAGACTAGAACTTACTGTTCTAGAAACTAAGTCTGTATGTGTGGACAAGAAAAAAACCTAAGCACTAATAGTGCTAAATTCTAGAAACAGAGATGCACATGAACATACCCATGCTACTTTATTCCAAGAGATAAGGACAGATGGGGCTAGAAACTAGAGTCAAGAAGGATTTTTTTTTTCAGCAATCAAAAATGATAAACTAGGGCCATTTATAGAAACATGGATGGAGCTAAAAGGAATTACACTCAGTGAAACAAGTCAGAAGGCAAGAGAAAAATATCAGATGGTTTCACTTTTAGGAGGAATGTGAAAGAACAAATTAGAACAAAAAATAAAAAAGAAGAAAACAAAAATACAAGAGAAGAGGAAATGGGCAATTACAACCAAAAACAAACAAACTCAACAAGATCAAAAGGTTAAAGACAGAACAAAGGGAAGGAGGGGGGTAAGGAGGGAGGGGAGGGCAAAGACAGGGAGGAGGACAGAAAAGAGCACAAGGATCTGAGGTGACGGTGCACCGGTGATATGGTGGTGGGAACTCACTGGGGACTACAAATGTTGTCAAATACAATTAAATAAATCTAATGAGAAAAACAAACAAATAAATAAATAAAGTGGGGGGAAAGGATTTTTTTATGATTGAAAGGTTTTGATAAATATGGTTGATGTCCATATCATATGATGTAAACAGAACAGTAATTACAACATTACCACCTAACCTTTGATACTATTCTAAGTGCTTTACATGTATAAAATAATTTCATTCTCACAAATTATGAGAAAAGCACTCGTCTTCTTTTTCCAAAAAGGAATCACAGAAATAATAACTAACAAAAGGTAAAAAAAAATTAGTAGGTAAAGGACAAGGAACCAAAATATGTATTAAGTAACAACCCCCATTTTCAACTTTGTAAAAAAGCAGTTCTTAAGTTCTTAACTTCTAACCTTTTATTGGCCTACAGGTTCTCTCTTCTTAAACTCTGGTTATACTTCTGTGCATGAAACTTCACTCCTTGTATTATTTCTGCTTTATTCACAAAAATGATTTCAATAATGTTTAGAGATTGATTTAGAATCCAGATTTCACAAATTCATATTTTAGCAAGACCAGGCACTCACAGTTGGTCTTTGATAATGTTACATCTCTAAATCTCAAGTTACCTCATCTACAATATGGGAACAACATTCCCATCTGATAGGGTTATTATGAAGACTAAATGAAATAATGGGTTATAAGCATCTAAGAATAGCTGATCATATAGTAGGCATTAGTTATTATTCCTTATCTTGTAACTCCAGCTTTGTGTTAAATAAGTTACCTGATGACCTCTGAAGTACCATGATTAAGTCAATTTAAGGTTTATCTTTCCAGCAAAAGTTAAATTATTGTGGATCATATACTCCACATTCCCATTACTGTGGAGACTTGTGAATGGGATTAACAGAATACTGAGGTTTAAGCCTATATCTGAATAAACCTTTGTAGTAAGAATTAGAATCATTTCAGAATTCTTTTCCGTTACTCTCTAAAATGAGTTTTATGCTTTTTAGTAGGGCCTGGTGTAACAAGAACCATTAAGAAATATGTAAATAAACTTTTTTTTAAAGTAGGAATTAAAGGAAATAAGAATATGCTATTCTAGTATTTTCTTTGGTGATATTACCAGTCTGACAAGGTATGTAACACAGTAAGTATAGCTGAGCTAGTCTCCAGGTAGAGTAGATGAAGAAATATGGAATTCTAACAGTCACGTTCTTTCACCTAAAGCCTAAGGTTCTCTCATCAAAAAAAAAGAAAAAAAGCCCCTTTCTATAAATAATTTAATTACAAAAGAGTACATTGCCATCAGCTATAAAGATATTTATTGTGGATGTAAAGTGCTCCTATGTTTTCAATGATCTTTCTAACCTTTATTTCATTTTCTAATACATTAGTGATTAGTGTTAATGAGGCCAATTATCTATAAAATGATCATTTCAAATTTAGGGGAAACTTTATTCTCTAATTATAATGAGTGATTCAATATTTATCAGCTCAAATATATAAACAGTAAAAATAGCTGACCTATTACTAAAACAAACTCTATCAATCCTATAAGGAAAGCCATAATTGTCCTCACAGAAGGAAACAGAAAATAAATGAGGTTCAACAACATAACCGAAATCACACTTAATTAGGTCACACATTCGGAATTCTAATCTAAACTAGAAAATGCAATCTAAATACTTTCTATGCAGTCAGAGGTGTGGACTTAGAGATGCGATGTTTCATAATAAGTCTATGAAGAAATCAATGCTTTATGAATATTATATGGGGTAAAATGAAAAAAAAAAAAAGAAACGATTTCCATGGGTAAGAAATAAAATAGCTGAAAACATCAAATCATAATAAAGGGAAACAACCAATTTATTTGAAATTTTTCAGTCAAATGGTAGCAGACTTTAAAAACTCAATTATAGGAAAATTAGCAATTAATACTAAAGGAAACATTTTAAAAACAAAGAAAAAGACATAAAGCAAAAACAACTGGAATTATTAATAAATCAATTGAAACTTCCAATAAATCCAAATATACCATTATGGTGCTCTAGTTATACAATTAGGAAATTTTTTTCTTCAGATTTGTTCCCTCAAATTTTAAAACGTAATGCCACTGAGCACAATCACGCTTACTACTCAAGAATCAGTCATAGTGCATTTTTTATTAAAAAATGAGCTTTAAAAATACATTTACATAAAGTTTACTATGTAAAATTTGAAATTTAAAGTACTGACTTAAGAAATATATTGTCTTCGCTGAGTATTATAATTACTAGTAATTACTAGCTTATAATTACTAATAATTTATCTTTTGTTCATTTTTATCAGTATATTTTTATGACGAAAGCTTAGATTTTTTTTCAATAGTTAGGATACTACAGGATAATTCAATCAATTTCTTTGAAATGTATTCCTCTACAAAATTCTAAACTACATAACAATGCTGATTAAGTCCCAATTTAGCACCCCACAATTAGCTTCCTCTATTTCCCACCCCCTAGACTGTCTACAGGAACATCTCTGCAGTGTCTTCTCTCATTTCATCTAACACTCTTCATATATGTTTAACACCCTATGCATGACATAGGGTTCTCTTCCAACACTTAAATTTATTAACTTCTGTTATGCTTCCAAATATCAGTTTAGATAATACTTAGTCTAGAATATCTTCCCAGTATCCACAAACATGGAATGTATTCTCTGATTTCCTATTACGACATATTGACATCGTAACAATCATTAAATAACAACAAAAATGTTAGCAGATTTTTTTTTCTCTCCATATTACAATAAGCTATGTAAGGGAAAAGACTTCTATCTAACTATTCACTATCTCTACAAGACAAACACATTATACCAAGTCCATATAAATTATGCAGTATTTAACACAAAATATAGGAAAATGGCAAAATGGGAGGACAGAAGGAAGCAAGTTGGTAGACAGATGTCACTAATTCAAGGTCAGCTGTCAAGTTAATAGCCCTGACATTTCACTGTACTCTGCTTTTCTCCTCCTTTAACAATGAATTGTTCTTGCTGCCACATAAGTTTTTTAATGTTCCTGAAATAATATGAGGACATAGAAGATGTTTCTCATGCCTGTTTATCGGTTACTCAGTTGCTTTACTGTTTCTTTTATTATGATGTGAAAACTACGTAAGGTTTCACACATAAAATTCAGGAGACTTATGAAGAATTTTGGCGCAAGTAAAAAATACACAGCAAGAAGAAGACTTGCTTAAAAAGAATTAAAAAAAGAAGTTACTGTTTTGTGATTAAAAAGCACTGACAGATCTAGTCTCCCATCACCCATACTGGCAAGAACCATGAGCATCACAACCAGTATCATTGTGAAAGTTGCTAGTTCCAAACAACAATAGGGACTTATCCTCAAAGAATTTGAATGCACTGAATGCAAGTCTCCTGCTGTCTAGTAACTCCTTCAAGGACCGTCATAAAAATTTATTTAAATAACTGGGAATTTGTTTAACTAATGGAAACATCCCCTAGTACACTTGCTGAAAGCATTTATATTTTTTCAAGTATTTATTTTATTTATTTATATATAAAAGAGCTGGGGTATAGGTCAGAGTTTAGAGGATTAACCAGAGACAGAGTAAGGAGCAGAACAGGCATATCTACTGAAAAACATTGCTGAGAGGAGGAGCAGGTGAGAGAGGAGAGGTCTGAACCATATAGGTTAGCTCCCTTGGGGGGATGGAATTTGTGCTGCAGTGGCTGTCCATAGATTCACAGTGCTGAGACTTACCCCTAGCACCACCAGAAAGGCCCATAAAGGCAGGATTATTCACTGCAGCAGCATGGGGCAAGAAACAACACTTGGAACAAACAACAGACCTTAAAGCCTGGGAAGTAAGCAGGAGAAAAGATGTGTGCGGATATAAAGTCTTAAAAAACTAAACTATGCATGAGGAGTCAGAAAACCAAATACATGACCAAGGTGTGTTGCACATTCAGAAAAGGGATGAAAAGATCCTAAGTTTTCAGTAGTAACTGGCCTTTTAGGTCCACACAAAGAGAAAATAAAAGTTAAGGTAGAGTTGCAAAGAGCAAAGGAACTCCTGCAGGGGTATCCCAATACAGCAAATCTGCAAAGATAAAGTTTTTTTTTTTTTCTTTTTCTTTTTTTTTCCTTCTCCTTGGTGCCAGTAAATTAAGGTAACTGTCAAAACATTAGCTGACCACTTCACTAACATAATACAAAAACTTCATTAGACACACATGACAAACAATACAAATCTTACAAATTTACTTTAGAAGTTTCTAAGCAAACAATAGCAACCCACATAACAACAATAAACACAAAAGGAAAAAAAAAGTATCTGACTGTTACAGTTACGTTTTGATATTCAAAATTTTTACTTTTCAATTAAAAACCAAAGAAGCAGGAAAGTATGCTCCATATATAGGGAAAAATTAATGATCAAAACTTAACAACTACATAATTATGCCTTATATATCACCTTCATCCATTTTATCTTACCTCTTCTATTTTCTTTCTCTTAACTATTCACATATCTTTTACTGTAAGATAATTAAATTGCCAATGCAATGCAAATTATAACTCTTACATTATTATATAAAGAATGGCTCTTCAAAATAAAGCTGCATATAATTTTACAAGGAAATAAAAAAGTGGAAACATAACTAAGAACCACCAATTTGTAAACACTTATTATGTGTTTACACATGTATAATTTATTTATATAGCCTCATTTAATTTTCATAACTCTGTGTTGAGTAACTACAAAAAGAAAATTGAGGTTAGCATAATATTAAGTAACCTGCACAAGTTCTCAATGCTAGTATAAGAATCAGAATTTATCATGTTAATATCATAAAGAATTAAAAAGTATATCAAAATCTAGCAAATACCCTCAATGCACAAATAAGTACTTGAGCAAGTAATTTAACCTTCAAACTCTGCTGTTAAATATTCACATGCACAATGAAAAGCTTTTAGACATGTTTATAAATAATAGGAAAATACATTTTACTTTGGACATTAACATAAGAATAGTTAATTATCCTAAACCCTTCTGACAAACTAAGAGAAATCAAATAGAAATTTACCATTACTTTCCTATTTTTTTTAATACCTATCTTCTCTACAAGTAATTCTTATTGACAATCTTTTTGTGGTATAGAAGTTGCTACAAATACAGTACATTAAAAACTCTAGGGAAGGGCAAAAACACAGGGAGTGACTATCAGACAGTATCTTCTTAAAATATATTTTAAAAAATTACTCAAATACAATTATTTTTATAATTCTTTACATGATTACAACAAACATGAAAGTAAATCAGGTTGCTGCTCACTCACAGTAAAATGAAGTAAAAATAAAAATGTTAATGTAAAACCACATTACACTTTTAAATTCTAACTCCTAGCCTAACTAACTGAAAACCCTCTGATAAACATAAACAAAATAATGACCTTTGCAGACAAAAGAAAATTTGTTACCAACAAGAAATGTTAAAATAAGATCTTCCCAAAAAAGGAAAATGAAGTAGAAAAAAATTTAGAACAATTTATAGGAAAACTACAAAACATCCTAGGTAGCTTAAACAATATTGGAAAAAAGAAATTTGAAGGCATAATGTTACCTGATTTTAAACTAAATTATTATAAAGCAACAATTAAAACATCATGATACAGGAATAAAAATTAACAATGCATCAATGGAACAGAATTAAAAGCCCATATATAAACCCACACATAAGTCAGTACCTAGTTTATGACACTGGAACCAAGACTATAAAATGGCCCAAATGATTTCCCAAATAATGTTGGGAGAATCTGGTCACATATAAAAATAGGAAACAGTCACTCTCTAATACATACCCAAAATTAAATTAAATTCAACATGGACCTTAGATAGAAAAGCAAATACTACAAAATACACAGAAGAAAAGATAGGTGATATATTTCTTGATATCAAGATTCATTACTCAACCCAATGGCAAGGGAAAGGAAAGTAAAAATAAACAATTGGGACAAAAATATTAAAACACTTTTGCACAACCCGAGGAAATATTGGCAAATTAAAAAGAAGCCACTAAATGGAAGAAGGTATCTGTATATTACACATCTGATAATGGGTTAATACCCAAGATATATACAGAACTCATCCAATTTAATAACAACAAACAATTCAATTAAAAATCAGATTTAAGAGACACTTTTCTAAAGATATACAGATCACAACAGATACATGAAAAAATGTTACTCATCATTTCATATTCTGGAAATAGAAATCAAAATCTCAATAAGATATTATCTCACAACTGGGAGAATGTCTTAAATCAAAAAGATTGCTAGCAAGTTTTAGAGAGTGTGTGAAGGAAGAGGAATTCTTATATGATGTAAGGAATGTAAATTGGTGCAGCCATTCTGAAATTATATGAATTTTCTTCACAAAACTGAAAATAGAGGTACCATAATTTGACAGTCCCAATTCTAGGTATCTACCTGAAAAACAATAAATCTTCAACTAGAAGAATTTTATACACTATAATATTTATTGCAGCATTATTTATAAATGGAAGAAATGTAAGAGTACTATGACAGATGATTGAATGGAGAAGCTGTGGAATAGTATTCAGGTTTAAGTAAAGATAAAATTTTGTCATCTGCAGCAAAATGAAAGTAACTCAAGATGATTATTAGAAGCAAAAATAGTCAGAACAGTAAAAATAAATATTGGAAGCATTAACCTCCATGTGCTATATAAGGAAATAAAGTGTATCAGTGAGCAAAAACAAAATAAAACTAAATTGTGGTCACTGATAACTGAAATGAGGTTAACAAAGATGATGAGTGTCAGTGTTGAGTGCAAGGATAAAAGAGGTGTAATGGGATGTTTTGTTTTGTTATATTTTGTAAAAAGAAAGCCCTAGCTATACTCACAAAGGAAAAATGGGGAAATTGCAAATACTAAATAAAATCAGAAACAAACAAAAAACGTTACAACAAACATCTCAAAAATTCAGAAGGTGATAAAAGTATGAACATATGTATGCTAGTAAAGTTGAATAAACTAGGAGAAATAGACAGATCTTTAAAGATATACGACCATGCCAAACTGTAGCAGGAAGTAATACAAAACCTGAACAGCTCAATTATAAGCACGGAAATTCAAACAACCAAAATTCTCCCAGGAAGCAAAAGTACAGACCAGCCGGTTTCACTAGTGAGATCCACCAAACCTTAAAAGCTAAGCTAATACTTATCTTTCAAACTCTTCCAAATACTGAGAAAGAGGAAAACTTCCAAACACATTATGAGGAAAATATCATCCTAACACAAAAATCAGACTACCACCAAAAACAAACAACAACAAAAAACTGCAGACCAATTTCCCTAATTAACATAGATGCAAAAATCCTGAACAAAATCTTAGCAAGCCAAATCCAACAATACATTAAAAGGATCATATACCATGACCAACTGGGAGTTATTCTAGGGACACAGAATGGTTCTACATCTCAAAATTACTGAACATAATTCACCACATCAACAACAAAATGTAATAGGATGTTTTGTTCTGTTATATTTTGTAAAAAGAAAAAAAAAATCAGGCACAGGGACCATTGGAACAGAATGGAAATTCCAGATATAAATTCATGTAGAATATATTAACACTTAATTCATGATAAAGGATCCACAACCATAAAGTGGGAAAGTGTGCAATAAGTGGTACTAAAATAACTAAACAGTCACGTGACAATGAATGAAGTTGAATCATTTCTAACTCGGTTCACAAAAATAAATTCTAAATGGATCAGAGACTTAGACATAAGGTTTTCAACAATTAAATAGATAAAAAGAAAATATTGGCACTCTGTTTCAAGATATCAATGTGAAGATGTATTTGAATAGTTGATAATAAAAGAAAATATAAGTGGATTAAAAGAACATCCTATTGAATGGGATTACCAGTAATTTGTATGAAGTTTTTGAGCATTCAGAAAAAATCTGTACTAGGTAGGGGAAACAGACCCAGTAATCTACTAAATCAAACCAAATGTGATTTTCCATTTTCAGAGAGCAGAGGAAACCTGTATTGTAAAATAGAAGGCATATAAACTGGCCCTTCAAGCAATGTTAATTGAACATGCTAAACGGATACTAAATGAGCCTATACAATGGGAATTGAAGTTGGGGTGCTAATAGGGAAAATTCTCTGTGAAAGAGACCAATGTGGAGGATAGATTTGGGGTTTGTGATAATCTGTGAAACTAATGAGACTTTAGTTAATTTCATTAAAGGGGCATTAACTACCTTCTTTTGGTCATTATTAATTTTTTTTAATTTATTTATTTATATTTTATTAGTTATATTTGACATCATTTGTAGTCCCCAGGGGGTGCCCACCACCATTTCACCCGTGCACCATCACCTCAGTCCCTTGTGCACCCTCTGGC
>JAGFMF010011380.1:4234419-4311088 GCA_019455555.1 Galemys pyrenaicus | reverse complement strand
CTTACCGGTGTGAGGTGGTACCTCATTGTGGTCTTGATTTGCATTTCCCTGACTAAGAGGGATGTTGAGCATTTTCTCATGTGTCTATTAGCCATGTGGTCATTATTAATTTAACCTAACCCTATCACACTGAAGGACATAAACTTGAAAACTGAAATAGCCATAATGTCTAGGATAATAAAAGGCAGGGCTGGCTTACCTACCCTGCAAGTTGTGCACACTGAAGATATGTAGAGATAGACAATAATGTGGAGGACAGTATCCAAAAGAGTTTGATGATAAAATGGAAATAGTTTATAAAAAGGATCATGCAGCCTAAGGAGTGTAAGGAGGTTCTTAGGAGCCTCTTTTTCCTCCAGGACTGATTCTGGAAGTGAGTGAGGAGCTGCTTGATTCTATTATCACTCTATAAACATTTCTTGATTACTAGGGGAAAAAAAAGTTGCCTGTTTTCTGGACAGCAATTTCAAGATAATGGACAACATCCTGTCTGGAAGACTACTGATCAGAGAAAATTAAAACAGATCAGCTTAATGTGCTGAATCTCATGCAGTTTTCCTAGCTTGAATAAAAGAACTGAACAGTGGGAAAAAGCCTGTATGTTTGAGTTTCTACTAACTCATAAGCAATGAACATTGGGTGGGCAAAAGGGGAAAAAAATACTGGCCTATTAAAGAACTGCCATATGGGACATGACCGAATGAGAATTTAAGCAGTGTACTGAAATGGCACATACTGATTCCGATCAAAAGAATTTACTTCAATATTCAGAAGCTCACCAGAACCAACAGGAGATATCCCCTTATGTGCTCACTTTAAGATGGTCACCAGTGCCTGTGAAATGAGTAAACACAGGAACACTACAGAAACGCAGAAACTGGCTGAATCTAGCCATATTTCTCATGTACCCTCTAAGGCACCGAATTCCGTTAAGAATTGTTGGGCCTGCCAACGTGAGAGACAGACTGCATGCAGATGTTTATGTGGCACATTCCCTGAGCAAAGGCCTTGATCATGGCTGACAAGTCAGACTGATGGTAGTAGCCAAAGAATGCTACAGATGGATCTTCAGGGAATATACAAACTCTGGTCTGGATTTTGCTTACCCAGTAGTAGAAGCAAATGCTCAAGAGTACTAAAATAGAACCAGAAGAGAAGATACTGTATCGATTTGGACAGATCCCCCATCATATCCTTAGGTCAAGGAATTTACTTTATAGCCCATGATATCTAACAATGGACAGAAAGATATCCTTTTCAAAGTAATAGTTTGATATTGGAATGTTCAATTAAAATACTAGTGGGCTAAAACAAAAGGAAATAAAAGGCAGGGCTGGCTTACCTACCCTGCAAGTTGTGCACACTGAAGATATGCAGATAGGCAAATCAATCTTACAATTCATGTTAATGTTCTCAAAGTATATAGAGTAAATTACAAGGGGCACTATTGTTAGGACTATTTTTTTCCTAGCTAAATAGAATGTTAGGGAGTATATTTATAGGGAGTATATTTATTCTCCTATCAAATAGGACTAGAGTCTTAATGTACCATTTTGATCTTCTCTACACTTGTCCTCGCCCAACTCCCATGTAATTTTTTTTTCAATTGTATTTAGAGTTGACATGTTTTACTACTTTCTTTTTGCATCATTACATTCGTGGTTCATTGTTTTCACTAGAGTATTTCATGAGTAATTCTTTCACCAATAATCAATGGACAACACAGAATCTGAGCCCCTGCATGCCTGATATCATCTTTATGTCTAACTTATTCCAAAATGTTAATATTTCTGGATACAACATTTTTTAGTGATAAAGTTATTTTTCTCCAGCCTTTCAGATACTGGTAACAAATGTGCCAGCCATTTGATTCTCACTCTTCTGCAAACGATCTGTTGGTATTTTAAATATATGTAGATATAATACATAGGAAAAAATAGAAAAAAATACACAGATATATCCATAGATGGCAGCTATCCTGTACAATTTTCATTACCCTGATTACTAGTAAATGTGAGCACAGCATATTATTAGGAGTCTGGATTATGAGACTGCCTGGGTTCAAATCCAGAGAGAGATATAGTTTAAATGAGTTACTTGAACATACATCTGTACTCAGCTTCCACATCTGTAAAGGGTGGATAATAGTACCTATCTCACAGTGCTGTTGCAAGGCTTAAGGAAGATAATCGAATAAATTCAAACCCAAAAAAGAATCACAGAAAATTTCATATACAGCCTTCCATTTTGATACAATCACTCTTTAAGTCACAATAACAAAAGGCTGAGGTCCACATATTTTTTAAACCATGTAAAAAGAGAATAATAAATATAATATAGACAAGATTGGTTTAAGGAACATCAGGAAATTAGGTTGGAAGCAATACACATGGAACTTCAATAATGCAGGTATTATTCAAGATCACAAATTATAAGGTGAGTTCATGGCTTATATTTTATTATTGAGAATGGCAACTGGATGAAGAACAGAATTACCAAATGTATAACATCTGAATTTATCTTATTGGCACATGATTACAAGTCTTCATATGTACTTGAAAAAGTCTGAGAGTACACACACCAAAATGTTAATAGTGGTAATTCTCAGTGGTGGAAATAAAACTGATTTTATTTTGAAATATTTTTTGTGCTGTCATTTTTCTACAATAAACATGTACTATTCGTGTAATAAAAAAACAAACATTAAAAATTACTGGGAGACACACTAAGAAGCTAGATATTATTAGAGAATATGAATTTCTAATAACACAATGAAAATGATTACATAATTTTCCCTCCTGTGTTGTCAGACAGACTTACTTAGTATTGAAGACACAGATATATATGTTTGTATAGGATTATGGAAAAATTAGAGTGTAAAGTCAAATAAGCTAAAGGTGCTCACATACGTGCATAGCTGAAATAGTACTGAAATGAATCTGAAATTGGGAGAAAGGAAAATGAAGAGATTAAGAAACAGGATTTATCAATGAGTGCAAAATTCACTGAGCCATGGAAAATTATGTTGGTACCAGAACAGGTAACTATAACATTCAAAATTGTAAAAATAATTCTGTGGATTACAAGGTTTGATATCTGGACAAATACGCTGTTAACTAAAGAGGCATTAAAATACATCTTGTTGGGGCCTCCCTGGTGGTGCAAGGGGTTAAGTCTCAGCACATCTGCAGCCACTGCCCCATGAGTTCAATTCCTGCCAGGGAGGTGACCCCACATAAAGCAGCAGACCTCTCCTGTCTTGCCTGCTGCCCAGCTCAGTAGTGTATTTCAGTCAGTCTGCCTGTTCTGCTCCCCACTCTGTCTCTGGTGAATCCTCTCACCCTCCCCCATACACACATCTCTGGCCTACACCCCAGCTATGCATAAACAAACAAATAAATCTTTTTTTAAAAATACACATTGTTGGAACAGGAATGAACTGCAAGTCTTCTATGCTGGGCACTCTTACCTATGAATATGAAGAACAATTATCCATGATGTTTAGAAGAGATTTACAAAGGAAAATTATGAGTTGGTTGATGAAAGTCATAGAGGGATACCCTATCAGTTGATTATAGGAACAAATATGGTAAAGGTCTAGCAATGATTTTATTGGGAAATGGAATTATAAAAAAAGGTGGTGATGGGGTGAAGGGAGGAAATGGAAGCAAAATATCTGAAGAATGTTATGCTGTTTGCTCATCTTGCAGAACACAGAACCTAAAAGAATTTTTAAAAGCATTGAAATTTCAGGTGGGGTGCAAAAGAAAGTATTAGAAGGAAAGGGTGAGAATACCAAGACACTTTTTTTTTTCTTTTTATGGAAAAGGAGCCAAAGGCAGAAAAAGAGGGCAGAAAAAAGAAAAGACCTTTTTTTTTTTTTTATTTCTAAGCTTCTGCACTAACCAGAAATGCCCCTTATAATTTCTTTGATCTGGCCGAGTATTCAGCTGAGATGTTATTTTTCCCAGCAAAGCACTTTCTAACCCTTAACCCCAATTTAGTACCACTTCCTAAAGAAGTTTACCTGTATCTGTCTTATGAAATTATTTATCATACCTTAATTAATATTTCATTATCTGTCTACAACTAGATTCATGCAACTTGAATAAAAACCATTCATTAATTGCTCTGAACCATCATAGTGCCTGTCAAACAGTGATAAGTAGCATCCTCATGCTAAATCACTGAACTATATCAAGTTAACAGCAGAGAAAAGTTATTCACAGAGATTTTACCTCAGAAATGCACATGAAAGAATAAAATGCAGACCTGACTATGATGAAAACATGGCTTAGAATTAACCTCAAATTATCTAGTGTTACCAGCAAAGTAGCACTTCATTCAAACTGAACACAATTACTGGATATATTTTAATTCTCAAATTTGTACTTAAATTTTTAAATATTTAACATATCAAAAACTAAATAATGTATTAAATATTTAATATTTTTTAAGATTTATTTGTACACACAAGAGCTGAGGTACACGCTAGGGGTGCGAGGATTCACCAGAGACAGAGCGGGGAACAGAACAGGCTAACTGACTGAAATACACTGCTGAGGGCAGCAGTGGGTGAGGCAGGAGAGGTCTGCTGCGCCATGTGGGTCCCCTCCCTGGCAGAGGATCAAACTGGCTCTGCAGAGGCTGCAGAAACCCCACAGTGCTGCACTCAATCCTTTGTGCCACCAGGGAGGTCCCTAAATACTATTTATTATTAATAAATTAAAATCACTAAAACAGAAAAATTAACTTCTATACACATTATACATTTGTCATCCCTGAGTCTTTATGAGCACTGAATATAGTTGGAATAACTCTAATCTTTTTTAAAAAAAAATTACTTATGCATACGAGAGCTGGAGTACAGAGCAGAGACGCAGGAGGTGAGACAATTCACCAGAGACAGAGTGGAGAAGCACAGGCAGATCAACTGAAATACACTGCTGAGGGGAGCAGTGGGCGAGGCCGCCACAATGGGCCACCTCCCTGGCCGGTGGCAGGGATTGAACTCATGCTGCAGTGGCTGTGGTTTGCTTCATAGTGCATTGCTTAACCCACTGCACTACCAGGGAGGCCTGGAATGACTTTGATCTTACTGTATCTGTTGATGTTGGTCTTATGGCCCAATATGTGATCTATCCATTACGGAGAATGATCCATGTGCAAATGAGAAAACAATATACTCTGATTTTTGGGGCGATAGTGTCCTATAGATGTCTGTTAAGCTCATGAGTTCTAGGTCTTTATTTAGGGCTCTGGTATCTTTATTTTTTGTCTTGTTGATCTGCCCATTGGTGAGAGTGGGGTGTTGAAGTCTCCTACTATATAGGTATTTTCTGTCAGAGTTGATAATAATTGTCTGATATATTTTGGTGCTCCTTCATCTGGTACACATATGTTGATGAGTGTTATGTCTTCTTGATGTACTGTGCCCTTAACCGGTATGTGGTGTCCATCTTGAATGACTGTAACTTTGAATATTAGCTTCACAGAACTCAGCCTCAAGAAATGGGACTGGTGACTTGTGCAGGTATCAGATTATGTGGGGACTTAAAAGTCATTATCAAAAATTTTCAGCATTACTTTAAGAACAATGGATGACAAAATTATGAGACTTATTCCTCTCTCGTTTCTTAACAATGTAAAAACTTTAAACTTGATTTTTCTGATATAGCTTAGCTCCTTTTCTTCCCATTAAGGGACTCCTGATTTCAGAATTATTTTAGTATAACCTTTCCCAAATTAATGGTAATATTTCCTTGGTTATAAAGGAGTTTTCTAAGGGCCAAGCACTAATAATGTGGATAGTTAATCTAGTTATTAAAATTAGTCTGGAACTGTTAGCAAAAGTAAAATGTATAAATATCTGTTGAATCTTAAATACAAATAGAGCAATGATTCCTGATAAAAAAGTTTAATTAAAGTAAACTAGCTAATACTAACTTGTCAATTCACAAGCAAAAAAATAATTCTAACCAGGAACTTATCAGTGCGATCAAGTGCCTACAACCTCCCATGCATCGCCTCCACTGTTTTTAAATTAAACTCTGACAAATGTCAGGATGAGAATAAAAACCAAGGTTTCTTTTTTATGTTCTAGCTCTCACCCCTCCCAGTTTCTGGGTCATTTAAATGAAATTTAAAATATTTATAGAACACAGAAGCAACTGAGCAGTTTACATTAGAATTTTATAAATCAGTAGGGTAGTTACTTAATGATTTAATTGGAAAAAATAATGAAGAGCAAAAGAAGAACATTTCAAATTAAGGTTTTTAAGATTTAAATTTTCCATTCAAATTTGGCTATGCATTTCACATCATCTCTTTTGTCTTTACATTAAGAATGAAGCCTGGGTGGCAGAACACTGCTGCTAAAGAAGGAAGATGACAGCAGCATTCTTGAGACATTAGTTCCTTCAGAGATACAGAGGACAGGCATCTGGAGGGAGCAGTCACATCCAGAATGGGTCTGGGAATGAGAGGACCAGTATCTCAGCAAAAAGGAAAGGCAGAAACCATTGGATAAGGGTAGGAAAGACTGAGAAACAAATCAGGAAGGGTCCTAGTTCATCAGGAGGGATACTCTTTCTCCTCTCACTTAGTTCCCTGGACTTACCTGCAACCTCAGTCCAGGGAGCAGATATATATTTAAGAGCCACAGCACAGCCTGTTCAACTGTTCAACAAATGACATCTGACGGACCAATGACCACTTTTAGCAGTAGCAAGAACAATTGTCTATCCACTACACAATCTCTGGTCTCCCAGGATGTCTGTGCCCACCATGGAGAAGTAGGGAAGCTACCAACCACTCCCCTTCACAAGCTCCAGCTTATTCCATATAAATAAGCTGCAAGTGGCCACAGTGAACTATATAATAATTAAGGGATCAATGCATCAGGTACACATAACACTCACCACATACATACACATCAAATGAAAAAACACAGAAATATATAAAGAACTTATAATCAAATTTGAAATTAGACACTGGCAGCAACACAATAAGTGGAAGACTTCAACACTCCACTTTCAAAAAGATTTATTCCAGGGACACAAAGATAATTCAATAATTCAACATCTGAAAATAAATCAATGTCACTCACCGCACAACAAAAGACAAATATGATCATAGCAACAGAAGCAGAGAAAGCATCTGATAACATTAAACATTTTTGTAAGAAACTCTCAAAAAATGGAAGTAGGTTGAAAATGCAGGAACATAACAAAAGGAAAATCCACAGCTAACATTATACTCAATAGTGAAAGACTGAACACTTTTTCTCTAAGATCTGGTATAAGATTAGGATTCCATTCTCACTATTATTTAACATAGTACTGGTATTCCAAGCTAGAGCAATTATACAAAACTATATAAAAGGTGTACAAAAGACATAAAACTATACCAGCATACAAACTAAACTACAGAACTACAGTAATGAAAACAGTATGATACAGTAACAAAAGACAAACTCTTGCTACTTATGACAACATGGATGGAACTGGAGGGGATTATGCTGAGTGAAATGTCAGAAGTAGAAGACAGTTAGCATATGATTTTACTTACATGAGGAATTATAAAGAAAGAAAACAAAGGGTCAGACAAAACCATACCAATAACAACCCTACACATGTGACTATGGAATTGAGGTTACAAGACTGGGTGGCAAAGGGTAAAAAATAAAGACGGGGATAGGGCACAATGGACTGTAGTAGATGACTGATGGTGCCTTGGTGGTAGCTGAAGAGGTATTATACAATATGCAATACAGGTGAATCACATGCAGTTGTAGACCAACATTACGAAAAATCATTAATACACACATATACACACACACACGTGAAAGGAAGCCTAAAAACAAAATCTATCTACCCTACTCCACCATTCACCTTGAAGCATACATATTAATCTTTCAAATTCCAGGCACGATGCAATAGTACCTCAAAATAAATTAACTCTCCCCAGAAGCATGCCCATATTCCCTAATCCAGTGTTAAATCAATCATGCTCTTTGCTACCTTCTTTCCAAATAGGCACTTTTATTATTGTATGTATCATGCCTGTTTATATCTGCTTCTTCTCTAATATGAGGTGCCTGGGAGGTCTATGTCTTTAATATTTGTATTTCTAGTTATTGTCCTATACACATTAGAAACTCCATAATATCTGCTGAATGAACTATAATGATATATTAGCTGATTCAGTCTTTCCAAATATTTCACAAACGTATTACTTGCTTTTTGATCAGCATTGCTTAGAACAAGCCCTTCCAAATATTAGAAGAGTAATTAAAGAACAACTTTAAATTAAAAGCATATCCTTCTACCTGCCTCCTTCTGCAAACAGTAACTAAGTGACATAAATTCAATGTCCATACTCAAACCTCACCTTGTTTTCACTTCATATTAAAAATCTCCTTTACAAATCTTCTCCTAAAGGTTCACTCCCCAGATAAGATGTTTTCTAGCCCTCCTCAGAAATTCATAATTATTGGTATTTCTCTTATGAAAGTTGTGTCCTCCAGGAAGAAATCTGTTCAAAATTTGGGAATCTACCTGTATGACCTAAATTATATTACATAAGTTACTCAACCTTGTTTTCTCATATGTAAGCTTTAAATAAGAGAACTTCATTATCAGAAGGTTATAAGAATTATTATGTTTAGTCTCCTGCATGTACTACTAGATAAAAAATACTTAACTTGAAAGAGGAAGCAAATAAACTATTTGTGTGTATCTAACTAACAGGATATTGCTGTGGTCCTTACCCAAAGATACATTTAAGTATAATTGTACTTTATGACTAAATATGACACTACTAACTCATTATGAGTACTGACAAAGACAAATAAATTCCACTCTAGTTCCTACAAATTTTGTCTTTATCCCTAAATCATAAAATTAATTTTCCATTACACTCATTTTCATTATTATATTTCTACATGTACTCATAAGAGCATTTCTCTTCACTCCTTCCCCTCAGCTTTCCTAACTGTCATCTTCTCCCATCCCTATTAACATAGTGAGTTGTGGTCTATTTCTGATCGTTCTTGTTTAGAGGCCTTTCTTTATGAACAATTAAAATTTTATATAAACTAAGATACCACAAGTTGATAAATTTTTATCAGCATGACTGTTCATCCCATTGTATAAACTCAAGACAAGAACAGAAGATAATTTAGACTCAGGCCAAAAAAAAAAAAAAAAAAAGGCAGCAGAAACTAAGTTTGTATTATTTTCACGTCTTGGTCCCAAATACACAGCATTAAGTACCCAATTTCTATCTCTTGTCTTCCTGGAAAGTTCTCATAATGTGCAACCTGCCTAATCACAGGCCCAATTAGTCAAAGGGATAAAACTAAAACCCAAGGATATAATTCAATTTACTAAAAAGCAAGAATAGGACTGAAAGTAAAACTGGCAAGAGGAAAGCAGCATTCTGATGACAACAGATCACATAAAATATCACTGGATCAGGCAAGGACTGCGATAAAAATTATGGTCTCTAAACAAAGTAACACCAACCAGTTTTTATTTGGTAAGTGATATTCAAGCCTTCTTAATTACAGGAGTTAAGAGAAATTAATCTCTGAGAGAGTTAAAGTCTTTCTCAATTGATATTAAAATGCATTAGTAATCATGGCACATGTATGGAAAATTCCCTTGATCCTTCACCAAGCATCTTTTTAAAAAAATCTTTTTACAGTAGTGTCACTGAACTATATAAATGTATGCTAAAATTATGTCACTGATGATGAAACATTCACTTTATAAATTCCATAAATTAGCATATCAATAAAAGTGTTTTGTGAACTAGAAGATGCAGATCAACTGTCATGTTCTTGAAGAAGCCTTTCCTATTTTCCACAGCAAGGGTCTACAAACTATTGTTTCCAGGTCAATCCTAGCTTGCTGCCTTATTATAAATAAGATTTCATCAAAAATAGTCATGCCCATTCATTTATACACATGTTGGTTATGGCTGCATATGGTTATACTACAATACATATTGTAGTGTAATTAAAAATATGTACTTGGTCTTTGCCCACAATTCCTGACACAGAGTTTCAAAAATCCTTGGAATGTCATAACAGGAATGTTTTGTGTTATTCATAAATTGCTCTTTTTTAGTATAAGTAAGGTTATGCAAATGAGGTAACTCACAGTGGGCCCTTAGATTCAGGAGAGGACTTACCATGCCAGAATACTCAGGCAAGTGACAAGAGGGTTGTAGACTGAGCATATTATGTAATCAATGACTAAATCAATCATTCCTACACAATGAAAATTCTACAAAAAGTACCTTGTACTAATTCCAGGTAGATTGTGTCAGAACTGAATTAAATTATCTGATGTCTAGTCAGTACCAGGGAAATAGCAGTATTTGAAAAAGATGTATTTTCATTTAAGCATGGTATATAGTTGCCTTTCCATTCCAACACAATAGCATATGTTGACAGGTTACTAAAACTACAGTTTCTTTTTTTTTAAGATTGATATATTTATGCAAACAAAACTGGGGTACAGGCCAGAGAGGATTCACCAGAGACATAGTGGGGAGCAGAACAGGCAGATCTACTAAAATACACTGCTGAGGGGAGCAGCAGGTGAGGCAGGAAAGGTCTGCTGCGCCATGTGGGTCCCCTCCCTGGCCTGATTCAAACTCAAGCTGCTGTGCCGGGGATGCTTCACAGTGCTGCACTCAAACCGCTGATCCACCAGGGAGACACCTCTAAGAAAAAATAAATTCTTAAAACTTGTTTCTATCCCAGTGTATCCAGTGAATCTTATATTTAAATTTAGTATAAGGTTTTATTCTGGCTTAATAGATAGGTAGGTAGGTAGGTACAAGTGGGCAGGTAATGTAAAAATCATAACTGTTAGCATGCTAAACCCTGAAAGGATCACAGACATCAACTAACCCGATCTTTATTTTCATTCAAGCAAAATGAAATCTACAACACTTAAATGATTTGCCCAACAAGTTAGTAACAGTTTGAGACTCCAAGTCCAAAATCAATATTCTTTTCACAGAAAGAAGAAAAACTTTCAAACACCACAAAAGAAAAATAACACAAATAAAACTAAGCATTGATCAAAATGTACCCCAAAAATACTCTTCATTCATTCTACTAAGAGTAGCAGCCAACAAAGAAACTGAATCAGAATGTGAATCAACACACTCTTTTTTCAAGAAAGTGTTGCTATGAGGAAAGAAAAGACTATCTGAAATAAACAGTGACAAAGTTGACTTACTTTCAAGCACAAGATATCAAGCACAAGACCAATGAACATTTCACAAATAGATAAACCTAATCTGTGGGCAACATTCTGAATAGCAATGTGCTACATAAACATTCAAATTTTTCATATGTATGTGTATTTCATATGCACTGTGCCTAGTTGAGAAGAAAATGAAAAAATAACATCACTTACATCAGTTTCATATATATGACATATGCATAATCATAACTACATGAAGGATGGATGGATGGACAGACAGACAGATAGAAAGAAAGAAAGAGAGGCCAGTCAAAAAGATGTAATGCATGGTTCAAAGCAAAGGCAGAACCAGGACTTGAATACAAATTAATCACACCACAATGGCTAAGCCCTTTTAAAAAAAAAAAACAAAAAACCAGGGCAATAAAACTCACTTGACTCATATGGTACTTATACATTAATTTATAAACATAGAAAGTCTGGTACATCAGTTCATAGTTTTAGAGACCTAAAAGCAGCAGAGATGAGATGGAGCTACAAGAAGTAGTCTTGAAATTATATACACTTCACTACCAAAACAAGTTGATCTCTATGACCAATACTGCTGTTTCAAAAAAGAAATACAAATACTGAAAGAATTAAGAAACAGTAGTCTAGCTAATCAGATCAACTTACACAGAATAAACATATGGCTTTGCATATCACTAACGAGCCAAAACTTCTTGTTTTACATTGCCCACAGTCCTTAGCCTCAAAGTCACCAAGCTTTGCTTTTCTTATGAGTAAAATGGAGATAGAAATGTGGAGGACACCAAGTTTTTATATCAATTTTTAATATTATATTTCATTTAAGAAAATAAATTTCATATTTAATATTTGTAGATCAATATATAATTCATAATTGGTGTATAAATTCAATATAGCATTTACTTTATCCAACCAAGAGCTGTTATTAAATCAGTAACTGTCAACAACCTAGCAGCATACCCAAGGAATACAACTACTGTTATTATTTTATTATATTTGGAGCAAGTAAGGAAAATATGATTCTGGTTTGTTTTTGGAAACAGCCACTTTTCTAGATTTTTATGTATATGTTTATATATTAGCATACACTTTTAAAACATTGTTTTAATTTCTCTGTTCCCTACCCTGGTTGTCTAGAGACCTTGATTTTGCCAGGTGCAGTTTTGCCAACCACATTACATTTTAAGAATATGACTCCCCCATTTGTTGAGAGATTAATGCATTTACAAAGTGCTAACAGAACACAAAGGATGGAAAAACAGCCTGAAATCTCATTATGAGTTAAAGAAGGATCCAGAGTAGAACTAGAATATTAAGCCCTAAAGGACAGGCGGGTATTTGCTGGGGAAGTACAAATAACTCCTAGAAAGAATGTACTACTTTAAATATATGGTTTACTTAAATTTTTACATCTGGAATACCCTTACTTCAACCTACCTACTCAGTAAATTCCTGATCACCTTTCAAAACCAATATCAGAGAATCTGTCTCCTTAAAATCTTTCCTGACTCCTACAAATAGTCTATCACTTTTTTTCTCCTAATACTTGACTACTTGAGAAAAAAAAAGTAACACTAGTCATACCATGAAATCCTAATAACATTATTTAGTATAGTCTGTATTTACACATTACTCTCATTTATTAAAATTTGAAGTCCTTAGAAAGAATCATCTTTCCAATCCCACTCTGTACCCAGGTTCAAGCACACTACCCTATGGGCACATAAGCTCCTGACTACCTCCTAGAATAAACATAAATTTAAATTAATCTCTTTCTCCTATTCATCAGATACTTAGAAACCTGAGGGTTAAAGACTACTTAAGAACAGAACACTGCTTAAATATACTCTATAAATTTATTTTTTTAAGATTTATTTATTTATTTATTTATTCATGCATACAAGAGGTGAGGGAGAGGCCAGAGGTGTGAGGGGTGAGTACCAGAGACAGAATAGGGAGTAGAACAGGCAAATCTACTGAGATACACTGCTGAGGGGAGCAACAAGTGAGACAGGAAAGGTGGTGCTGTGCTATGTGGGTCAGCTCCCCGGTGGGGGATTGAATTTGTGCTGTAGTAGCTAGTGATGGGCTTCATAGTACTGAGACTTAACCCTTTGTGCCACCAGGGAGTCCCCATATGCTACAATTTTAATGGAAGACCATGGTATATATTATCAATTCTCAAAAACAAGTATTCAAATGTCTAGTACAAGCTTTTCAGACAAGTCATCTTTAAAACACTGTTATGCTCAGTCCTTTACTTTGGACAATCCTTGAATACCCAGATACTACTCACAATAGTTCTTTCCTCAATCCACTGTTTCTAGCACCTCCTGGCCAACATATCCAAGTAGTATCAAGGATATGCCTACTAATCATTCATAAACTTAGAATGTTCTTCCTTCACGACCCTATATCCCTTCTCTGGCCTCCTCCCCTGTAAAGTGCAATTGGCTAGATACAAATAAATATATACACTGGGCCTCCATGGTGGCACAGCAGGTTGAGCGTGGCACTGAGATGCATCCTCAGCACAGCAGCAATAGTTTAATCCTGGCCAGGGAGGGGACCCACACGGTGCAGGAGAACTCTCCCGCTTCACACACTGCTTCCCTCAGCAGTTTATTTCAGTTGATATCCCTGTTCTGCTCCCCACTTTTGTCTCTGGTGAATCCTCTCACCTCCCATAACTCTGGCCTGTACCTCAGCTCTTGTATGCATAAATAATCCATAATGAATAAATACAGATTATCTTTAAGGCAGCCTATTTCTGCCACTAAAATATACCTTTAGCTTTTAAGGAGTAATAGTTGGGGCCACAATTCCATTCTTAATAGTGCAAAAACAAAAGTGAAAATACCTTGGACAGTGCCTTAATAAATGATAGACAAAATAATTCCTGAATGAACTAAGTATGTACAACACCATGGAGCCATGAGAATATGTTAAATTGCAAAAAATATAAGTAGTTCTCTGTGGACTAGGGTCCACAGAGAAACAATAAATGTCACTAGAGGGCAGGCAGATCATGATAGTTGTACATATAATGCTACTCAAATTGGTACTTCAGGACTGAATAAAGATACTGATTGACTTACCTGGATATACAAAAAAGACTTTGGTAGGCTTAAAGAATCAAAACTTCAGAGACTCCATTTACAATATGGCAGAATAAGGAGGTCTAGACTAACCTCTAGCATAAGCACAACTAAAAAAGAAAAAACTAAAAATTTCTCACAGGGCATTTTTAAAAAATTCATCACCAGAAATCTTTCCTCCAAAGATTTCTCCCTAAGTCTTTGGTTTGCTGTGGAGACTGAGTGGGGACAGGCTAAAAGGAGTTGCAGCAACTGTGGCAGCCATTCCTGTCAATAGGATAAGCAGAAAGCCTAACACAGATGATGTGGCTTATGGACCAGGCACAGTGAATTTTCCAATGAGACTTTTAAGTGACACAGTTGTGTAGACAGGCACACATACACACAGGGCACTCAGTTTCGCCACAGAATCTGGTTGCCAGCAGTGCAGGCAACATAGCCCCCTCCGTCCTCCCAGCTGGAAGAACCAAGAAACACACCTGCCATCCAATATAAGGTCTGCACCACTTGCCTATCCTTCCCTAAGTCCCATTACCCAGTGCAACTTACCTGGTGGCCTGTGCCTTAGCACACACCCAAAGGTTGTGACCAGTGCCTATTGCCCTGCAGTGGCATGCCCAGTCACCCTCTGCCTGGTGCTACTTATCTGGAACATTGTGTCTGAAGGCCCATGTCTGTCACCCCTTGCCCAGTGCTCATGTCCAATTCTCAATGCTCTGCACCACACATCACAGTACAGGGGGGAAGAGCAAGGAGGCAGGAACATGGAATTCAGACTACTTGAAGGAAAGAACAGAGCTAACTCGGAGAGAAAGGGAAGTATGCTGAGTTGATATTCTTGCCTGGAGCAGCCCTTGTTTCTCCACTTTGAATGAGACTTAGTCTATGGGCTCCAGTGACCTCTCCAACTCATACTGGCACCAAGTAAAAAAGAAACAAAATTAAACCAATAGTACTCCAACCATAAGTTGCAAAGAAGGTAATGCACATAGTTGGGAAGCAAGAAATATCAGAACACAAGATGGAAAAGTTGAAGGTGCTGAATGAAATGAGGACAAATATGGAAAGCTTATTTAAATAGACTTAAAATGAAAGAAGAGAGAATTTTGGGAATTAAAGACAATTACAAAAGACCCAAGTGGACGAAAAAGTTGGATTTATAAAAAATGAAGAAATTCTATGAATATCAAACTCTACTATTAAAAAAGCCTAAGATAATGGTTATCACAGATGAAAAGAGGAAGGAACAAAGACCTTATTCAAAGAAATAATGGCTGAGAGCTTCCTAAAATGAAGAAAAGAAACACAGATGTTAACAAATCAGAAAGCAAAACCAAATTTCAAAATGCAAAATGACCTTCACTAAGATACATCAATATTATCAAATGTCAAAGATAAAGAAGAAACATTAAAGTTTACTAAAGAAACAAAGTGTAACAAACAAAGGCACCTTGATTCATGAGACTTTTCAGTAGATACCCTCAAGAACAGAGTGGGATGATATATTTATACACTAAAGGGCAAAACCTGTTTACTGAAAATAGTCCATCCTATAAAATTATCGTTCAAATATCTGACAGAGAAATAAAAAGGATTCCTCAGACAAATAAAAAATAATGGAGTTTATCAGCACCATCACATTTAACCTACAAAAATGTTTGAGATTTTTACAAGAAAAAAAACAAAAACAAAAATAAAGTCATAAGCAAGGTGATAACGGCAATACAGAATTTGAAGTGTAAGTAAGAGTAATACTAGATGTAGTGCCAGAAAGGGCACAGAGCAGGTTTTCTGTGATTCCAAGAAGACGGTTCAAGGAGTCGTTCTTAGAGCCCATAGGTGGCTTTTTCAGGCTTTTATTGATATTACATCAAAGGTGATCAGGCACATGGCAGGCAGGAGTGCTGTGGGGCCTGGAGGCTGGGCAGGCCTCCTAGCCACCAGTGCATCTTCACACTCTCTGGGCTGTAGCCTCTTGTGCTTCTGATACTACTACTGCTTCTTCTAACTTTTTTCTTTCCTCTGCTGGTGTCCTCATGACGCTTCCCTTATATACTACTACTGCTTCTTCTGCCTTTTTTCCTCCTCTGCTGGTGTCCTCATGACGCTTCCCTTATATGCTCTGTTTCTCTACCTACGTGCACACTGACTTGCGCATTCACACTTAGGTATATGTGCAGGACCTCAGGTGTCCATCATCACACCATTAGTGGGAGGGCAGAGAAGCCTGGTAACGTTTCCATTTACCCTACACTAGACAACAACAAAACACCAAAGAAGAAAAAGGAAAGGACAGAGGCTGTACAGTTATATGATGACGAGTCAATACCAGCACATAAAGAACTAACTTAGACTTACATAATTTATCATACCCCTCACGGTAACCATAAAGCAAAACTCTACCACAGAGAGACTTAGAAAAAGAAATTAAGAAACTGAAGAATCACTAGGAATGGTCATCCATCCAAATGAAAAGGCAGAGAGAAACACATGGAAAAAGAAACCACAGAAAAATAAATAACCAAAGGAACAAAAGACAGAATGACAGTGATTGCCATGTCAATAATCACATTAAATATGAATGGCCTGAGCTTACTAAGTAAAAGGAACAGAATGCAATTTGGGTTACAAACTTTGCAAACAAAAGAACCTGCATATAAGAGATCTACTTAAAAATCTAAAGACAAGAACAAATTAAAAAAAAGAAAGGAACATATATAGCAAAGCATTTGTCATCAGTAACAGAAATAACAAGCAGGATCTGCTATTGTCACATCATAACATTAGATTTTCAGTCAAAAAACTAATCAGTGACATAAAAAAGGCATTATGTAGTGGTCATGGAACAATTCATCAAGAAAAACAACTGTCATCAATTGTTACACACCTATCACAGGTGCACCTAAATATACATCAACATACAAGAAAGTTTCAAATAAATAATCTAATTTTGCATTAGAAGGAACTAAAAAAAAACAAACAAAACCAAAAATCATAATAAGGAAGTAAATGAAATAGAAAACAGGAAATTCAAAAGAACAATGAAATCAAAAGCTGGTTCTTTGAAAGGATAAATAAAACTGACAAAACTTTAGAGAGGTTCACTAAGAAAGAACAGAGAAAACCCAAACAAAAATAACCAGAAATGAAAAAGAAAAAAGTAGCACAGAAAGTAAAGGCTCACTAGAATCCACTATAAATTTATTTATGCAAATAAATTGGACAATCTAGAAGCAATGGACTTTTTTTAATCAAACAACCTTCCAAGACCAAACCAAGATGAAAAAGATACCTAAACCAGCCAATCACAAGCAAACTTCCTAACAATAAAGCCCAGGACCAGATAGTTAACTCTAGAGAATTCTACCAAACTTTTTTTTTTTAATATTTATGTATTTATTTTATGCATACAGGAGCTGGGGTACAGGCCAGAGTGGCCGGAGGTGAAAAGACTCACCACAGACAGAGCGGGGAGCAGAACAGGCAAATAGACTAAAATACATTGCTGAGGGGAACAGCCAGTGAGGCAGGAGAGGTCTGCCACACCATGTGGGTCACCTCCCTGGTCAGTGGCAGGGATCGAACTCCTGCTGCTGTGCAGCAGATGCTTCACAGTGTGGCACTCAACCCACTGCGCCACCACGGAGGCCCAGAATTCTACCAAACTTTAAAACAGATAAAACTTATCCTCCTTAAACTCTTTAAAAAAACTGAAAAAATAAAAAATAAACAAAAAAAACCCTGCAAAGTGTAGGTAAACTCCTGCGTTTCATGAGGCCATCATTATCTTCATATGAAAAGCAAACAAGGACAGCACAAAAAAAAAACCAACTATAGATCAATACCTCTGATGAAAATAAATATAAAAATCCTCAAAATAATTTTGGCAAATGGGATCCAGCAATATCTTAAGAGAATCAGGACCAAGTAGGATTCAGAATTCATGGTCCATTCAACAAAGGCCATCAATATTATTCACTACATCAGCAAAAGATAAAAATCACATGATCATTTCCATAAATATCAAAAAAAGCACTTGATAAGATTCAATACCTATTTATGATAAAAAATCTTAATAAAATAGAATAAAAGAAACTTAACATATGACAAACCCACAATTACTTTCATACTTTAAAAAAAAAAAAAAAAAGGCAAGTATTTCCCAAAACAAAGATGTCCATTTTAACTGTTACTATTCAACACAGTACTGGAAGTTGTGACCACAGTAATTAGGCAAGAAAAAGACATCAAAGGAATCCAAACAGCAAAAGAGTAATTAAAATTATCACTATTAATTAAGATGACATACACAGAACAAAAAGATTATACAAAAAAATCCTAGAAATACTGAATAAATACAGTAAAATATAAAATCAACACATAAAACTGTTGCATTTCTATATAGAAACAGTAAATTAGAAGAGAGAAATTAAGAAATTTATCCCATTTGCAATAACAAAAAGAATGAAATACTTTGGAATAAACTTAAAGTAAATAAAGGGTCTATACACTAAAAACTGTTAAGACATTGCCAAAGGAAATAAGACACAAAGAAATGGAACAATATCAGGTATTCATGGATTGGAAGAGTATGTTAATAAAATGGTCTTTCTACATAAAGAAATTATAGATTCAATCTAGTTACTACTAAAACCCAAAGACATATTCCAAGGAAATAAAACAATTATAAAATTTGTATGGAACCACGAAAGGCCCCAAATAATAAAAGCAATCCTGATAGGAAAGAAGAAAATGGAGGCATCAAACTCCCTGACACAGCAAAAGAAGTCAAAACAATATGCTGCTGAAATGAAAATAAAAACACAGACCAATGGAATAAAACAGAAAACACAAAAATAAATCCACACAAATATGGACAGATAATGTTTTATAAAGAAACTGTGATCAGACAATGGAGAAATATTAACTCAAATGCATTAAATGTTTGGATAGAAGACTTTAGATCACGAAATAGATAATAGAAAACATAAGTGATTCACTCCTGGATAGGAATGACAGAAAACTATTTAGAGATCAAGTCCAAAGACAATAGAAACAAATGCAAAAGTAAATGGAAATACATCAATCTCAAAAGCGTCTATACCTCAAAAGAAACCACCAAGAAGACAACCTACAAACTGATAGAAGACATTTGGACTTTCTGACAACAGTTATTTTCCAACATATTTAAAGATGCATACAACTCAACAACACAAAAATCCAGTCCAAGAAAAGAAAATCCAGTCCAAAAAAATAGGCAAAAGGCTTAAATGGACATTTTCTTCTGAGACATTCAGATGGCCTACAGGAACTTGAAAACATACTCAACATCACTTCTCACAAGGGAAATAATAATGGCTATTACACACTATAGCCAAGTCACAGAACCAGTCTAAATGCCTATTAACAGATGTCTGGATAAAGAAACTATGAAATACTAAAATTGGAATATTCAAGGGAATAATACTCAGCTATTAAAATTGATGAAAGAGTGTCTTTTGAGACAATATGGTTGGATCTTGAAGTTACTATACTATCTGAAATAAATCAGAAAATGAAAGACAGTTACCATATGGTTATACTTATTAATGGATATAAATAACCAAAGAAAATGGCAAAGCATAGCAAAAACAATTCTTAGACCTATGAAAAATATACTGGGTTAAAGAAAGGTATATGGGGGTGATGGGGAGGTGAAGGAGAAGCATGAGAATGAGGTAGGAAGACGACAGGACATGGACACTGGAACTCTGGTGGAAGGTAAGTGAAGCATGTATACATGATAGTGTGAAGTTGTTTTCCTATATATAGTTATGTAACAGACTGACAAATTAATGTGAAGAAAAAAATAATCAAAATTTAACACCATGAGTGTGCTGAATACTTGCTGTCATTATCACAAACCTATGAGCCCATAATGCCATTTTCACCTTAATTTCCAAAAAAGTAAAGTTTTAAGACAACAGTAAATTAATTTTTTAAGAATTCTACAAAGCTGAAAGTAAGCATAGAAATTACTGCCTGTATCTGAAGCTTAATTTTACACACTTAAAACCCTACCTAATCTCATGGAGCTGTTATGAGATTTAATCAATATAAAACACTTAACAGGATGCCTGTGAGCTCAAGAGAGATTGTTAGTATAGAAAAGTATTGTTAGTATAGAAAAGTGAAGATTTCAATTTTCTACAAATATTACCGTATATAAAATTATTTTCTTATTAATTGTTGTCAAATTGTTTGACTTTAAAATCTTACCAACACATAAACAATGCCTTTATATGCACAGGTGAAGATACACAAAAATAAAAACACGATGAAGAAAATAATTAAAAGGCAGAAGAAAAAGAATAAATTCAAAGGAAGAAATTAATGGGTTTGCATAACAGAAAATAGTATAATTTAATGGAATTTGAGTATCACATACAGATGTTATATTTTTATTACTACCAAACATTTTTTTTTCTCACGTTCACTTTGATTAAATTTGATTCAGGTTATGGGCTAAATTCTGTTTCTTCAAAATTGATGTTTAAATCCTAACCCTCAGACCTCATGATACATCTATATTTGGGGGCAGGCCCTTTAACACACTAATACAGTAAAACGAGGTCATATGGGTGGGCCCTAATCCAGCATTACTGGCTACTTACTTGAAGAGGAATTAGGACACAGATTCACAGGAATAAAGGTAATATCAAAACACAGAGATGTAGACACCGCCAATCCCCAGAGATAGATTAGGTAAATCAATGTTTCTCATACTTTGATCTTGGACTTTGTGTCACCAGAATTGTGTGAAAACAAATGCTTGCTGCTTAAATCACAGTCTATGGTATTTGTTACAAAAGTACCAGCAAACTAATTCACCAAAACCAAGAGACTCAAGTTAATATAGTAAGACATAACTGTTATATTAGAAATTTAGAGACCAAAAGTTTAATCCTACAGTACAACTTAAAAAGCTGAGTAGCCAGATTTATAATCAGTAACTTCTCACTGCCTAGGTTTCCACATCTAAAATCCATTCTCTGAAGTTTCACCAAGCGTTTCAATACAGCATTCTAGCATTCAATTCAGAGTCCTGTTTATAAGTTGTCCTGAAAAATTAATACTAAAATTAGTAACCTAAACACAATAGAGAACTCTTATTCTGATAGACACACCAATAGATAGATGGATGTGTTTGTGTGTGTGAGAGAGAGAGAGAGAGAGAACACAGGTATACAGAGATATACAGATAGATCTATTATATATACTGATTTTCTGATAATGATACATTTACTTTCAATTTATGGTTTAGGCAAATATGGCATGCATGATTTCAAAAAGATTATTTCCCATACATTTTAAAAATGGTAATTCACAAAAAGCAGCTGCTTACTTCATTAAGAAACAGTCTAGCAAATAATATGAGCAAACATGCTGGAAATAATAGTACTTTCACTGGCCTTTAGAACAAACTCCTGCATTTTACTCTAACAGTTCCTTAAACTCTCTAGCAATGTTTACAATTTGCTTCCAAAGTACTTGCTGACAATAAAATGCCATATTGATTTCCATGAATTATTTAGGCAACTTTTACCAGAGAAGAGAGAACAAGGTCTTCCCCAATGACTTGTGGTTTTTAAATTGTTGCTATTAATTCAATGCATTACTTAGAATGAGGTTTAATGACACATAACAGGAAAACCCAAAATATGATTAACTCAAACAGATTAAAATATAGAGACTATGTTAAAATATTTATTAATTTCTTTCTATAATTCCAATGTTTCATTTACTTTTAAGATGCCCCCTACTAAATCAATGCAATGCAAAAATGTAATGCAAGACAAATGTATCATTTTAAATTTTCTATAATCCACACTAAAAGAAAATTATGAAAGGGAACAAGTGAAATTAAATTATATTGTCTAACAATAGAAGTTACATCTAAAATGTCATTCTAGCTTGTAATCAGTATTTTTAAATTATTAACAAGCTACTTTCCATTTTATAACAAGTCTTCGGAATCAAGTATGCATTTTATGCTTAAAAAAATTAATTGCTCACTAGTCACACGTAGCTATTGCTACTGTGACTACACAGTTCTAGATGCATCAATCCATCTTATAAAATTTAAGCATCACTGTCTTTCTGAAGGCTTCCCTTAACTCCCTTGGTAGGGTTCTCCCTTCAGTGTAGCCCACTACACTCTATTTCTATCAGAATTTACACATTTCATCATGTATTTTTCACCCCCACATTACACATTTATCACCATCTACAGAACTACAAACTCCAGGCTAAGGACCCTGTCTTGTATTCTCAATGCCTAGCTTTATATACAGTATCTAATAAAAACATGTTTAATAAAAAAAATGTGTGGTCACACATGGAGTTAGGATAAAATGAATATATATGTTGTAGGGAGCCTAAGTCTGTCACACCAAAATACAGCCTCTGGACAAGAGGTTCATTTCATTGGAGGAGCTCAGGGTTGTCTCTGAAAAAGACATTTATTTATATGTTAACTTTTTCTCTGTAAGGGTATCTCCCTTACTGCACAGAAAGTCCTAAGTCTTCTTAATTCTTTTCACTGGAAAAGGCAGAACTTTATCTGCCTGACAGGTGTACCTTTGCTTCCTGTGCCTTCTCTGGTAACCTACCAACCTCACCTTTCTCTTTCTATCCCCACACTCCTGTCTTACCTGAGCTATTTAAGATTGTACCTGAAGCCATGAGAGCATGTTACTAAGATTTCCTGCTCTCTCCCATGTACACAGAAGGTGTACGTGTTATTATTAAACTTTTCTATGTTTTTCTCTTACCATACTGGCTGGTGAATTTTTGACTATTTGCCAGCCCAGAAGACCCCAGTGGGTTACTGGATGATTTCTTTTGCACCAAGACAATATGCAGACCTAACAGACTGATCTTTAAGTCATGAGGGTAAGAGAGACTTGAAGAAGTAGCCAAGAATAACTGAACTACATAACCTGCAAACTATAGTACTATATGTCAAATAATTAGCCATTTGAAAATGATAATTAAGTCAACTGTAGAATGGCATCATGCAATAAATGTATATTAAGCAATATATGACTATCATAATATAAACCAAATTTTATAAGCTCTCTACTTTTTCTTCAGGACTAATCTGCATTAGTAGACTAGCTTTACAAAAAAAAAAAAAAAACCACAAATGCCACTAATTGAAAACATCTAATTTTAAGTTCTAGTCTTACAAACTACCTCCCCATTAATATACTTTTATTCCCTTTACATACAAATACAAATCAAGGCTCTAAGATATAAAATACAATACCATATTGATTTAAAATCCCAAACATTCTTTCACTGGAATTGAAATCCCTGTTGTAAATGTCTATATGCCATATTTTCTAAGCAGGTCATCTTTAATTTATTTCAGAGTTTGTCAGCATAATTTTTCAATGTAATTGGGTTTAGTTGTCATTCTGATTGACAGTTTGTCATGTGGTAACTAAAATATATTAGTTTCCCTTTCAGAGTGCAGATCACTAATCAGGTTAAAATTTATTCCTAGAATTTATAAGGTGCAATGTAATTAATTAAAAAAAACAGCAAATCTGACTAACATGTATTTGCTCAATATACTTCCAATGAAAGTATTTAAATTAGTATTTTCAGAGAAAAATGTGTCTTTACAATCATTCAACTCACTCCTAAAACAAGTAAGTCCTAAAAATGAATGTTTTTGATCACAAGGTCAGATGAGAAGTTAGTGGTTCAAAACAACTCCAAGACCATTCAGGCAATCTTGTTTCACTATTACCAATTAGTTTAGTATCACACCAGTTGGTGTGGTATTAATGAAACCAAGGAAATAGGTTACATTCCTATCTGAAACTAACATTAGTATGATCAAAGGTTAAAACACTGAAGCTATTAGCTCACCCAATTAGGGTCCTCTGTCTGCCAGGTGATACCTTCAACAATAATAAGGAAACAAGCAGGTGAAGAGATTAACACACAGGGAAAAACACAAAATTCATACCTTAGTATATTTTATTCATAGGAACAGACACTCCAAAGAAACCTACAATTTGAAAACCTCACTTTGGGAGGATAAATCATTAAATCTCAAGGCTTAAAAAATACAACATGTAAATAAATATTAGACTTTATAAATAGTTGCTATATTATTGCATATAACATGACTTAGCTTCCAACATTTTGGAGGGGAAAGGTTTACATTTTCAAATGCTAGTAAAATGAAAAACTATAATTTGATTTGCAGAAAGGAAAAATAAGGGTTCATTAAAGGGTGATTGGATGGGGACAGAATTTCCTTGATGAGGAAGAAATGTTCAACAGAATAGCCATAATACTAGATCAGTTGTGGGGGAAGAGTAGTAGGTGGGAAACTATTCTTGACAATCCTGATACTGAATTGTATCAAGCAGAAGTATACTAAATATTTAATTTCCTTTCGATTTAAAAAACTATTAACACTATTTTAATAAAGTGTTATAATTTTTGAACTCTAATTTTATAAATGACACAAATTAAAAATATTTTCTAACAATGGTATAAAAAAGATAATATATCCTTGGTAGTTCTTAAAAAAAATCTAAAAATAAAGGGTTTAAACTAAAGATAACATCTTAATATTGTAATACTATATAAAATGATATCTAACTGATATGCGTATAGTCTCAAGAAGCTTGTAATGACAAATTTTAGATGAAGGATTTTTTTTACCTTTAAACATAGATTTTTTATTGAACTGATAACCTCTTAAGAAAAAATTAATTGGAGACTGTTTTATTTTTTTTTCAATGAAAGAGAAGCTGATATAAAATCACTTGTTAATATTCCTTAAGAAATTTAAATCACTGTAACAAATTAGCCACTATCTTTTATAAATGACTGCTTATGTGACAAGAGAAAAATGATTTATGTGTATGTCTGGTCTCTTTTTTTCTGCATCTACTCGAAAGAATTCTAGTTTGGCCTGCTGAGTCTCTTCACTTCCTCCACCGTGAGTCTGTCTTACCAGTCTAAAATAGCTTATTTTATTCTTGTAACATAGAAGAATTTACAGGACAAAGGCTGGGTGTTGAGCTTTTAAACAATTTCCAGAATAAGATAATGAAGAACATATAGCTAAACTATAGGGACAAGATGAAAAATAAATTTTTGAAGCAATATTACTATCATCTTCATATTCTCATCCCATGTAATATTCAAGAAACATGTAAAACCAGAGGCATATAGAAATTACTTTTTCTTCCTGAAGATTGTGTTGTTTAGGGTCTATTAACACAGTCTGGTACATGCAGGTTATGATTTATAAACACAACATGCAAATATAGTCACAGAGTACTTTCTCTCTGTCGCCAATGGAGACAGGTTTGAATAAAAAACTGCTACTCGTGGAACAGATACTCCAAAGAACTGCTAAGTGAAAAATATATATACTAAGTGAAAAAATAGAAAAATATATAAACTAAGTGAAAAAATAGAAACACAAAAGGAAAAATAATGTGTGATTCTATACATATATGGGATAACTAGAGTAGTCAAATTAATAGAGACAAAAAGTAGAAATAATGGTTAACAGTGTTGGTTGAGCAGGTATGGAGAATTACTATTTAATGGGTACAGAGTTCCAGTTTGGGAAAATGAAAACTTCTGGATATGGATGGTGCTGATAGTAACACAACAATATTAATGTGCATATTGCCATTAAACTGTACACTCAAAAACGGTTATTGGTAAAGTTTACTTATACATATTTTACCACAATTTTTTAAAAAGGCAAAGATTTGTACAAACTGGGGTAGCTCTGATATAAATCTAGCAACAATAATGTTGAGAAAAACAAAACAAACTAAAAAAAATCTTATTGATTTTTAAAGCCACATTAACCACCAATATTAAAAGTTCATTTTCCTTATTAAAATCCCCATGTCTGTTGAAAATAAGTGTGCTATGTGTGAAGCATTCTTTAAAATAGTTGTCAAGGTAATTAGTAAATAAATTAACATTGCATATGGAAAATAGTCTTCAGTAAATTTAAACAGTAATCAAATGATTCCTTTAGAGAAATTCACTTCTCAGTGATAGCACTTATATCCACAGTGGATAGAACAACAATTAAAAAAAGCTTTGTGAGACTACTACATTTAACAACATGGTGTTTGCCTCCTGAAATTATCTGTGGTTTCAGAAAGAAAGGAACAGGCAATTTAGAAATGAATGAACAAAAGATTTTGGAAATCTGAATATACCACACCTTATATCTACTCTATTATCTTAGTCTCATGTATATGGCTACAAGGATTTAAGGAGAGAATTCACTGTCGTCTAGCTAGGGCTCACCTAAATGGATATTTTGAAAATAAACTTTTGTATTTATTTCACCAAGAACAATGTCTTACTACTCATAGAAACTAGGTTAGGATGACTCAATAATTTATTTAAATCACTTTTAAGTATTTGAACATTACTGAGGTTAAAAAAAGGTATATTCATATGTGAAGATTATTAAGTTTTAGCTCTAAATAAGTTGAGGCAAAGTGAAATGCTCAGCACTATTATAAACAAAGAGAGCACCAAACTGAAAGTCAGGTAATGTAGATGCTAATTGCTACTCTATTAAAGAAAAGAGGATCTTAACCTAACTGATTCTCTTTCCACCCTCTACATAATGTGATAGAGTAAGGCTATTCACCAGATCTGAAGACACCAAGAGGCCTTACATTTTGTCAGATATCCAGAAAACACTTTTTCACTTTTTTAAAAACACAAACCAGGTACACCTACACCTACATATCTCTAGTCTGTCCTCAAAACAAAAATAAAAATTAAAAAAAAAAAAAAACCAAAAGACCACCCAAATATTAAAGCAATAGGCAAACATGGAAATTAAAAGAACCAGAATAGCTTGGAAAGACAAGATTTTTACCCAAGTCATAAGTGACCAAAATAAGTAAACTGTATCAAACATGGAAAAAAAAATCCTCTTTCAAAATCAGAGTTAAAAAAGCAGATTCTATGTTAAGTGCTCATGATACCAAGGTGAATAAGACAATGCTATAATCTCAGGAGACTCAGTCTCTAGGGTAATATGAGAAGTAAACAAATAATTAAAATAGAAGGAGCAATTGCTAAATCTGAGATATATATAAAATGTTATGGGAGAGCACATAAGGTGGGGGGGGCAATCAAAGGTGTCAGTTGAGGAGATCGAGCTACTCTTGAAACGTAGACAAAACATGGAAGAACATCTCTTGAGAAATGTAACAATTAGTTAGCAAGAAACAGTCAATACAATATTATAAGAGAACATTCTTCTACTGATGACTCAAGATTTGTTAAAGAATTTAAATATTTAATATAAATTCAAGGACTTCAAAAGGGTAATCAAGTTACAGAGGATTAGTACAAATCAAGTAAAATAATTCTAAGACATTTCATAATAAAATACTGCTTATATAATTAGCAGTAAACATAAGACAGCAGACTTGTTTTAATTTAAAAGACAATTGACTATTTCTAATTCACTAAAGATTTTCCATTCCATATCAAGGGGATAAAATGAGATAAAGCACATCATATACTTAAAATAGTGCTTGGCATGTAAAAATTTAGTGTGAGCTACTATCACTATCATCATTATAATCATCATCAAAGGAAATTGTATACTTTAAAAAAAAGCAAAAAAGCTGGAAATGGAACATGAGCTTTGAATCTGACTTGTTCACTAAACATCTTTTTAACCATGGACAATCCCCTTTAACTTTAACCATAGTTTGCTTATAAAGTTTAAGTAAATCACCATTTACTCACAAGGGGATGGGAGAAAATATTAAAAACATATATATAAAAGCAAAACAAATGTATAAATGCCAGTCACCACATATGAATTGAATCAGATACAGGCTATTTATCTTAGAAAATGAAAAATATGTATTAAAGAGAAATATATCTAGATATATGTTTACATAAAATTTGTTATTAATCAATATTTGGTGTTTTTTTTGTGAACTGAAAGAGAATCACAATTATTCTGATTTCCATCAGGTTACCTACATCCTAGCATAATTCCTTCTATAAATCATTTGCTTTCTCCAAGAAAATATGGTATATGTGTGGTTCTTATAATGCTAATGTAACAAGTCAGTTTTTCCAAATAAAATATATATTAATACACTCTACTATCCTGATTTAGTGTAATATCTACAGTTACAAATTTTACCTCATGAAAGGTTTAAAATTCTAAGCTGGATACCATTTTAAACCTGTCTAGCCAATTATTCCCCCAAATTCAAAAGTTAATAGCTCACAATACAGTTCTCACTAAATCATTATTGTGTACTAATCCATCAAATTATTCCTGTATTCATTTCATTCCCTGTGAACATCTGTCTCAAGTTCCCTACAGAGCATTCCCAACCACAGAATCAACTTACTGAGATTGCCTGCCTGGTCCTTACTCTCCCAACATCATCTCTCTGCATTCCAAATGCTGGCCTTTGAGATAATTTCTAAATTGGTACATTTTATTAACAACAGAAAAAATTCTAGCTTTGGAATCTGAAAACATGAGTCCCAACTCTGTAACCTAATACCTAAATAACCTTATCTACTTCACATTTCCTGTAGCTTAGTTTCCACATCTGTAGAAAATAAATGGTATCTGGGAAAAAAGGAATGATTCAAGGATCAGTAAATGCAGACACAATTTCACAAGTACACTGTAAAACGTTAAGAGCTATTAAAATACAGGATACTTTTTAAAACAACTCATAACAAAAGTTTTTTAATCCTCTAACTTAACCCTTAGGCTTGCTACTCAAGTAGTCTTCTAAATATTTAGAAGCTAAATAGCTAAATAGTATTCCCAGAGGGAGGTGTTTCTTTAGCTAGACTACTAGTCATATCCTGTCATAGCTACAATGTGAAAGTGAGTCATGTAAGGAAGGTATCTACATATAATTCAGCACTATGAAAGAAGAAAGATACAGAAGAGATTCCAGGCAAGCAAACTTATATCATCTTATACCTATTCCTTCCCCAATTTTCCATCCTCCTCACTTAAAACAGGAAATTTATAAAAACTACCGAGGTCCCATTAAATACCATACAGAATGCAGCAAAACAGACCCCCCAAGTTTCATCAGATCATGATCTGTGCATCACAACCTCTCCTCTGACTTGAGATCACTTCTCTGACAGATTCACTAGATTCAGGTATTCCAAGCTAAAAGAGTTTTAGTTAGGTTAATGATCAAATGATCCTCAAGCTCAAAATAAGAATAAAATTAACAGTGAGTACTAAATAAAGTTAGCTTTGTATTGCGCACTTTAGATATATTAGTTTAATCTGTGTAATAATCTTATAAGGTAGTTAAGCCCCCCACACACACATACGGAAACTGAGGTACATAAAGTGTAATGGGTATATGATATTCCATAACAATGGATATAAAATTGTTTATATAACTCTTATACTTTTCCACTGTAGTTTTTCCTAAGCCCCCAAAAAACAAAGAACTAACACAAACCTCCTTAAATTTCTTGATAAATCTATTATTATAATGTCATTCAGAACAGCTTAAACATTTTACATACCTAATAATATCATTTAGAATTATTTTAGCATGGTTAGGAAACAATAGTAATTTTCTTTTTAATCACTTCTCTTTCATGGTATCTCCCTGTTATCTCATATTTGTTATTTAGTGAAGATGAGTTTTGTCATATTTCTTCTCTCTTGAAGTGTGTCAAGTCTTCTACCAAGTTAACATTTATCTTATGTCATTTAATATTAGTACCTAAAGATGTATTTTTTTCATTTAATTTAAAATAATAGGAATCTTTGGGGAAGCAACAGATAGAAACCCAACTCAAACCGTATCAAGCAAAATAGGAAAAGTATTAGCCTAATGCACTAAAATTCTGTGGATATAATTAACTTCAGCAGCTTCAAATATACTAGGTGCCTCAGTGATATATCCTCAAATATACTCTCTTCACAGTAGCAGTTGCCAGTCAAATTTAAACTTAGATTCCAACATCTTAGCAACTCCACTGATAAGCATCTTTTTTCTTTCTCCAGCAGAATGAAAAAAGCTATCAGGCTGTCTCAGATATGTGGCCAGATGTTATTGATGGCCCAGGTTAAGTGATGGACCACTCATTTCTTGCCATATTCATAATTTTTAAAATACTCATTTAAACAATGTCACTCTTAACCACAACAAAAAATCTGCAATCCTCACCTCATGATGGGAAGGAGGATTAGTAGTGATGAGAGTGGAGACACTGTCAACATACTTTATTCAATTACAAGTCTGAAATCTTAAGTGTCATAAACTTTGTTCAAGTACATTGTATTCTTGGTCAAGTACAAATGTGCATTCTTCCTGATGATACTTTATCACTGTATATATAACCACATAATAAATTTAAATATGCCCCTAGAATTAATATGTATTGGTAAAAGAAGAACATACGTAATAGTAACTTCAATTGATAAGAGTAAAGAATGCAAGACAAACCAAGGTCACTAAATCAGAGCAGCAAGAATTTCTTGTCCTGGAAAAGGAGTTCCTTAGTCAGCTAATTCATCTTCACCACTCATCCTTACTCTGATCTCAGATGATCTTATGAATAGCTATTATCCAAAAGAGAAGAAACAGCAACTATTGGATGCTGGAGAGGATTAGAAAGAAGAAAACCCCCATGTACAGTGAATGGGAATATAAACTGGTTTAGCTATTAAGGAAAACAGAGTAGAGATTGCACAAAAAAATAAAAATATAAATTTCATATTATGCAGTCATCATTTTTACACAAAGAATATGAGAACACAATTAGAAGAGATATATGCATCACTATATTCACTACAGAATCATTCACAATAGCCAAAAATTCGAGCCAACCTAAGTGACCATTAACAGACTGGATAAAAAAAGATGTAGCATATATCAAAAAAGAATATTTCTCAGCTCTTAAAAAAAAAAAGATGAGATCCTTTCAATTGTAGTTACATAGATGAACCTAAAGGGTGTTACACTCAGTGAAATAAGTCAGAGAAAGAAAAATACCATGTGATAAGTACATAAAGAAATCAAACAAACAAATGAACTAGATAAAGGTAAACATTTAGGCTGTAAGACTAAATTAGTGATTAAAAGAAGGGAAGGAAGAAAAGATAAATCAGGTAAAAGGACTTTTTAACCACTTCTTTTTCATGCTATCTCCCTATTACCTCATATTTGTATTTAGTGAAGATGAGTTTTATATTACTTAGTCATCTCTTCTCTCTTGAAGTGTGCCAAGTTCTCTATCAAGTTATATGGTGAAGGATGGAATTACTTTCAGTGATTAACTTGATATAGCAATACAGATGTTGATGTACAATGATGTACACTTGAAACCTATATCCTATAATAAATCAATATTACTTCAATAAAACAAATAAAAATGACTTGAACTTGGAAATAAAGACCTCTCATTACTCTCCATGCCTCAGATTTTCCTTCTAGCAGCTGTACCGCTTGAACACCCCACTTCCTTTCCCTGAAGCGTCAGTAGCAAAAGTAAAATAACACATCTCACTTAGCAGACCTGAGGTTTCCCAGAAGTTTTCCTAAAGGCTTAGTAAGCTTTTGTTTGATATATTTTCATCAACTGGCTGAATCAGAAACCAAAGATAGAGATTTTGTCAAGATATAGTATAACAATCTAGAGTTCCATGTTTTCAGATTCATAGCAACATTCAATCTCACAGCAAAACTCCTTCACAGAACTAATCCCCTTAACCCTCAACTCTATGATTTCCATGAAGTAATGTTTAACAATAAGCTAGATGAGAAGAGACAGTTATTCTAGCTCTTGTTGTTTTATTGTATCTTCTTTAAGCTTTTTACTGCTCGACGGTTAACTGTGGTCAGGCTAGGAATAGACCACATGAGGTAATTGGAAGAAGCTTGTAAAACAGAACTTTACCTAGTTCTAATTCATACTCCAATCTTCCTTCGTACCGTTTTAGCTTAGGATAAATAAAAGTGCGCTTTACAACCTTCAAGGTACTTGATGTTCTGATTCTCTGCTATCTTGAATGGTTGCTAGAGGCAGAAAGAGGCTGTCTAACTTAAATAGACAGTTATTTTCTTCTCTGCTTTCAAGTATGCCAGCAAGGACCAAAGCTAATTCCTCTCTCATAAGACATTCAAAGATCCCAAGAAGTGATCAAAATACTCCACTGCCCAAAAGTTCTAGACTCAGTAGTTCTATGGACAAAGATAACACAAATGAAAATTTACACAACTGCTCTGAAATTCCTTAAAAGGAATTAGTAAGGGAAAGCAAAGTTCTCACTGCCTTGTACTCTATTTCAATAAGTAAGGGCTGGTTCTTACAATACCCCATTTCAAGTTACTAATTGCTATACTGGTAAGGATTGCTTCCATTTACAAGTGACAAAAATCTGATTTAAACTGACTTAAAGCTAATAACAAAAGTAAGAGAATTCAAAGGTTATCACCACAGGCACAAAAAAAAATTCTAGGTGTTCAAGCAGAATCGTATTTTTTTCTCTCAGCATCATACTTCATCAAATTCTAACAGAGATACCCACAACTATAATATAAGTACATTAGTTCAGCATCTCAAACAGAATAAGAGTTGAGTTCTGTAAATGAACCTGTAGCTCCCCTTGAATTAAATATTCATTCCTGAACCAACTGGGTTATTCTGACCATCACTGGAATATATAACTGGCTTACCTAAACCCACCTAAACCAATAAATTAAGAATGGGGGAGTGTTTCATCAAAGGAAAACTGAGGTAGCATTACCAAAAAGGGAAATGCAAAGCAGACAAACTGAAACAAGAGATGTCTAGGGCCTCCCTGTGGACTAGGAATGAGTTCATTCACAGCACTATTCCCACTACTGCCTGAGTTCAATCCCCAGAATTGTATTTCAGTAAAATCGCCTGTACTACTCCCCATTCTGTCTCTGGTGATTCCTCTCACCCCACCCCCAACCTCTGGCTTACACCCCAATTCTTCTACACAATTTTTTTTTTTTTTAAGAACAAGAGATGTCTACCATTCCTGGTAATGTGACAAATAGTGAATACTTTTTGAAGCACTACTCAGTGCAATATATTCCTATAGACTTTTTATATCTTATATATTAATAACACAATTTTATGTGCTTATATATTTGGCATAAACATAATGTAGTCATTTTTATCAGACTCTTACTCCAAGAGACATTCATTTTAAAATAACATTCATGTGTATAGTAATGTCTACATAGATAACATATATATTCCATACATATAAGTTATAGCAATAAGCAAAACATTAACTTTAAATAAGCTTAATTTATTTGAGGATCTTAGATGCAGACCCAATTGCTCAACAGAATTTCAGAAACTGTTCTTCAACTGCCAAATAAGAATGTTCTGTATGCTCAACATGCATTTTACTTATCCAAGACTCAGAAACACAAAAATATATACAACATGGGTTCTTGCCCTCATGGAGTCCATAGATTGAGGAGAAACATAAAAATAGTTAGGGCACTAGAGAGTGATAGATATATATGTGATAAAGAGATGTGTTGACAGTGCATAAAACATAAGCAGTATAGGCAAAAAAATGAAACTAATTAATACAAAACAGTATTTAATGGAAATAAAAAGTCAAGATGTATATGACTGTATGATTAAACTCTATAAATGGATATATCAATGATCCAAAGTAGAGGTTGATCTGCTAGAGCCAATGAATTTCTTTATGTTGTGCTTGGAGAAAATACAGCAAAATATTTATTTAAAATCTGCTTTAGTGTCATTACATGACTGGATATTCTGTGGAAAACTTCAGAATCCCTAAGATAACAAAAATTACAATATTTACATAGCACCCTTAAATTTTCAATATCCAATAGCATGAATAAAATATAATTCAAGTTATTGAAAAGACCTGTTACCATATTAAAATGCAAGAAACTATCTTTTGATATAAATGTGTTTTTACTAATATTAAACACATTCATGACTCTAAGATGCCACTACAGATTTTTTAAATGTTGTGTTCAAAAGCAGAACACTTTTTTATTTGTGAAATTCTAAATATACTTAAAATAAAAACTATTCTGATTATCAAACTATAAATTAAAAAACTCCAAGGAAGAAAATGTACTGTCACATTCAAGTATAGAAGAAGAACATGAAATTTTTAACTAAAATACCATGATTCATAAACCGAGAGAGGAACTTAACCTACAAAATCCCTTCAAAGTATCTTTTTATACTTTCAGTAGAATATACAGAATGTGAATTAGAATGTAAAAAATAAAAGGATCAGAGAAAAACATCACTTGCAACTAAAATTAAGATACACTAACATATCACAGTGTTTCAAAAAGAAAACCTAAATTAAATACTACAGAATTATATAACCTAAGGCAGTTATTCAAAAAACCTAGTGAATTTTTGTTTTAAAAAAATATTAATCCTCTATTTTAGCTTTTCCAAAAATGTTTATATAAAACCAGTGGAAAATAGATCTTTCATGTTATAAAACACACAGGATATTTATATAAAATTTATGGCAAGGAAGGAAAAATCTAACATAAATGTATTTAAAAGGAAGCAATGAACTAAGTAGTATGCCTGTTTTGTGACTGAAACCAACAAAATTCCTTTTTTATAGTTAAAAACTCTTACACAGAATAATTTCTAAAGTGAAAGTTTGCTGATAATCAGTTTCATTGATTTTAAAGCTATGATGTAAATTCCTTGATTATTCATCTTTGTATCCTTATTTACAAACTAATATTCATTTTTCTGATGTTATCACACTGTATTTGAATGTCTTAGGTTAAGTATAATATCACTACGTAAAATATAACCATCTACAATGGAAAGTATTCACTTTATTTCTTATTATACTGCTGATTCTTCAAAATCTCTGAACAATCCACCTAAGTAGTGGAAACAGATCTCTACCTTTAGCAAACAAAAGTACGAAAATTACAGACACTGCTACATTGAAGAAATTCTGTGTTTTACTAAATACTTGAACTTCACTCTGCAAAACTTTGATTCCTTGGGCAAGGCATGTTGGATATAGTACCTTAAAAAACAAGTATTAGTTGTCTCAGACAGAGAAAGAATGTACAGGGGAAAAAAAGAAAATATTTTCAATAAGTGACAGAGACAAGAGCCCTGTTTAAAGGTAGAAAATTTGTTTTTTGAAGTTTCATTACTTCCTTTTCTGTCATAAAGGTACTGTAACAGACATTTCATTATTTCCACCTACTTCTTTATTTACTGGTTTAAATTAAAATTTGAAAACTCATTTTAGAGATAATTTTAGAGGCTCCAACCCTTAAATATGTCACTAAGTACCCTAAGGAGATTATACTAATATTATTATTAATAAAATTAAGTCTTGGTAATTATTTTGTAAATTCCTGTGATTTCCAAGTATTTTTCAGAATTGGCTTAAATTTTCACCATGGACATATAGATACAAAGCCTAGAGCTCAAGAAATATTACATATCAAGTGACCAATTTGTTCTTCACAATCAATATAATTAACAATAGTGAATAGCTCCCTTTGTCATTTATTCTTTTCCCGAAGTTTCCATTTAAAGAGCAACTGAATTCTTAAATACAAACAATAAAATTTTAAACCTAACTTTTTAACTCCAAAAAAATCCAAGCAGTTACAAGATTTTATGTGGATGTGGGGATATGTCATTTCACTACTATAATTATGCTTAACAGTTAAGTTAAACTCTAAAATAATGTTTGCATACTGAGGGCTTCATGCCAGATTTTCATTATACTGAAGAATTAAATTTCTTTTTTACCTCAAAAGAAATATTTCACATTCTTTCTTAACCTATTGTATAGCTGTAGAACCCCATCTGTTTAAGAACTGATCCAGTATACATCACTACTGCTGCAGAGTCCAAGCTGGTTACATTTAAATCAGTTTAGAGCTTGTGAGAGCTCTATTGCCTCTTCTGTTAAAACGCACTAAGTAAGCATACTAATACTTAGTTAAAAACCCAACAGGACATCACCTAAAGTAAAAATTATACTAGTTAGGCAAAAAGAAAAAAAAAATGTTACTTAAAGTTATCAGAAATACAGTACTTGCTAACATATTTTGAGATTTCATCTCTTTAAAAAAAAAAAAAGTGGGGGGAGCAAGTACTGACCTATTTGCAGCTGGTTAAAATTAAAACTCCCAAGAAAATGTTTCTACTGGTGTTTTAAAAATAATTCGGTTATATTAATGCAACTATCGCAATTCATTCCCCCAAACTTGCACTGACTTTTTGTTATTTATTTGAAGGACACTCTGAAGTAGAAAGAGGTATTTTATATCTAAAGAGTAATGAATATAAGAATATAATGAATATAAGAATTCTGTAAATCTAATACAGTAGGCATTATCTAATTCGATGTCTCAAGGCACCACTGCTGTGGCTGCATCTCTCAGTTTTCCGATAAAATAAAAATAATTGCTTAGCGAAAATCAGATTGCTTGGGTATTATAAAATCTCTTTGCAAGCATATTTTTGTGACTTCACACCAAATACAGAGTCAACTGATTGCTCCCTATTTAAGCCTTGCCTTCCAAAATCTAAACCTTACTACAGTGTTTCAGAAGAAACTGTTTAAAAAGCTTTGCTGCAGCAAAAAACTGCATTTACAAAGCATCAACAATGAACTACTCTTAATGATCTGCAATTTATAATTCTCTCCTTATTCCCATTTCTTCCCCTGACATCTTGAAGCTTCTTAGCCTATCTGTGTAGATAGCGCAAAACATTAAGTCATACACAGTTCTGCAGTAACTCTTTCTTGTCATGAAAGAAACCAAAACCTAGAGCTGCATTTAACACCTTTCCTTTAGTCTTTATCCACATGCCAAGCTCTCAGAAGGCAACCATAGAAACCAACCTGTATGATTTGATGCCCTCACAGTTTTAACACCTTGTGTGCACAAAATATGACTAAGCGGTCAGCATATTCAGGGCAACATTACAAAGAAAGGAAGGCTGCCTAAAAAGAGATGGGCGGGGGGGGGGGGAGGGTTTACAGTCACAACACCCTCCATCACAGACTCAGAATATATTTAAAGACAGATGCAAAACTGCATCATTTTCCTCCACATTCGAAAACATCACACCCCAGCTGCTCAAGTTGGAGCTAAAGCGCTTCTCACATTTCAGCAGCACCGGGGAATTTGGACTCCAGGGGCAAAGCTTTCATCCTCCGAGAGCTACACCGCCAAGAGTGTGGGAGAAAGAGCCCCAGAGAAAAGGAGGCCTCCTCTCCTCCTAAACTAAACTCTCAAGTCTACCCAAAACCTGCATGGCAAGGAATAATTCACTACTTAGTCATGAGAAGTGATAATAAGCGGTGTTAAGTTGGGCACTGCACTCAGGTGGCAGGAGAAGACCTGAGGAGAGCAAGGGAGGTGATGTGGCATTGGCAGCGCGCGGGCAGGTCATCCGATGGGCAACACCGGCTGGACGTTCTGTGCTCCCAGGAACGCGCTGCGCGTGTGACCCCGGGGGTGGAGGGGTGGGAGTGCGCGGAGGGGAGGAAGGCTATGGGGGCTGGGACGCAAATGGAGAACACGCCTTTTTCCTTACCAGGTTGAGCACCGTCTCCACGATATCCCTGTTGCTGACCTCTCCGACCTGTATGAGTCCAATCAACACTGCGAATTTCATCCGGATGTTGCGGATCGGCACCGAAGGGTTAATCATCCCTGCGGGCAGCACCACCGAGCCGGAGCCGGACGCCCCCCTCAGTTCCCCCATCCCACCGCCCCCGCTGCCGCTGCCGCCGCCGCCGCCACCGCTACCCCCGCCGCCTCCACCTCCGGCCCCGACGGCGATGAGCCCCACGGGCTGAGGCTCCAGCCCCGGGCCCGGGCCCGGCTTCTCGCTAGCCATTGGCTCCCCTCCTGGGGAGAAGGGAAGCGCAGCAGCGCTGCCTCCGTGGGTACCGTTATACCTGCCTCGGCCCCCGCCCCCCGGCCGTCGCCTCGGAGCCCCAGCATCCACCAGCGCCGCGGCGCCGGGCCCGTTCCCCGCCTGCGCCTCAGCCCGGCCCGCTCCGGCGCCCTGCCCGGCGGAGGAGGTGGGTTATTCTCAGGCTTATTCCCGGCGGTGGCGGCGCCCGCTAACTGCTGCCCCGCAAGCGGCAGTGCCCGCCCAGCAGCTGTGCGGCTGCTGCCGCTGCCACTGCCCTCTCTCTCCCTCCCAGTCCGTCCGGCCCGGCCCGCCCCCCGCGGAGATGATGCCGCCGCTCCGGAAAAGCCTGGGGCGCGAGCAGCGGTCCACAGCGCCAGCCGGCGCTGAAGCTCCGGCTGTGGCCGACGGTACTGACGCTACTGCTGCCGCTGCTACGGGCGCCACTGTTGTTGTGAAGCCCCGACGCCGCCGCTCACTCCGCCATGTTGCCGCCCCCTGCCTGCGGTAGCGGCCACTGCGCCTGCGCAGAGCCTCCGGGGGCGGAGCCCGCGGTGCACCCCCCCCTTTTGCCCTGCCCTCCTTCTCTTACCACCCACCCACCCCGAAACCCCTCGTCCCTCCCCAATCACCCTGAACGGATAGATAGGTGAGCAGGTGCATGGGGACCGCTGCCACACACGGGCACGCTGGGAGAGGCGGGGCGGGCCGTGGCTTCCTTGTAGTTTTCCCCTTGAGGGTGATTCTCTGTGGGGAAGGACCCGCGCGCGCGCGAGCGTGTGTGTGTGTGAGTGTGTGTGTGTGTTCGCGTGTGTGTGTGCGCGCGCGCGTGCGCGCGTGTGTGCGCGTGTGCCTTCCCTTCGCCAACACCTCCTCCTTTCCTCAGTATCTTGCTAGGAGGAGGTTCGTCGTCTTCGTCATTGCATGCAGCAGCTGTTTCTACCACTGCCACGTGCCTAGTAAGGTAGGGGAGTGGCAGACGACCTCTTTCTACCCCCTTTTACCCCTTCCTAGAGATCCTGTCCTCCGCTCCTCGCCCAACCCCCCTGGAATTTCCAAAAGAAAAAGTGACTGGCAAAGCAGAAACAAACGCGCGGTGAGGAACGGTCCTGCATTGTCCAGGGAAGGATACAAATGAAATGTAATGAATCTTTTTTCTATAGCCATTGAAGAGGCTGACACCTGCACACACAGGCACGACTTAAAGTAGAATCTGTCAAACAGTAATCTGTTCTGGATGTAGCTCTGAACAACAAACAGCTCTTGAACTCACCTCCCAGTCTGAAATGCTGCACTACGTGACACTGTAGGGTAGTTTCATGAGAACTACAAATGCCATATATATTTTTGAAGTCTCTAAACTCCTCTGGTATAATGCAAATTAATGGTCTCCCTTTTTCCTAGGCAAGTGCATTTCAGAGGATTTTGAAATTATATAAGAATATAGATAATTCTACCTCCCTGCCTTGATCTGTGACAAAAATAGATTTCTGTGTCTGCACAAAGATAATTAAAAAAAAAACTTAGTTAAAAAAATGTAAATGTACATAGAAATCTTGCTGCTGATATTGAATTAAATCTAGATATTACTGGTATATATTTCCTTGAAATAAAGGATATAATTTTCTTTAATATTTCATGAGAAATGCCCTTTTCAATAAAAATGTATTACAAGTCACCAGAAATATTAGGTATCTTGAAGTATATTCAAATAATTTAATTTTCCTCTCATATGAAAACAGTCAATATACAAAGCTATCATAATCTAGTTTGTTATTATTCATATTTTACTGGGCTGTCTAATCAATTAAGTCCCAGAATATTGAAACATGGTAAAAATTCTTCAGTACTATAGTCATGTATAACAAAGTTCCTCAAAACCAATGCTAGGAATTAGTTCTTGATTGTGTGTGTTTACTTAAACTGGCATGGACATCACTGAATTATTAAAAGTCAAATAAAAATTTCTGAAAGAAGTGGTAGTTGGTATGATCACTTAAATTTAATAGTAATTGAATTATAAAATGATTGAAACTGCGGGAAATTTTTAAAACCTATAATTCTTATTAGTATGACTTAGATATGCTGTAACTGAGAAATCCTGTGATATATATACTTATATATATCGCATTTTATCTGTCTCAAGTGTGTATAATCTTCTTTGCAAGCGCTATTTTCATTTGCAAATTTAAAACAATATATCTATCTTCAATATGTAAATCCAGATTGAAAGGTCATCACATTAGCTTTTTCTTCACCATTCTGTGCATATATATGGTAGGAGGTTCTGCCTCTAACTATTTTTAGACTTCTTGCATAAGTGCTTTGAGAATGACAGTCTGAACTTTCTATTTCCTTTCTGAATAAATAGCTTGACATCATTTCAATATTTTTGCTTTGATTTTCCCTGTTTGTTTCTTACACAGTATGTGTGTGTTTTGGGTTTGTTTCACTTGTTTGTCCATTCCCTTTAATAGGGACAGGGAGTAGATAAACAGGATATCACTATTTCAAAGAAGGAAAACCCCACCTCTATTGTGTAATTAATTCAATGTTAGAGATATTTACAAGGGTTTACCAATTACAAAGCATTTCCAGCACACTGTCAACTCCTCCAATTCTGATACTGTGGGAGGTCCAGCAGCTTTTGAATCACTCTAACAACTTACTAACTCTGCAGTCTGCTATAAATTTACTAAGCTCAGTATCATCTTTCCCTAACATGGAAGATAATGCTTATCCCATAGGAAAGTAAGAAAAATCAATGAAATGATTTCAACTCAGCAACCAGCATATAATAAATATATGCTTGCATCCTTAGTATATAGGCACAATATGTGTTGAATGACCTATAAGCACAGGTAAAATCAATTATAACCATATGCAAATATTTATAATTGCACAATTGTATGTCTTCAATACTATCACAAAAAGCATAAATTTTAGAAAATAGTGGTTTCACTTTAATCTATAAAATACATTTGGTTTTTTATAAATGTACAAATAACAACATTTGAATTAAAAATATTTTGACGTAAGAGTTATATAATATTAGAAGTTGCTTAAAATGTTTGTTCATATTAAAACAATGTTTTATAGGGTGATATTAATTCTGTAAATGCCTTTGCTTAATAGATGTACATCCATACTTCCAAAGGACAGCTCTTTGTAGATAAGAAACCTATAATTATGAGTTTCAAGAGGCGATATCACATAGAGTTTGAGAATACATACTCCAGACTCAGTAGAACATGATTTGGGATTTCATTCAACAATGCACTTATCCATGTGTTCTTGAGAAAATAGCTTCTCTTCAAAGTTTTAGTTTATCCAACTGGAAGTAGTTTCATAGGATTAAACAATGAAAGGTGCTAATAGATTTAAGATGCTTATTTTACAAGTGTCAGTAAACAATGTTTCCCTTCATTGACTATGGAAAAGAATATAGTAATTATACATGTGTTTTTAGCACCTACTATGCCTGGCTTATAATTTACATTTAATAAATGTACCCAAAAATGATTGAATGAAAGCAATAGCTCTCCATGATAAATATTCCCAATCTTTCACCTGTTTTTTAAAGAATAGGTTTCTTGCTTTCTTATGTACTCTATCTAAACTGACTATAGCAATCTTCAAATAACATTGTTTCATTCATTGTTTTGTTAAAATGATTTTTTAAAAAAAGGAATCCTATCTAAGGTTGAACGTACACAAAAAACCTGGTCAAAGACCTCATTTAGTTAATATATTGTCTTAATTAAAGTGACAGTATCCAAGAAATTACCCACAGCATTGAGGACTTCTTTCATCCAAATTTTAGGTAGGTTTGGGCCAGTATACAATAGGAAATGTTGAACCTCAGCTTTTAGAAACATAACTCCCATTACTATAACCCCAAATCCAGTCAGGTAGATTTTGTTGGGGTTTTTCAATAACCTGGCATTAATGATTCATGTAATGCACTAAAGGTTTATGTTTGCCATGTAGTGGGTTCTCAGATAATTTGGTTCTGTTCCTCTCTCATGTTAATTATTAACTGAAACACCAAAGTTTTTGTTTTGTTGTTATTGTTTTCTTTTGTTTCTAAACATGCTACTGCTAAGTAGCAGCACATCTCCAATATGTAATCTTAAATTTAGATTTTGAGATCTGAAGGGCAGAATTTTATGTTATCTATTTAAATATTTATTTTTACTTTATACAAATTTTGTATCTTTCTATTTAAATTTCATCTGCTAGAATTTTTCATTCTGATTATATTGTGCAAATAACTTGTCTTAGTCTTCTTATCATCTATAAGTTTGAGAGAACAGAATAAAAACAGTTTTGTGATCACTAGACACATTCAAGTTGAAAGGAGTTCACATTTCTCAAACTGTAGACCCCAACCTATTAGTGAGTCATGAATGTAGATTTAGTGAGTTGCAGCCAGCAATTTTTTAAATGAAATAGATTAAAAAACAGAAGATCAGAGTGCACTGTTGTTATTATATGTGCTCATACTCATATACATAAATGTACATGTGTGCTTACTAGTTAATTAAGTAGAATGTATTCCTTACTGACTGTCCTAGCGAAAGTTTGAATTTGCTTAAAAGCACCTTTTGTGTATAATCCTTCAACTATTAAATAGCTATCATCCTGTGCTAGAAATTAACCTACGGCTCGCCAGCTATTCAAAAGGATATCTGAAGGGACCTTGACAACTGGCTAGTTGAAATCTGAATAAACTTTCTCTGTATCTGAGCAAAATTTAAGTAAAATATATATAAATGAATTATTATCAACATTTCCAATAACTATATCAAGAATAAGAAAATGTATTTAATCTGATAACATGAATTATGCTTCCTTTTTAAATAAATGAACCATCTCAGGTCCCATCTGGAGGCAATATTATTTGCCCTGAGTTTTCAAGAATTTGTCTCCTTCTTCCTTTGGCACTTTAATCCTCTGGGACTTCTACTTCTGTATTACTCCTCAAAGACCACTAAGAGTTGTTCAATGATCAGTTTTCAGATTCTTTCAGTATCAATGGATATAATGTATCCTGCCTTGAAACTTGAAATAATTCAGACTACTGAGATAGCTTTTTATTTTTTCACCTAACTTAAACTTTCATTTCCTCCAACTACTATTAGTTCTACCTTTTCAGATCTACTACTTTTCTCTCTACTACTCTTGTATAAACAAAAATACAAAATAGAAACTCAGTATTTGTTAATAAATTTGACTGAGTTTTGGAGTGGCTGAAATGTTGAGTCTTACCCACCAACAAATATTTGAGTATCTACTATATACAAGAAAGTAGGTTAGTCAAAATAATTTCAAATTTTACATTTAGAGAAATATATTTACCTCAGCAAGTCAATACATGAAAGTATCAAAGAATTGGTAGAAAAATAGTAAATAATCTGGATAGCATTAAAATACTCTAATGTACATATATACCACAAAAATCCCCCCAAAACATAAATTTAAATGCACCACATAGTCACACAGACTCACCATCAGATTAGTCATACCTGTGCTCATTATTCCTCTGCAATATGGCTACCATGCATCTCATTCTTTTCATTCTCACAACCATCATACTGATTCAGATCCTAGTCCTTCCATACATGTTCTCCTGATCTTAACACTCACTCAGTCTCCTTAAAACTCCACCTTGATGAATGCATTGATGTTTCAGAATTTCTACTTTATTAATCACAACATCTACCTGTCATCTGCTCAAAAATTCACCAGTAATTCTTTTTATCCAATAAATTAAACCCAGGATTCTTATATTGGTAACAAAGCCCCTCTCCATGATTTCTTTTAACGTCCTTTCTAGCTTTACCTCATTCCACTCCTGTAGGACCCTACATAGTGTCTTCCAACTTCTTTCAGTAAGCACAACTGTTTACAAGTAAAAAAAAAATCATATTTCTAGACTTGTACCTGAGATTTACTCTTTTAATATCTATGACTGGAGGGGAAAATACTATAATAAAAGAAATATAATAAACACTATAACAAGGTATTTCATTAAGTGGAATTTAAGTAATTTCCACTTGGTTAGAATCAAACACATATATTTGAAACACACTTTTCTGGATTGATTTGTGTCCTCCAAAAAGATACATTCAAGTCCTAATCCCTGGTACCTGAGAATGTGACTTTATTTGGGACTAAGGTCTTTGTGGATATTAAAGTCATCAAGTTCAAATGAGGTTATACTGAAATTAAGTAGACATAATCAAAGATGACTGGCGCTCTTATAAGAGACAGAAATTATACACAGAGCTGGAGAAAAATACTTATACACAGGGAAGATGATGTGAAGACAGAAGGCAGAGATTGAAGTTAGGCAGCTCCATAGGAAAGCTGAGGATTGCTAGCAATCCCAAGAATCTAGGAAGAGTCCAGGAAGCATCCTTACCTAGAGTCTTCAGAAAAAAAGGATAACTCTATCAATCTTTGATTTCAGACTTCTATAATCCAGAACTGATAAAATAAATGTGTTGTTTCAGACCACCTAAATTGTGGTATTCTGTTGCCACAGCACTAGGAAACTAATATACATATATACATATTTGTAACATAAATGTTTTGATATTTATTGGTCCACAATTTGGCCTGATGTATCTAAGTACTCATGAATGACTTTCAACAACCCTGAAGTTATTCCCAGGTTGGGAAACAAAAAGTTTAACCAATATGAATTACTCTGTTCCCAATGAATATGTTACACATTCTTACTTTGATTCCATTCTCATATCCTTCCTCCTGTTCATAGCACTGTCCTTCCCATCTCCCCTGCTGAAATTCCTGCTAGTTTAAATGCCACCATGGTTAATACATTCAGGATCCCATCTATTTGGATGAAAGTAATCTGAAACTTTGTACCCATTTCCAGTTTAAAAAAAAAAAAAAAGATTGTGACTTATTTTTAGCATACACTGATAAATTTTCATTTAAATTAATAGTTTTTATTTTCTAAGAAGATATATAAAAATACCAGATTGTGTCACTAATATTTGGAATTTAGAGTAACTAAGAGTCAGATAGAGACAAGTTTAGAAACTAACCCTTGAAAGTTGACTATAGAGAGGTGGAGGAAAGTGAGAACAGCAAGGGAAGGAAGAACAATGGAATATGGTGGTGAGAAATAGGTGATTTGGTGGTGGGTATGCTGTGGGCATGATATCTGTTAGTGTATCCTAAAATTATCTCAATTAAAAATAAATATATTAATTAAAAAAAATTTCACTTTTTCTGCCTCATTTGCCAAGAGTAAAAAACTCACATGACAGTATATGCAGTCACATACCTTTTCACTGAAATTTTCCAAAATATATATAAAATTTTCCAAAAAATTACAGACAAATATATATTGAACAAGAAGTTTCTTTTTGTTTACCACAATCACCTCTACTGTGCTTGGTATATATGTGCTAGAAAAAGAAAAGTATGTTCAGGAATGAAATCAGGACCTCCTTGGTGGTGCAAGGGGTTAAGTCACAATACTATGAAGCTGTCCATAGCCACTGCAGCGCAAGTTGGGTCCCTGGCCAGTTGGGTCCCACATGGCCCAGCAGACCTTCCCTGCCTTGCCCACTGCTGCCCTTAGCAGTGTATTTCAGTCTGCCTGTTATGTTCCCCACTGTGTCTCTGGTAAATCTTTTCACCCCCATACCTCTGGCCTCTACCCTAGTTCTTGTAGGCATATATAAATAAGTCTTTTATAAAAAAGAATGAAATAATGCATTTTATATGTATTGTTTTAACCCTCACTCTAGTATTTCTAATACAATATTATTGTGCCCATTTTTGAAATGAAAAAAATATATAAAAAGATGTTAGTTGTGCAAAGCCATACTTTAGGTAATGACAAAATTCAGATTTAATCCCACGTATAGCTTCCACTTCTTTACTATGCTATATGCCCTACTTTAGGACCTAGTTTGAGACTATTTATTTCTACCAAATTTTCCAAATGAAAGATACTAAAAAGATTAAGAAAAGTCATTTAAAGAGAGCAAAGTTATCAAGTTTCTGCGTGTTTTGGTAAAAGCTGTCCACCAACAGACGCTCAGTCTAGTTATATATCTCTGTACCTGTAAAGGTTCAGAAAATCCATTATCATTTTTATTTCCTGGGAATCACTTTAATTCTAGACAAAATCATTTGAAATAAACAAATATTTTAAATTATATTCATTAAGGTTAATCAGCATTTAATTTCATAGTCCCTTCAATATATCATTTGTTATCATGCTTTTCTGGCAAAGACCTTGTTATGTGTCTAACTAAGCATTAATTTCCTAGTCCCTCTTGAAATTATTATCATTTGTATGTCTATAACTATAATAAAATGCACATACTTTGGGTGGAAGAATGAAAATAATGTTATGAGGAAATATGCCAGAGTTCTTGAACTAACTAGGAATCAGGGTATAGGATAAATCTGAGCATGTATTGGTACATAATGCTTTGGTATCTTGTGAAACCAGAAGCCATGGATTAATCAATGAAAGAATAGCTTGGCGTTACATAGCTATTGATCAACTAGCAGATAGTGCATGGAGACATTTGATGTTTATGCTTTGCTATCCCAGAATTTTGTATATCTCTTTTCACATAAACAAGGACAATAGTCAGAAAAGGGATAAAAAGGGAAAGTAAGAGTATCTGAATTGTAACTTCAACCTGAGAGTTTGATCATAAAAGTTTCAACCTGAGAGTCTTATTTTAAAAGATTCAAAGTATACTTTAAATATAATCTCTTTCTTGGTAATATGAAAACAATCTTAAATAAAAAATATAAACCAATGGGTTACGTACCTATGTATCAGTATTTCCTGAATTCTGTCCATTCCAGGTTAGAGGAGAGCTTAAGGATCAAGATGCTTAATCCCACTTAACTGTTTAAGTTGCTGATAAATATGCACAAAAGTGTATATAAAGTTTTATTTTTGTTGGACTATTCTAAGTTTATAAGTAGGTAGAATAGCATATGTTGGCCACAGCTTTAGCTCTATTTTCTTTATATTAAAACAAGCTTAGCCTGATTTCTTTTGCTGTGACAGGAAGACATAACATAGCATGTTTCAAGACACTTCCCTTTGCATTCAAAAGAACATATTAAAATGATGGCCACATGGTTTGCCCTCATAATTCAAACCAGTGTTTTCTTCCACAAACATAATGAAGTTTGTGTGGGTAGATTATGAAATAAAATATAGCTCTCAACATTTCATTCTTTTTGTTTAACCACTCCCATCCTAATACCAAACAGTACTTTGAAGTATGGTATAGTGGCTGAAAGAAATCTTTGAAATCAAATAGATCAGATACAGTCCTATTTCTATACGTGAAAATCATAACTATCTCATATTTCTCCTAGCACAATTTTAAGATATTAAACAAATAAAGTTTTAAAAATTTTATGAGTTTTCCATTTATTTAAGTAACACTATTATCCATTTATTACCTCTTTCTTAATTCACGGAGCTGTCTTTTCCCTAAGAGTAAATAAGACTGTGTCAACATCTTAATTTAAAAAAAAAATGAATATTGTATCTATTTATATAAATTATTCTATATTTGCTTACTTTGCAAAAGTTATTACTATTTCCTCTTCTGTCTCCAACTTTAAGGTTTTATCTCCGTTAAGTACATAAAACCAAATAAGCAATATATCTTTTCTTCATTTTTCATAAGTCATAGAGTAAGAAAGCATATTATAAATTGTGAATTTTTCTGAGAGACATTATCAAACTAAAAATGCCAAATGAATAAGCAAATAATAACTAATAGTTCTTTATAATTTACTAAACCACTGAATTAAACAGTCTACCAAAATGTAGCTGGGGCTTTAAACCAGCTAAGGCATAAAACATTTCAATATATTTCTGTACATTTTCATTAGACTATTTGTTATTGTTTTCCTCATAGATAGAATTCAATAAATAAAGTTTATGCCAAGATAGAAATTTCTTTTTAAAAGGGACAGTAGAACTTCATGGGATTACTTCTTAGGTACTTGTGTTTAATTTTGACATTGACTGGCAGGAACCTACAAAACTATTGCTATCATTCACATGCCATTAACTTCCTAGTTATTACTGAAGTTATTCATATAGCTTCTACTTATTAAAATGTGATTTGACAATGGATATTTTGCATCTCTTTCTTTTCCTAGCTATAGTTATTTAGAATGATCCTAACAAGGAATATTTACAAAATTCACAAATGTCACTTATTTTCTCAACATCTCTACCAATGCCTAAAATGAAAATACCCTTTTTGAATCACTTTAAAAATCACTAATATAATAACTTTTTACATATAACAATACTTTTAATTATTTTGATTGCTAACTAGAGATACATGGTATCAGTACTCTCGAATTGTAAAGTGTAATCTGACAATTACATAAGGAAATATAATGACATAGAACAGAACACAATGAGAGCAGAGATATAAGGGAACTTAGAACACAGCTAACTATAAACAGTCTTAATATAATTGAAAATTAGGCCTTTTAATTTTGTGACCATTTAATACTCAATAAACATGAATTATATAAAATTTCATATAAACTAATGAATTAATAAAAACTTACCTCCAATATCATTACATAAACAAATAGTAGCTCTGTAATATGCATTCTAGATTCATCATAAAACACATTGATGAGTCTCAAATAATGAAATCATGAAGTAACATGATGTAAAAGACATTATATATTTCTAACTGTATTTTTTTGTTAAATAAATTAAAAGGAATTCTATATATAAATGATTGTACATTCATTGAATAATATAAATCGCTTGTTTGATAAGGCTAGAACACTTGGAAGAAGTTCAATTTAAAATAACCAAACATTTAATAGAAATACATTGAACTATCTATTTAATAAGCAGTCTTCATTCATAAGAAAACTGGCTTTTTATTTCTTACTGCACACATTTATTTAGTGTGTTCTGCAAGCTATGAATAGTTCCAAGGCACAAGAAATATACAGTGAATATACATGAATAAAATCCCTGTCCTCATGGAGCTAACATTTTAACAGGGGATATAGAAATCAATCTAGTAAAATTTACATAAACAATGTAAATTTCAAAGGTGACATTTTAATATAGAATTAAAATGGAAAAAAATGGTTGATATGTGTTCTTTTCCCTTATTAGATTAGAAGCTACTTCAAGGCAGGCATTATGTCTTTCTTGTAAATAAAATCTTTAGCAATATAGTGTGATCATTGAATGATACAGGATACTCAAAAAAATATATGGATGATAGAGAGATGGAAGAAAGCAATTAAAAAGCAGAGTGTAACAGTTCAATAAAATCAGCTATTTAATACAGATATAATAGACCATCTCAACTATTAAAGAAGAACAAATTATTTTGAAAAACTATAAATTTCCTTAAAGTATGTATTTTGCAGAGGACTAAATATCTCTAAACTTCATTCAAATGTTTGACTCTTCACTGGTAAGTATTAAGAAAATTAGCTGTGTCATTTTTTTACCAATAAAATGGGAACAAACAATTCATGTTATATAACAAAATTGTCAGAAGCACCAATGAGATAAATCATGACAGTGCTCTGAAAAGTATAGATATGATAATGCTATAGAATCTAGAGTATTAGAGAAAATAATAGCTGATTCTGGTAGCAATTGAAAAAGAACACTTTTCTCACTTCCAGTAAAAGTAAGCAGTAGTGAGTCATACCTATAGACTCAAAACACAAAACTGGTTTTGATCAAGTATATGACCAGTTGCGGAGGATTGTTAACAGGAGGACAGAGATGTCTAATGCCCAGAACTCACAGTCAGGAACCAAAACTGGTGAGACAAACCCTGATTGGGACAAATTTAGAAAGGAAGTAGAAGCAACCATGAATTGTCAAGAAATAGAGCACCTGCGCAATCCAAAATTAGGCAAACAGTCAAGAATCTGGAAATACACATAAAATAAAAATAAATATGAACATGAAATCAAGTTTGAGATCCTCAAAGGCTTATTGCAACTTTTATGCCTTAGTTTCAGTGATTTTATATGATTCCAAAGGGAACAGGTGCTTTAGAGTGACTGAGTGGAGCCAAACAGCCAATTTCTCTCAAGAAGATTTTGGTAATAAATACTTTATTTTTCTTTTTATTTTTTCTTTAATTATATTTGAAATCATTTGTAGCCCCTTTGGTAATATTTTAGATAGTTTGTGAAGGAATCTTTCCGATAACCCACTTTCTAATTGAACAAAAATGTAAAGTTTTTTGTTTTATTTTTCAAGTTTCTAGATAAATGTTCCTTGGGACTTACAATTTATTTTCATGACTGAATTAATTTGAAAGGGAAAAAAACTATAAATCAGTGAATTTTACACTCATTATCAAGTGCTTAATGTGTATGGTTTCAACTGGGATTAATATTATTTTTGCTATACTTGTTTCCCCCATAGCCAGATTTAAGTAACTTTTTGGTTAAAGTTAGTTGATAGGTAAATTGCACTGTAGCAACATGCATGTGACTGCTGGGCAGAGCCCTCAACCTTGTGGATGGGGACAAGTTACGGTCATCAGGTAACAGCTTCCTTTCTATCTCTACCTATGCTTCTGAAACTTATCCACTGTGGCAAAACATTACTCCCATACAAAAATGTAAAAGTTTAAAATAAAAATGAATAATAGACACCAACCAATGTCACTATCTAGATATTTGTAGTGATCACCAGAAAACCTCAGGCCAGATTCTCTCAGGATTCGCTTTCCCTAGGATGGAGCAATGGCATACCAGGAAGTGGGTCTGACCTCAACAGCAGGTCATTACGTAACAACTTTGTGGGCCTTGGGAACCATTATAGTCTGTTGGGTTAGTGAAATAATGGTTTATATACTTATGTATTTCCTAAATTCTGGCCATGCCACCATGAATTCCCAGTAACTGGTTTATCTGAGTACAAGTTTCCCTACTCCAGCTTTACATTTAGATACCTATTAACTATAAATTGTTACAATAGCCATAATATGTCAATGTAGAGTAATATGTTTGTATTTGTTCGTAGTATGTAAACAAATATAGCCATATGCAAAACTGTGCAGAAGTTGAGTTTCTACACAATGTGTATTACTTTAAATATATCTATTTAAATATTAATAATTATATTCCAAATTAGTAAAAAAAAACCTCCAAATTTATTTTCAGAACAATACATTTAAAAATTGAGATGCATGGAACTCCTGGTACATGTATTGATTTACAGTTATGCTGCAGATGGACATTAATACTTATTTTGTAATTTTTGTAAATTACTAAATATAGTTTAACTTCCTAGAGCTATTTTTGTACATTTTTCTCACGCTCATACAACAATATAACAAATTACACTTGGTCAGCAGTTCACCAACTGTCTTACTCTTCAAGCATGGAGAAAAGTATACCAGTGAAAATTCCTATGGAAAAATGTAATATAGAGGAATCCTATGTGTGTTTTAAAAGTTTTGTGCTTTTTTACTTTTGCAAAAACTAATAACCTGAATGAAGATCTTAAATTTATGATTTCTGTTTTTCTTTCTTATACTTTGCTAATATTGAGAAATGCTGATCCATTTTGTGCCATATTTAAAATTAATATATGCAAATATTAACAAGCAATATTTAATTGTGATTACCAATGAACCTCATTTTATGGGTGTATATTACTAAAGAGAAATGTAACTATCTTTTTTATTGCATCAAATTCACATGAAACAAGAATAATAGCAAGAACAAGAGCAAAAATTTTTTTAAATGTTTCCCTTCTGTGCTCCTAACTGATAACATTGTATTCATTATTAAAAATAAGCAAGTAATTTGAAATTAGACACAAAGCATCTTTTTATTGAGGTAACACTGATTTACAACATAGTATATGATTTAGGGGAATAGATTCATATCTCCTCAAATGTATGTCACTATACCACCACCACCAACGCAAAGCATCCCATAGTCCTTTACCTTAGAGCACTGAGCCACTACCCCTTTATTTCCCTCCCCTTCCTCCTCTCATAGTCTCCACTATGCAGTTATATTTCTAGGGGGTTTTAAGTTTAGTTTAGACAAAGCATTTACTCACTTATTTCCAAAAATTCCTTAGTACTGAATTTGGTACTGAAACTTCTCTGTGTAGTCCTTGTGGTTAAATATTTGAATATTTTCTCTAATTATTGCAATTATTAATAGAAAAAATGTTTATGCTTTAAAGGAAGCTTTAAATGTCATATACATTAACAACTTTATTGTTGATTATGCAACTGATATTGAATATTCTTACTCATTAAAATTTTATATATAAAGGACCATTAACAGTTAAAAAGATTTTAATATATAAGACATTAATAAGTCTGTAAATGTGCTAGATATCTAAAAACATATTACCACAAACCAAAAAATTGACACTGTTCATGTTAACTAGCAATTTTTTCAGCTATAAAAATTAAAAGATTTGTTTTTAAAATTAATAACTGTGGGCCTCCCTAGTGGTGCAACGAGTTAAGTATCAGCACTGCGACTCACAGCCATTGCAGCATGAGTTCAATCCCTGGCCAGGGAGCTAACCCACATGGCCAAGCAGACCTCTCCTGTCTCACCTGCTGCGCCCCTAAGCAGTGCATTTCAGTCAGTCTGCCTGTTCTGCTCCCACTCTGTCTCTGGTGAATCCTCTCACCCCCTGCATCTCTGGCTCCCCCAGCTTTATTAATATTTGTATAATAAGTATTATATATTTATGCATAAATAAAATAAAAATAAATAACTGCAATCAAATTTTCTACTATAGCCTACTTGATTACTAATAGTTAATGTTTATAATTATTTAGAATTATGGTGAAATAGGCTTCTCCCAACACAATTGTTTTACTAGTTCTGAGTTGGAGTTCACAAACCAGGAAATTGCTCTACTTGTTTATATTCCCATAAATAGAAGTATATAAAAAATTGGAGCTTAAAGAGTTGCCAAAGTTACACATCTATATATGTACACCTTATATATGTAACATTCATCAGCACAGCAAAAAATAGAATCTTGTAGTTCTACTGTCATCTATCTTGTTCTGACAGTGGCATTTGCATTTATATGTCCATTTGGGGACTTGGGGAGCTGAGTCTTATGCTAGAATGTAGCATCTGCTTCTGCTGATGTGGCCACCCAATTCTGTGCTCTTGATTAATAAATTCATAAATATAAATAAATTCTTCTTGGGGGAATTTATTCCCCACCCAATAGTACTGTGTGTGGGGGGGGGTGGGGAGAAGGGCTTAATATATGAAAGTGAAATATGAATAATACTAAACCACTTACTAGTTTTAGTCAACAACATGCCAATTGAAGTTTTTTCTATTGCTAAATCACTATGCTAACAAATTTATTTTTAACTTTAAACTCTAAACAAAATTCTTTAGGTCACTAGTAGAATCACTTATCTTTTGTGACTGAAGGTATCAGTCACAAATATATTAGTTTATTTTGGTGTTTTGACTAGAAATTGTTTTCCTATATAAGCACTCTTTTCATAACATGTTTTTCCCCTAATACCCCTTATCTTGAAAATTGTCACCAACAACTCCACTAACTAACCCTTGTTTTCTGGTAACGACCTTTACTAGTACTGTCTCCTACATATATTGTAGACCTATACCTCTTTTCTATCACCACTGACTCAATTCAAGTTCGGGTCTTATTGTATCTTCCTTAAGTTATTGCAATAATCAAAGAGTTGTTCTCCTTGACTCAGGTATCAATTCTTCTAAACTGTTATTCTCAGTGACATCACCAAGGTTATTTTCAAATAATGAATTAAAAGTAATGTTATAAAACGCACACACACTTTAAATCCTTCAATAATATTCCTGATTATTATACATAGGAGGCACTTCATGATCAGTCCTTGACATTCAACCCAAACTTACCTTCTGTCACTATAATCCTTGAACATTGTAGCCCAGCTTCCTCAAATGATATGTAACAGTCATGGAGTAATTTCTGGGCTCCCACCTCTGTCTAAGCTACTTTACATAAATTAAGTAATTCACTCTTCAACAACTTATTGTATATGTACTATTATCGTTCACATTTTATAGGTAAGAAAAGAGAGCTTAAAGAGTTGCCAAAGTTACACATCTAAGAAAAGCAACAGCTCAAATTTAAATCTAAACAGTCTGCCTCTCAGTGTGTAGTGGTTTTCCTGTGCTAAGTATGTGCAGTTCCCTAAATTCACCATTTCTTCTAAGCCTCTGTGTATTCACACACTCTTTCCATTTTTTGCAAAGACTTCTACAGCAGGTCTACTTGTAGCCCTCACTCCATAAAGCTTGGCTCCAGCTGTCCCTTTTTTGTGAATTTTTCAGTCTCTCTTGCCACAGTTAATTGCTGGTCCCATTAGCTCAGAGAGGACACTGGATCTATAGAATAAGTGTGATTGTAATGTGAAACAGGCCTGATATGGATGTATAGCTCTGCTACATATTGGTTTTAGGAAAGACACTTAATCTCTCTGAATTTTGGGTTCTTTGGGGATTTTTAATCTTTTTCAGGAGGTTGTTAAAAAGTTTAAATAAGTGAATTTTGTGAGACATCTACCACAATGTAGCACATAACAAGATTTCACTAGCTTATTACAGTCCTAGGAATCCGAAGGTAAATTCATTTTCACATTTGCCTGCAAGATGTTCCTGCTTTCAGCTGTGACTCTGCGGTGCCTAGTTGGCATTAGTGAAGTGTGTGAAATAAATGATGAACAACTGAACTTTTAATATTTAATGACATGACTGAATACATCTTTTTTTGGTTTACTTTATGGCCTGAACATTAGTATAAGTAACAAGCAACTGACAAAGAACAGAAACACTATCTATGCCTTGCCCTTTTCTCACATAGTATCTAAAACATTTCCCTTTTGACTAATTCAGCATAACTAAATGATCTCTTTGAATTTATCTAAAATTTTAGGTAAATAAAACAATGATCACAGACCAGAATTAACATTCAAAAATACTGTGATCTAAAAATAATCAATTTGCAGTTTCATAGTCTTAGAATGAGTATAATTCAAGTATGTTGAAGTTGCTGCTTTTCTGAGGCTTTTTTTGTTTTTTAAAATATAATGTTGCCTGGTGATTGGATCTATATAGTTACAACTTGGAGCAGAAACAGCTTGAGAAATCGTCTGAGATTTTAAATTAAATATTATGAAAGTAGAAGTGGAAAAACAACTTAGGCAGGGAGAATTGAGAAAATGTATGCTAGTGCTTCTTCTATCAACTTAAACTCCTTTATTTTATACCTATTTAATATGCATTTCAAGAACTATATTGTCCTGCAACCATCCCAGACCAAGTAGTTTCATCACTGGTTCAAGCAGTCTCTTTGTCTTTGCCGCCATGCCATCATACTATCCATTGTACTCCATCGCAACACTTTAGCTTCTCCTTCCACGCCACAGCAGCCACTGCCACCACATGGCATCCCCGTGACGCTAGCCTTATATACCTTGTGCTTTAGCCCAGGTGCACCCACTTGTGCATGCCCACCTAGGCATGGGTGCAGCCCTGCAGGTTTCCATCATTGTACCAATGGTGGGAGGGTGGAAAAACCTGATTAACTTTTCTCAGACCCTACATATGTATTGGTGAACTTTTGAGACCAAAACATCTGATGGAAGATTCCACAGATGAAAGGACATAGAAGGTCATTCTAAATGTGTGAACAAGTTAGAAAGATTTAAAATTAGATGTCATCATAACCAGAGTCCAGAAAGACTTAATTGCTTTTCACAGGAATTAAACTATAGCTAATCATATGACAGGTTGAAATTGATCATGATTTTTAAAAATAATTTTTTGTTAATTACCTATGTAAATACTGTAGTATATGATTATTTGTAAAATGCATAGCAGTTCCTCCAAATAGCCTGACATATAAACATATAGTAACAGCATGAGTTCAGGAACAAAATGTTTATGAAACTTCCTGTCATAGTTTCTTCAATAAGATTCTTCTGTTTTCTGAAACTATCCTTTATATTCCCATTACAAATCTTGTACTTCCACACCCTTACCTCATTGTCCCTGCTGTCCTGTCCTAGGAGATTAAAAAAACATCAGAAAATTCCATCTTTAGTTCTCTAAAATTCGGTTGCAGGGCCACGGCAGGTTGTGAAGAGTTGAACTTGATGATTTGAACTCCCTTCTATTGACAGAAGCCCATTATCCTTTCTCAGATATGTATACTAATGAAAACAGAAAATGTGTATTTTTTCTTTAATGGTTCAATTCACCTAAATAATTTTAAAATGAAAATTAAACTGTATTAATTTATAATTATAACTAATAATTATATATAATTATAATTACTTTATAATTCTCAATATCTGAGTCGATATTGACTGATAGTAAATATGTGACTGACAGGTAGTTAGCCCCACTCCTTAAATATATCTACTCAGAATGCATTGTGCTTTCTCCAGCTCCTTTTGCACATTTTCTATTGTCATGTGACTGATTTTGGTGACTGGTGTATGGCCTCTGAACTGAGTTTTATTTGTGTTTCCTGAATAATATCTGGATGTGATGGTGAGCCTCTTTTGGGCCACACGAGTCATGCTTTAATAATGGGGTAAAAACAAATAAGAAGGGACCTGAGTACTTTCAACCATGTAGAGCCATGCTGACTTACCAGTTTGTTCTATTATATGACAGGGAAATAGTCTTTATTTTTTTCTTCATTTAAATCACGCTTAGTTTGAACCTCTATCACAGCCTCCATACTTATATCACAATAAATATAAAACCTGGTGTCTGGAAGGGGACGTGAACAGAATGGTAGCTGAAATACATGGCCTTAGCTAAAAGTTCCTCAGCAGTGACAGTGATATAGTTGGATCTTTCCTTGTCATAGGAAAATATTTAGTAAAACTTGTCTGTGATATCATAGAAGGCAGACCACATGCCTCCTGAGCTTATAACGCCAACAAAAATATACAGAAACATTTCAATCTTTGGTATACATTGGCTGCTTCTTACTTCTTTTGAAACAGCAAGTTTGGGGAAACTGGGCTGACCTAGTTCATATGGCGGCTCCTCACCTACATGCTTAGGAACACAGAGCACAACTCAAAAAGTAAAATAAAAAAGGGGATAAACAGCAATGAAAGGATTATTTATATGGGGCAGGGGGAGGTCAGGATGAGAGACAGAAGGAATTTACACAGTAAAATTTATCCAGATGCTGTCTACCCTACCCCAGATAGCATTCATAGAGCAGAGATTGAGGTGCAAGGCAAAGCCATATGTGACAAGCTGGTAGTTTCTCCAAAGACACCCCTCCTCTCATCAGTGGTTTAACTGCCAGAAACTCCAGTCACTTTGCAACTCCCCAAAGCTCCAGCTCCTCCCTATTCCCATTGGCCCACATTCAGAGTGTGAAGTAAGGGATGTTCTAAAGCTCTACTTTCTACCCTAGAATTGGCTATGAGCACCATCCATTTGCTTAGGGTTGCTCCTCACTCTTTCTCTTACCCTTTCAATAAATCCTACTAAAGAGAGAGAGGAACTCTGGCTACAATTAACCAACCCAAAGAAGAACCTGAAAGGATTGCAATAATATTAAGAAGACTCTCTGCCTATGACACCATCTAAGTTGAATGAAACTCTGGGGGAAATCTCACCTTTTAACACTTCTGTCACTGAATCAGCAATTAAACATGACTCTTTGAAGACAACCTTAGCAGGAGATAAAATTGTAGCCACAAACTATGGCAACCAGAGTGAAATCCAGCTCATGGATAAAAAACAAGATTCTAGGCTGTTCCCTTCATGCCCAAAACAATGGTTATACCTGGTTTCAAGCTGCTGTTATTAAATAGGGAGGTGTATAAAGAGGGAGATAAGCCCAAAATCTAGAAAATGAAAGTTGGGGAATTCTCAGGCTTAAAGATTTTACCTAAATAAGACATTAGGTTGGAACAAGTTGCTTATAAAATCAATCAAAAGCAAACATATTTGGAAAACTACCCAAGGAATGTCAAACCTTCATAAAAACTGTGTTATTAGTAGTTAGAGAAATAAAGTAAGCCCTGGACCCCAAACTTGCACTATCAGATGGCAGCTGCAAAACCCAGGACATAAGAATGGCCTTTTCATGTCCTCTATTTTTAGTATTCTTTTTCTAAGAGTTGTGTACAAATTTATAGGAATGAAGGAATGTCTCCTATGTGAGAAAATTGAGAAAGTTTAGAATGTTTTAGATAATTTCTAATTCTTAATATCTTATCATGATTTTATATAAACTCCTTAGATAGAGATACTGGGTTCTAAGTATTTGTTGTTCCTAACTGGTTATTTTATCTGTATTAAGCATCTAAAGTATACCTGACACTATATTAGGGGTTGGAGATTCAAAGGTGAATAACTTAACCCCTATTATCAAGGGTCTCACAGTTTCTTGGAAAGGACAGAATGAAATAATTGTAAAACTGTGTATTATAAGAAGTAGTATAATATAGAACAATGGAGAAAGCATAGATTTATGAGAAGATAAAGAGATCTAGAAGATCAAAGTGAAGAAGGGTGGGAAGTCTTCTTAAAGAAATAGATGACTGAACTGTGTTTTGAAGAATGAGTAGAAATTATCCATGTGATGAAAAAGTTGGATAAAAACATTATCTTGAGAGGACATGACATGTCCTACCTACCAGTAGCTAGAACAACCTAGGACTTCAGGGTGCCAGAGTAGATACTTCAGAGCTAAAGCTGAGAAGGATGAATAATTAGACAATGAAGAGATGTTTATATTATTATAGAGTATCAATTTTGTCCTGACTTTATTGGAAGTCATTAATTGTTTTTGAGGGGAATTACCATGCTCAGATATGCAGTTTAGAAAAATTAAACAGCAGTGAGGAGTTACATTAGGAGTTGCATGATTGGTATAGAAAATCTAGGAGACTTGAACAGATATAGAATGAATGCAAAAGTATTTGATATGGAGATGTGTACTTACGTAGATATAGATTACCAAGACAAGATGACTTATTAAATATGAAGAATGGGTGAGGTGGTGAAGAAATGACTAAGAAAAAAGAATTAAAGATGACTCCTAGGGTCCTTGCTTGGACTTTTATGGAAATAAGGGTGATTTTATAGAAATAATAAACCTAGAAATAGAATATGAGAGTTATATGATTCATATTTAAGCATTAGGTAATGTTCACATTTGCTAAGTTGGAGATGATTGTGACATATCCAAATGGAGCTGTAGGTAAGCAGTTATCGACAGCAAATCTGGAGCTCAACTAGGCTAAGAGTTGTCAAAAGCTAAGAAAGCAGTTGAGATGCCTCAGACAAATGTATGGCGAGAGAAAAAGATTAAGGGTGGATTCCTGAGAAAGAGCAACATTCACTGGGTGGAGAGAATAAGAAATCTGGTAGGAGATACAGAGGAAGGAGAATGCCATAAAGACTGATGTTGCTAAAGTCAAGAAATGAAACATTTGTAAGAGGAAGTGGAGTAGGTATCTCTTTAATAGAATGACAGGTAAAAACTAAAAAATGGATTCAGAAGATAATGAGCAATAATCAATAGAACTAGCAAGCATCTTAACTGTAGCTTAGCTACAAAAGAAAGAATGAGTGAATAGAAATTATAGGTTTTAGTTAGACATGTGGTTGAATGGTTTTTTTTAACATGGGAAAGATTTGATTCTGTTAATATATGTTAAAAGGAAAGAACCAGAGAAAAAAGTTAAAATATGAAAAAAGAAATCATCAAAAAATATGTGCTTGGAAATAGTATCCAAAGCACTGGGAAAGGGTGGAAAGGTAATTAGAATTCCATCTTGTGAAAATCATCATAAGAAAGGATTATTGTCATTCCTAAGTATATTACTAAGATTAAAGATTGTACATTTATATTAGCACTAGTTTCTTGATTACTGGTTTTGCTCTATCAATATTCAGCAGCTTGGGGATAGGGATGGAGAAGTCAGAAATATTAGTTATGCAGACTTAGGACATTCTTGGAAATTCATGTCAGATGATAAAGAAAGTTAAAGATATTAGCTTAACTGTAGGCATATTAGGTGTATATAGGTGTTCTATCAAAATCATGTGATTAATCAAATAGGGAAGTTAAGACATGAACAACTGATAAATTTGAAAAAATAAATAGTCTAGATCACTCTTGAGTTTAGAGAACAAATAAAGTAGAAGGAATAAGATATTTTGCAGGATTAAAATAAGAATCAGAGAATAAGGATACAGAGAATAAGGATTTACGGCATGAAATAGTTGGAGATATAAAAAAGTGTTAAGAATATAGTCAGTGGGACTTTGAATTCAAGAAGTACAATTTCCCAAAGCTGAAAAAAAATCAAGAACCTATGAGATTATGAAGCTAGATGGATCAATCACATGGGCATGGAAAAGAAATCAAATAAGACAGGGATAGGATTTAGATGGAGAAGAACTTCTGAAAAGTAATGTGCTGGTAGTTGCTAGAAAAAGCTATAGCTTGATGGGGAGATCCTTAATAAAGGACTTTTCATATCTGTGTAGAAAATCAATTATTGGGAATATGCAACATGAAGGCAAAAGCATTCAAACCTACTTATCAAGTTACCGTGATACCTTAGCACTTAAGGCCACTCTTCACTTGGGTACATGTCAAGGAAAGCAATGTCCCCATAGAGAAAGTTGAGTTTTAATTAAAGCAAAGAAGTAGAGTTAACAGCCTGTGAATAGGTTTGGAGGAAAGGAAATTTTATTCAAAAGCGAGGCACAGAGAAATATCTAGATGAGAAACCAAGGAGGATAAGTGAAAGGAGGTTTTAAAAAAATAGAACAAAAATTATTTTGCAGTTAGTTTCCTGTTGTCTTCCCTAGTATACTTAGGAAGATATAACTAAAGAACCACCAAAGAGATGATTTTAGGACCTCCAGAGTCACCCTAGTCTTTATCCATGAAGTATAGAATAAGTTCATTTCCAAGATTTCCTCCTGCTGCAATTCATTATTTGACTTAGGGCCAGAGGCTCAATGTAAAAGCAATCCTGTCTGTGTTTTTATTGTAAATAATAAAATAACTTCACTTTGTAAGGAAAGTCAAATTTTTTCTACTTGATCCATGTTAATTTTAGGGTTGGTTTTAATATTCAGAAATGCCTTTCCCATGTTACTTAACTATGCCTCTTTCAGAGAACATACCTCCCAAGAGATCAGTAAAATCAATGAAAAGTCCAATGTCTATTTGTCAGTAAAGACATGTGAAGTTTGATCGGCCTCTGGGGACTAAACAACTAGTTAAAGATTTTTAAAGCAAAATTAAATGGATCATAGATGCCAAAAATCTTAAGAGATCTTTGAAGAATGACACATGAAATATGAATACTCTTTTGGAGAACCGTTCCTGGTATAGAGTTGATCCTCTGGATACTGAGAATAACAAAGAGGAGAAAAGTCAGAAGCGATTACTAGTACCCTAATACCAAACAGAATAAGATAAAATGTTGGAGAGGGGCATTTGAAATAAGTAAATGAATAGATGGATGCAACCTGAAAGCAAATATATGATACTTTTAAAAACTACTCTTTATTTTTATTTTTTAAAGATTGTATTTATTTATTTTTGCATAAAAGAACTTGGATGTAGGCCAGAGGTACAGGCAGTGAATGGATTCACCAGAGACATAGTGGGGAGTAGAACAGGCAGATTTACTGAAATACACTGCTGAGGGGAGCAGCAGGTGAGACAGGAGAGGTCTGTTGCACTACATGTGGCTTAGCTCTATGGCTGGGGATGGAACTCAAGCCATAGGGTGGTAGCACTGAGACTTTACCCCTAGGCCAACAGGGAGGCCCTAAAAGCCATGCATTAATAGTCATTTGAGGAGAACTAATTTCAATATACTACTACTATTAAAGAAAAGTAAATATCTAAACTCAAATAAGACAAATAGTTTTAATTTTATTAAACGTTTGAGTCTACTTTTAAATATGTGTTCATAGTCTGAGATTGCTCATTATCTTAATGATTTCTTTATCCAGCTTCTCAAACTGTTACAATGTGAAAGTCTTCCTGGTGGCCCCTCTTAGATTTCAGTACACTTCAGAATCCGTTTTTCTTATCTATAGGTAATAAACTATAGTCCTCTTTTGTTAGAATCATTAAAGAAGAAATATTACTTGCCTAAAGTAAAAGACCAACTTAAAGGTAATCCTTTTGTCACAGTAAATGGGCTCACCCTAGCAACTCTAAAGCATTAAGAAATTTAACACACTTTAAAAGTGGGTAACACAGTTTGAGTCCAGACTTAACTAGGCAATTTACAAACTGTGCAGTCAGGATGTTACAGAGTCTTGGTCACATCTTTCTGGAGGCAGTGATAATTGTACTACATATGGTTCTTTCAAGTGTTCTAGACATTTTCCTCTTACTGTACTGGTGATTCCTAAAACTGCCATAATGACATTCTTATTTTTTGTTCATACTAGTGGATTGCACTCAATGAGATGCAATCTTCAACAAAGAGATCCTAGGAAAGATACAGTCTATTATTCTGAAATTGTAATCATAATAGTATAGCTGTGAAAATAAAGGGTAACAGAATTCCTCAGTCCTTACCTAAGGATTTACTGAAGAAAGAAATTTGAAAATGGAGAGAAAAAAACACACAGACATACATGGTCTTGCTTTATTATACAATTATTGCCTGAAGGTCTTGCATTCCTGAAATGGACAGGAAACTGTTTTAAAGTGAAGACTAATGTGCAGGCGTTGCACTTACTGCCACATTTGCAATTATCTGCTAATTTAGAGTTTCTTCTTTGGTGTGCTGAAAACCTTCCCAGGTATGCCACGAACATTTTAACATTGTATAAAGTATATTTTACTATAATTAAGAGGGTATAATGTTATATAGATGGCTGCAGATGAAACATGGAGTTGAGTGGATACACTATATGGTGAGTGTGATTTGTTGCAAGTCAGGTAATAATAATAATTATATAATAACACAATTTTTATTATTTATTGTGACAAAGGCTAGAAAAGCCCAAATTGACATGAACAAGATGTTGGGGAGAAATAGGGTCATTAATCATTATTCTGGGAAAATCTCAGAAAAGAAACTGAAGTAAAGGTGATCTTTGTTTTGGAGTAGCAAAGAGTTTAACTGAATTTTGTTTCAGAGTTTTGTGTATATTTAGCTGAAGATATTTCTAAGCAAAATGTTGAAGATACAGTCACGGTTCTACTGAGTACTTATAGTAAAATGTGAGAGGAAAGAGATAAGCAAAAAAGAATAGGAATTCAAAGATTTGGAAAATTTTCAACCGTTGATAGTGCAAAAGCTGAGAAAACATGTTCAGAAGAGAAGACTGGACGATTATCACCTGATAAAGAGATTATGAAATTATATGAGCAGAAACTTTGCCAATTGGAACTGAAGGGGACACAGGACAAAATGAAGGAAAATTAATACTTTGTTCTGTTTGATAAAATCAAACAAACCAATAAAGCTATTCAGCTGCAACCATACTTTATCACTCAAGAGAAGGGAAGAATGTTCCTGAAGATGATTTAGAGATCAGGGCTGCCACTCCTATCATTGATGCAGGAGTACAGCTGGTTGCTCTTGGTTTCTTCTTTGGTCAAGACAGGCCCTTATCGTGTTTTAGGTTTGGGTCATCCTTGCAGATCCATGGAGGTGGTGCTGCCACCCTAGGGTACTGGGAGGGCAGAAGACTGAACTGAAGAGGATTATTCTTGGGTCTCAAAACCTAATGGGTTTGGCCTTGCTAGCTTTGGACTTTCTTGTGACCTGCCTCTCTTTTGTTCTGATTTCTCCCTTTTGTCTTGGTACTGTTAGTCCAATGTCTGTCCCACCACTGTTTTGGAAGCACATAACTTGTTTGCTCACACAGATTCATAGCTGTGAAAATATTTTGCCTAGGTGAAGTGAACTTCATGTTCTAGCCACACCCAATTTAGATGAGACTTTAAAGTTGAAGTTGGAATGAGTCAGATTTCTGGAGGAGGCGGGGTGGGATGAGTATATTTTAGTGGGAAGGATGTGGATTTTGAGAAATTACTACCACAGTAAGGTCAGTCAACATCCATCTCTTCACAAAACCCAGTTTCTGGTAGTGAGAATATGAAAGATCTTCTAACAACCTTCAAATATGTGATATACTACTGTTAACTATACTCATGATGCTGTACATTGAATCCCCTATATTTATTTATCATATTACTGAAAGTTTATACCTTCTGAATTTCTTTATCCATTTTATCTACACCACATTCTTCACCTGTGGCAACCATTAGTTTGTTCTTCAAATCTATAAATTTTTGCTTTTTTAAGATTCTTCATTTCTACATACATGTGAGATCATATAGTAATTTTCTTTTCTCTATCTGACTTATTTCACTTAGCACAATGTCCTCAAGAACCACCCATGCTGTTACAAAAGGCAAGAATGAATAAAGTTCTTTTGTATACATATGTGATTGTATGCTTTATGTACACTTGTATACATATAAGGTAGCCATATTTTCTTTATCCACTCATCTAACAATGGACACTTAGGTTTTTTACATGTTTTGGCTATTGTAAATAATGCTGCCATGAATATAGCGTGCAGATATATTTTCAACCTAAGGATTTTAGTTTCCTTTGGCTCTATAACTAGAAGTGGAAATTTTGGATCAAAATAAAATTCTGTTTTTTAATATTTTGATGAACCTCCATACTACTTTCCTTAGTGGTTATGTATTTACATTCCCACCAATATTACACAGGTATTCACCTTTCTCCACATTTTCATCAATGCTTTTATTTCCTGTCTTTTTGATAATGGTCAGTCTAATAGATGTGAGGTGATAGTGGCTGTATACTTCCAAAGAAACTGTAAAACTATATTCTGGGATTGCAGTATAACTATTGCTAGCTTGTATGGAATTTCATCTCTTCAAGTTTTCACTCAAGATAGCTTATTTTCAAAGTACCCTTTCAAAAACAAAGAGTTGAAAGTCATAGTTTTATGTAGTGGATATTCTATAAACATTTACTCAATGACCTTTTAGCTCTGAGTTACCTAAGATATTATGAGAAAGAGAATGCAGGCAAAACATCATGTATTTTCCCCGTTATCTAAAGAATGTATTAATTTATTCCTAGGTGCAACTGACATTTATAGTGAATAATAATGAGAAATTATGTCACTATAAATAATAAAAAGAAATGTAAAATGTTATTAATTATAGCATATCTGTTGCATCAGAATGACTAGTTAAAATTGTTCCTTTAAAAAAATGGAATGGATGTTCTGGTCAAAGGGGACATATGAGTTTTACTTAAAATGATGTGTTTTAATTTTTATTGAAGAACTGAATTAGGGCATTATAACTTAACAAATTATTTAAAGTAAACTGGAGGTTAAGACAGAAATAAAAGCACCAACTGACAGTTGTAGTTTTAAGGTTGTGAAAGAGTGATTACAATACAACAGAGGACTTCTGGGAAACTGCAGGAAAAGAAATGTAAAAATGCTTTATACAGGCTATTAAGATGGCTGATGATATAATCATTCATAGTTAGAAATTGTGACTTTATTGTAGATCCTCTAATAGCAATGATAAATAACTCACACTGTTTTTTCTATTGGTGATATTTTTGGTATACCACTTTTTTCTTACATAGTTTCATTGCAAGATAATTCAAATACCATAAAATTTACCCATCTAAACTACACTATTCAGTTAATTTTAGTAAATTCACAAGGTTATGCACCCATTACCACAATCTAATTCCAGAACATTATATCACCCCCAAAGAAACCTGTCCCCATTAGCAGTCACTCCTCATTCCTCCAACTGCTAGCAGCCACTAATCTATTTTCTGTTTTTATGGATTTGCCTGTTCTGGAAATTTCATAGAAATAGAATTATATCATAAAGGACTTTTTGTATCTGGCTTTTTTTCACTTACCATGTTACAGAATTATCAGAATTTTATTCCTTTATATGATCACACTTCTTTTATTACTGATATTGTACAAGTACAACTAACGTCATTATGAAAATATTCTTGATTCTTTCCTGGTTGAATCCTCTCATACAGTGGACCTCAGATTTACTTACCTATGGAAGCTGGACCCCACTTAATGTTATTTGAAGAGTACTAATAAATTTACAGCAACATTAATTTCCCCTACCTTATTATGCTACACTTCTTCCTTCTATTATTCTTTAATCCCATCACTAGCATTTATTCCATTGTCATAAGTACTTTGTTTGAAAATACAAATACCCTTTAGAAGTATATTTAATGATAATTAATTACCTGTTGATTAACTCAGTTTCATCACTGACAGTAAGTTAATTGTGCTGCTTAGAAACTGGGATTTTAATAGAGATAGAAAGGAGATAAGAATAATTTTTGAATGATGTTCTTTTTTGAAGCAAAAGTGACTTGGAGTGTCTGAGCAACTGATGAAAGAAAACAGTTGTTTTGTTTTGTTTTTTTAATTGAGGTAACGATTAACAGCACTGTGTAGGTTTCAGGTGTACTGTTTCTCACCTCAGCAGTTGTATATATACGTTGCAACATACCCTCACCAAATTCTAGTCACAATCTACCATCAAACAGCCCCTTCTATCTGTTCTAGCACCCTCTTCCCACTCTGGTGACCGCTATTCTACTGTCATAGTCTAAGTGTTTTTCTTTATTGGTTGGTTGGCTTACTTATTTTGTATCTTTATACTCTTCAAATGAGTAAAATCATGCAGCAGTTGTCTTTCAAGAAAATAATTAGTACTTTTACTTGAAGCAATCATTTGTGGAAACTCTAATTCAACAATGTCAAACCTTGTCATTGGAATGGAGTGCACAAAGTTGTGTCCTGCTTTAAGGAACCCACAGTCTTGTACATGAGACAGGCAAGTAACCATGCCTAATGAAAATTATTGAGTAGTAGGATAAATTATGTATAAAGAGCTTTGAAAGCACAGAAGAAGCCAAGTACGACTGCAATGGAAAAATCAAGAGTAGCTGCCTGAAAGAAATAGCATGAGAAGAGCCTTTAAACTAAGTATATGTTAAACAAGGACTGGGGAGAGAGCATGATAAGCAGAAGCAACATGGTAAGAAAGTCCAAAGGAATAAAATCAGAGTTTGTTTACAGAAATATCAAATAGACCTATATGGCCAAAGGAAAAACAAGGGAAGGATTAGCAGCTCGGTCATAATGATAGCTACTGTGAAAAATGACTAGCTCACAAAGTTTTAGGCACTGACAGAAGTACTTTATATTCCTTATCTCATTTAAACCTCTTAAAAATCTTATCATATAATGTGCTACTTATGTTTCCATTTTAGATGGAAGAAACCAAGACAAAGGTTAAATAAGTCATCTATTCCCACAACTAGTCAGTGGAGAATGATGCTAGGGTATTTGTCTCTTTGCCATTGTGCCTTGTGTACTGGGTAAAGTGATGAAATCTTGCTGGGTTTTAGGCACAGAAGTGACCTGATATGAATAGATTTAGAAAAATCACCCTGGATTTTGGGTAAAAGAAAGGATTGTGCAATATAGTGGATGAGAGAGCAATAATCCAGGTAAAAAGGAATGAAGGTCTAAGATCATGGTAGTGAGATAAGAGAGAAGAAAAGAGCTCTGACTTATACTTGGGAAGCACAACCAGATTTATGAGATGCAGACAGAAGGGGCAGTGTCTAGAATACTGGGTCATTGGGTGAATGACTATACATTCAACTGGGGAAAGAGAATACAGAATTTTAATTCATGTTGAGTAAAGAGTGATTAGGACTCTGAAGTAAAAATTGCCAAATACAGAGCGACTTTCAGGCTAGAGCCCATGGTGATGTCTGAGCTGCTGTAGGAGTTGGAGGCCCTGGGTCATAAGTAGTAGTTGACAGAAAGCAGAGACTTAAACTGGGTCAGCCAGTGAGACCAGGTTTGGATGGAAGAGCACAGAATAAAGAATCAGGCCCTGTGTAGGAGTGGCAGCATCCACTGTGGCATCATTAGACGAGCAGGCATGTAAGAGACTGAAAAATGATCAGAGGAGGTGGACAGCTACTCAAGAGTGATGTCACTAATGCTAAAGTGAGATTCACGGAGGGAGTGAACAGTAGTTTCTATTGCACAGCGAGGTCAAATATGGCCACGGCTTAAACTCTTATTGAATCTGACAACTTAAAAATAATTGATGACTTTGTGGAGAGGAGTTTCAAAGATGGGAGTCAGATTACACCAGAATGGATGTGAGAGAGGAAGTAAACAAAGTGAGCTAAGAACTAGCCTGTGTGAAACATGGCTGTGAAAGGAAGGAACGTTGGCAGAGGGAACGCAAAGGAGACAAAAGAGGGCATATGATTCTGCAGATTTATTATTTTACAAGCTGATACGTGGAAAACATATTCCAAACCATCATTTGAGTTTGGGATCTATATACAAACACTTATGAAATTGCCACACCACTCCTAGAGATTGCTGAGCAACAGAATTTGCACACACTCTGTTGCTTTAGAAGCATGCAGGACCCTGAGGTCGATGTCAGCGTGAATTAGGAGAACACAAGATCACCTTCAGCTACGTGAATTCAGGCTCAGCTTGGGGAAATTTGTGGATTTTCTGTATGCTCTCTGTCAGTGAAGGAAGGTGGTTTTGGCCTGTCAGCTAAACTGCAACAAGACACTTCCTGTGAGAAAGAGCAGGTTCACCTTATAGGATTGCCCAAGCTTCTCTAGGCTGCTGTAGATCATGTAAAGCACCGCTCCAAAGAACTGGCAATGGTAAACACCCGTGACTGTGTCCAGACGAAAGATGCCAACAGCTAGGTCTAACTGCAGACACTCATACCCAGCAGACAGACATCACGCGACTGCACCATGCCCCACCCTATTGGTGCTACTGGATATTTAATCAACTCCTGTTCACCGTGCAGGGGAAAAAGGGATTCCTGCTTTAGAGTTATAGTGATGGACAAACACAGGACACAGAACACTGGACTTTGGCTTTCATAGTAGTTTATTAGTGACGTATCTTCACAGCCCAGTGAAAGGCATGCCACGTACTCAGGAAGGGAGTAAACAACCAGGAGGAGGGGGCCCTTGTCATATTAGGAGGACAAGGGCATCCCTGGTTCCTGTGGAAGAATATGATTGAACTGTTTGAATAATTCTGTGGACTGGCAGGATCTGATGTCCACTGCTCAGGGAGAAACAGTCACTGTACCTGGTCCTCCCATAAGGAAAGTTGTTTGGCTAGGAGGCCCTTAGATAGGGAGTAAGGAGGAGAATTTGGGGTTAAGCCATTTGAACTCCTCCCAATTTCACCACAAGTGGTGGACAAAGAACCCTCAGAAGGCCCTGAGAGATTGATGGCTAGAAGTTTTTAGTCCGTTTGGACTGCTATCATAAATAACCATAGCCTGGGAGGTGTACAAACAACAGGGATTTATTTCTTGTAGTTATGGAGGCTGTGAAATCCAAGATCAAAGTGCTGCTAGAATCAGCATCTGCTGGGAACCTGCTTCTGGCTCATAGATGACTCTCTTCTCACTGAGTCCTCACATAGTCAAAGGGATGACCTGTCTTTTGTCAGATGGATAGGAGACTAGAGGCCTCTCTTAGAAGGACATTAAATTCATTTAAAGATTCTGTCCCATGACCTAATCACCTCCCAAAGGCTCAGTCTCCTAATGTCAAGAATTTGCATTACTGTCAGCTAGCTACAACTTACACAATAGGAAAAGAATCTCACAAAGATCATTTTGATCTTTCACATATATTCTGTTTCTGAACACAAGCTAATACATTCAGCACTAAAAGAGGAGGGCATCTAATCTGCTCCATCAGAAGGTTAAGATATAATTCACGCAGGGTCCTTGGTAGGCAAAAACATAAAAAATATTTCCCTAGTCTAGAATAATCAGGTTTCAACTTACTGTATTTTTCCCTGGTGGTCTAGTGGTTATGATTCGGCGCTCTCTCTCAACTTACTGTATTTTAATCATAGTCAATATCAACTCAAATGCCTTTGCTGCTAAGATATCCTTGTATCTTAGAATTTTTCAATTATTTTTTTGGTTTTAGTCTCCTGGTCAAGAATTAAAACACTAAAAATAACTAAGTGTTTCAGATTGCTCTCCAGTATTGGATTTTATTTTTTCTCTTTAAAAGAAATTATCTGGACTTAGCAGAGAAGAGTATTTTAATTCTAAAGTGAAACTCATTGTGGCAAACTAAAATCACTGATATTGACTATGATTAAAATACAGCAAGTTGAAACCTGATTATTCTAGACTAGGGAAATATTTTTTATGTTTTTGCATCCCATGTACCCTGAATGAATTATATCTTAACCTTCTGATGGAGCAGATTAGATACCCTCCTCTTTTAGTGCTGAATGTATTAGCTTGATTTGTGCCTCATGTGTTACAAGCAAAGCTACCTGATCCCTGGAAAGAACTCTATGTTCATTGAAAATCCATGCTTCATTTTCCCAGACTCACAGGAATATGAGAGGAACATAACAAATTAAAGAGTAAAGTAAGTGGGGACAGCTGAAAACATTTATTCTACCATCATCAACACTAACCATCATAGAGATAGTCTGCTAAGGAATGGCAAATACATGATGTAACATTGTTACCAAACACAGTACAATACTGCTGACCCAGAAGTAGGCTCAGAATCCTAAACACATTGCTCAGGGCAGCAACTACTAGTAAATTAGAGTGGGCACACATTTGGAAATTATTTGCAATCCCTGTGCCATCTCTTGTTTTTGAATTTTAGTCACCCATGACCACCATGAAATAGGCAGTGAAATTGTTCTTCCAGAAGCCAGGGGTTGGGAACCTTCAGGCATAACTCAGGCTGAAGAAAAATTTTGTTTGACCCAATTCAAAGTGACCTCATTTAGTTTTTGGAGTTACTAGTCACCGATATTAAACTATCAGAAATTTTTATGCAAATATTCATATTTCTATATTTTAAGCATTTAGTTTAGCCACACTGGACTTTTATTACAACCACTCTCCCCTAAAGATATGCAAGCTCTGAAAGTAGCTGTGAACTCACCCAAATTTGCTTATTTACAAGACAGATTTTGAATGTAGATCCCTCCTTTTGGTCTTATACTCTGTTTAATCTCATAGATTTTGAGGCCAAGAAATATGGGGGCAGTGACTGTGGGCCCCTTTGTGGTGCTAAGGCAGCTTCAGAGGTGAGGAGGAGAGCAACAGAAACTCCTATAGATTAATTTCTATGGTTCAGTTATAACTGAAGAGTACAAAAGATCAAGATTCATTGAGGTGCTGAGTGATTTCATTTTGACGTAATTGGCGTGCGGTCTGAAGTCTTGCACCTCTAAACAATTAAGGAAACATGGGGGGGCGGGCATAGGAAAAATACAAAATAAGTTCAAAAAGTGTTTTCTTTTCTTTTTTCAAAGATTTATTTATTTATGCATACAAGCACTGTACAAATACTTGTACAGGCCAGAGGTGTGGGGGTGGTGAGAGACTCCACCAGACAGAGCAGGATACAGAACAGGCAGATTGACGGAACACACTGCTGAGGGGAGCAGCGGGCACAGCAGGAGAGGTGGCTATGCCATGTGGGTCCCCTCCCTGGCTGGCAGCAGGGATCGAACTCGTGCTGCAGTGGCTGCGGTTTGCCTCATAGTGCGTTGCTTAACCCACTGTGCCACCAGGCGGGTCCCAAAAAGTGTTTTCATATGGTCTTTATATTTAGAAGGAACAGATACGTAATAGTTGCTCTTAGAATAAACTGGCCTAAGTTCAAGGAAATATTGAATGAAGCTTCTAAAGCCCTCTGTGTGCTAAGGAATTCTTAACTCAGTGATCTCAGATGCAATGAGGGTCGAGAAAAATTAAGAAAATGAAAAACCTTATACTTTAAACTTAGATCATATTTTTCTTCATTTGAGGAAAATATTAGGCATGGGAGATCTAAGTACTACTTTCTGGGTTCTTAATTTTGCCCTCCTTGATGCTCTGTTATTATTCTATGTGTGTTCAGTCTCAAGGCCTATACTTGCTGCTCCTTTTTCCTTCAACTCTGTTTTTTGTTTAGGGCTTTGCACGATGTCTCAGAGCTATCACCTTCCTTTTGTTTAGGTGGGTGTTGAAGGCGAGGCTTCCCAACAGTCTTCACACAACTTTTCAAGTTGTCCAGAGCAGACTTTTCAGATATGTGTCACCTGAGCATGTGGGGATATAAGGCCCATAGGGCTCCTTTGGTCTTCAAGAAAACCTGTTATAGTTACCTTAGATTGAAGATTACCCAAATTTAGAGTAATCTGCAAAAATAATCGTTTTATCAGACAAACCCATTTAAGGCAGGGCAAATATCTAGAGCATCTGTGTTTTTTTTTTTTTTCTATATGCTATTCACCTTCTCCTCCTCAGTGAGACTCCCTTCGCTCTTTTTTACACCCCAAATCCCTGTACCATTAATTGATTCAAGATTCTTGGTCTTGCACATTTACTTTAGGATTTACAGCCATGCAAATTCCTCATAATTAAATTTGTGTTTTTTTCCTCCCACTCATCTGTTTTATATTAATTTGTTTGCTCTACCAGCCTAAGAGCTGGAAGGGATAAGGGGAAATGCCTCCAATCCTGCCCTGATCCTTCTATCAGTTGGATAAGGGGGAAGGTTTTTGTTTCCTTGTTTACTAACGTACTGTAGACCATCAGGTTCAAAGTAAATACTCATTAAATACTTGTCAAAAGGGATAAAATACATAGCATCAGGGATCACAGATTTGAGAAGTTCTATAAGGTTTTCCAGATTCCATGAATGTTCAAAAAAAAAAAAGGGGGGCCTCCCTGGTGGCACAGTGGGTTAAGCAACACACTGTGAAGCAAATCGCAGCCACTGCAGCACAAGTTCGATCCCTGCTGCCAGCCAGGGAGGGGACCCATATGGTGCAGCAGACTGCTCCTGCTGTGCCCGCTGCTCCCCTCAGCAGTGTGCTTCCGTTGATCTGCCTGTTCTGCTCCCCACTTTCTGTGGTGGATCCTCTCACCCCCCACACCTCTGGCCTGTACCCCAGTGCTTGTACGCATAAATAAATAAATCTTTAAAACAAAACAAAAACAAAACAAAAACTGAAGACAAGGATGACAGAATGTAATCGCCCCAGTCTTTCAAGTTTCATTATTTAAAACCTGCAAAAAGTTTTTCCCAGGTAGGTGGTGGAAACTCTAGTACAGCTCCCAGGTAAAGTTGTTTTTTTGTTTGTTTTTCATTCTGAAGACACCTGTAAGTTATACAAAGGTTATACAAAAAAAGACCTATGAGATAGAGTTTTGGACCAAAGGAACGTCCATTGCTATGGGAAGGAAAATGTGAAAAGGCATGGTACAGCAGAGGTGCCACTTCCTCTGCTTGAAGGGAAAGGACAGAGTAATTCTTTTTGTGAAAAAACAAAGTAAAACATTGTTAAATAAATCAACACATGGAACTGTTCCCTTTTAATCTCTAGAATAGTGTGTATATTTTATAAATTGTTCCAACTTTTCCTCTTTAGTTTTATTGAAGAAAGCCAGCACGTGACAAAACAAAAGCCATTTATTTTAACCTTCCTTACATGGCCAGGAAGCTGAGGGTGAAAGCTGCACCACTGATAAGACTGGAGGCTGAGCAACATATTCAGGAATGTGCTTACCTTCAGAAATTGCTCTTTCCAGCACCAGGACAAAGGGTGACAGTTATACTATGCTTTGGCTAAGAAAAAGATCACCTCTAATTTATTTGGAAATTCTACTTGATCTGTGCATTATTTAAAATTATAGATCAGTATTGTTCAGTGTCCAGATCTTAAGCAGCAGGTAAAATCTGTTGGAGGACTGAAATATACTTTTAAAATGATGTGCTCATATATTTTAATGCACTGTGCAGTGGTCCTCATAAGAGGCTAACAAGAAAAAACTCAAGCATGACTGTGAAATGAAATTACTGCATTTGGTGGTACATGCCTCTGGATTTCTGGGATGATGGGGCAGTAGAGGAAGTAACATCATGCAATCAGGGTTTCTCTTATTTCCATTTACAATAAGAAAAGAAAGTATCAGGGAAATAATGGAATCTAATAATTTAAGTTCAACAAACAAAGAGACATGTTCAAAGCTCCATGCCCAAGGAACCAGTATTGCACCAACAAAGGGAAAACAGAGTCCACAGCCTGGAGAAGAAAACTGTGATATTTGAGGTCATTAGTTAAAGCAGAGCTGGGTTGTAAATGAGTTTATGATCATTAATCTTGAGAAGCAATAAGAGAGAAAATAAGGTTTGCAGAAAAAGAATTAGCTATGACAATAAAAGATATGTTCTAAACCAGTTACATGAACTTTCCGAGGTGAAGTTCACTAAGAAAGCAATGAAGAAAAACTAACAAGAGCATGTTTCATCATGGATAAAACATATAAACTAATTATATCAACAAAAAGAAAATGACAGGTCTAGAAAATAGTTTAAAAATTAGCTTAGAAATATTATAGATACATATACATAGGAATTTAAAAATTCAATGATACAGGAAGTCTCATTTGAAAAGAAATTAGCATTTTTTCTTAAACTTGAAGAGTATTGCATTAAGAGCACCCAGTCCTGTTGAAATTATCGAAGATAATAAAAATCTATATAAATGAACTACAATAAAATAAATATTGAAGGAAGATAACTTAAGATGTGGTTCACATAAAAAAAAAGATGTGGTTCACATAACTAGATCTGACAACTTAAAAAATATCTGCAAATATTTTATGTGAGATTTTGAACACTCAAATTCATGTGAGAAATTGTCAATAGAGGAAAGAGATTTTAAAATCTTAATTTCCCAAAAAGTGATGACAGGCTCCCTTTTTGTGTATGGGAAGACTAGAAACCCAAAATGGGAGGAGAAGAAAGGTTAAAGCAGAAAATTTTTCAGTATATTCATGAACCATTTTCTCCTCCAGTTTGAAAATCACTGTCTGCAGTGAGAGAAAATTTGAGGGAAATAGACTGTGTTATAAATGGTGCATAACAAGGAAATTAAAAAAAAGAATATCTGCTTTTGATACACAGGAAAAATAAACAGTAAATGATCATTAAAAGCACATGCTCCATTAGCTAACAATATGCAAGTTAGCTGTTTAATACATAGATAATTGGCAAAATAACTAAATATGATTGATTGTTTTAAAGAATAAGTATATGTAGATCAATGCTAATCAGTTACATACAGCAATATGAGAATGTAGTTTTATTACATACAGATTTTTTTTAAAAGATTTATTTATTTATACATACAAGAGATGGGATACTGGCCAGAGTCCAGGGCGGCGAGAGGATTCACCAGAGACAGAGCCGAGAGAAGAAAAGGCAGACTGACTGAAACACTGTTGAGGGGAGCAGCGGGCACAGCAGGATAGGTCTGCTATAGCACGTGGGTCCCCTCCCTGGCTGGCAGCAGGGATTGAACTTGTGCTGTAGTGGCTGCAGCTTGCTTCATAGAGCGTTGCTTAACCCATTGCGCCACCAGGGAGGCCCTACATACAGATTTGTAATTCACATGTGTATATCTTTGTATATGTTCAATGTTTAAGTGGAGATAAGACATTTTATAAATAGGAAAATAAACAACAAAACTTTAACATTTCTACTTCTATTCTAGTAACATTTACTTTCCCTGGCACTGACCTATTCTTTCTTTATGTATCAGTTATAATTCTGAAAGTGATACAGTAGGGAGGGTAAAGAATAGGGATAAAAATATCACAGAACACTACATGAGAATAACTTCAGAACTGTCTGGGCTGTGGCCACACTGGCTGACCCTCAGAACATATTTCCCTGACTCAAGTGTCTCTGAAATGCTCCAGGAAAAGTACATTAAGATAGTTTAAGATGCTAACCTTGAAGTTCATCCTAATAATGAATGTGATCTTTCCTAAGAGGACTAGCTGCTGAAGGGTTCTTATAGCTGCTACAGATTTAGTATCACTTCTTAGTGATAAAACAATTAAAATTTTAATTTCAGTGAATTTAAATGGTGACAAATTTGGAGAGAGCAAGATTGAAAAACAGAATGGAATCCAATAACTTCACATACTACACTAACTCTCATTGAAAAGATAAAAGCCTTTTTTTTTTTAAAGATTTATTTATTTATGCATACAAGCACTGGGGTACAGGCCAGAGGTGTGGGGGGTGAGAGGATTCACCACAGAGAGCGGGGAGC
>JAGFMF010011380.1:4214119-4227592 GCA_019455555.1 Galemys pyrenaicus | reverse complement strand
CTCCCTGCTCTCTGTGGTGAATCCTCTCACCACCCCCCCACCCCCCCACACCTCTGGTCTGTACCAAAGTGCTTGTATGCATAAATAAATAAATCTTAAAAAAAAAAGGTTTAATGACTAAAAATTAGTGCATTGTATTTTTCAAAAAAGAAGGTAGTATAGTTGTAGAAAAATATATCCCCCCCTGCCACCAAACATCATCCTGTTATTTTAATAAAATAAAATTTCCTCCCTGAATTTATAGGCCTTGCCATGAAATTAAATTATATTTAAGGTCCTTTCTTCTTTTCAATATTCAGATTCTACAAAGTCAAATATGAAAGTAGGGTGAATATGTAAGAAGAAATATTCTTCAACAGAAATACATGTCATTATGGTAGGACTTTATTAGACCAAGTTCTAATCCATTTTGGCAACTCTGAGTTCCTGAATCTTAAGATGGTGTAAGAGAGACCATCTGGTGATGCTATCCATACATGATAATTGGAAGGTTTTAATTCAGGATTTATCAAGAAAATAGAAGAATGTGTTAAGACTACAGCTCCAACATGAGTGGCAGATTGATAAATGGGCCCTGGTATTCTTCAGTTTCCTATTAAGAGGTGGAATTTTCTTTTTCCCATCTCTCACACATCTTACTTTGTGTAAGTTCTAGAGCTGATGCTTTAAAAGTCCTGCACCTTTGGTTCTTTGGTCTCATAGGATGTCCTCTAAGAGGACCAGTTAAGGAAACTTGTACTGGGGCATGAAAAGCCATGTGAAGACCTGAGGTTGCCCAGGCGACAGCCAGCACCAATTACTAATGATGATCATAAAAAGAAAATGTTTTGGTACAATCTGGATCACTGTTTGTGTGCCCCACATTTCTTTGTTCCCATGCCAGCTGCCCCCAAATCTCTGCTTCAAACTTTACTTGATCTAAATTGTAGAAACGTTTTTACTGTTTCCTTTGGCATAAGCTCAAATTATAGTCTTTAATTACAGAATTTGTATGACTTGGTTTCTCTGGGAATCTGCATTTTTCCAGATATGCTACAATACATGTGGTAGGAGGTACTGACTACCAACTTTGGAAAGTCTACAGTTCTCTGCATCTGCATTATGAACATGTGTTTTGTATTTCTGAAATATCTGCACAGTCCTCAGTGTGGTGATAGAAAGGGTATTTATACTCATAGAAAGAGGACTCACTTCCTGCTTGCTGTCTAAGCTGGAAACACATCCCCTATTATGCTGAAAACGTGACGTAGATTTCATCTTGTCTGCTAATTTTGATTTGTGGTAACTCCCTGCACCAGTAATATTAAGAAATATTGTGAGGTCACTTCTACACTCAGTTATGACTGGCTGGCAGTGCCTTTCCTGCTGAGGAAAGTGGCCCTTTCTATACCAAGTACTTCCTATTATTGACATTGGCACTTTCTATGAAAACAACTCAACAGCTCCTTTCTTCTTTTTTTAATGCTACAGCACAAAATTTATTGGGATTATTTACTAAATAATTCGTATACATCCAACATCACTGAATGGAAATAATGTTGTTAATTAAAAAAAAAAAAGCAGTGTTTCCATAGGGATCTTTCAACAATGTCAAAAATCTTCTCAGTGACAGTATATTTAACAAAAGGAATAGCCAAACTAGTAAAGACAGATTTATCTCAATCAACTCCTAAACTCAATATTGCCAACATGTTTTTCTACTTAAAAAGCAAAGCTTCATAATTTAGTAATTGTTATGTTTCTTGGGTTCTCTTCTCAAATGTCACAAAGAGATATTTGATGAGAGAAGCAAAGCACCTAGTCTTAACAGTCATCTTAAAAACCTTAAGGTTGTCTTCATAATACCAGTATAAATATTTAGATTCCCATCTGATAGGTGTTTTCACTTATGTGAGTAGGGAGGCGCTCAAAACCTTATTCTTCATACTCTTGCTTCATATTACAGCTATTTGATTAAACCACCAGCAAAATCTTCTATCCTGGCTGGACTGAATCACTAGATCAGAATTCATTACAATCTCTTCCCAGAAACCAAGATAATATCAATACAAATTTTGGTGACTGGTATGTTACAGTACTTAGGGATATTTTTAAACAGTTCCTTTCTTCTGGCAGTAGTTGCACTAGGGAATTTCTTTATTCCCTTTAAGTATAGTTTACAAAGTTGCAATTGCTAGTCAAAATAAAGTTTAATGAAATCCACTAATAACTGACATCATTAGAGATGTAATCTCATCAAAAGTGCAGTGGTTATTATTTCATCATTTTTATTTATGTAATTTCTTTAGTAATCATATTTAATAACTACTTAGTTATTTAATCCACAGCAATATTTTTGCAATAGAGAATATTTTTAAACTACAAATTAGGGGCCTCCCTGGTGGCACAGTGGGTTAAGCAACGCACTGTGAAGCAAACCACAGCCACTGCAGCACGAGTTCGATCCCTGCTGCCGGCCAGGGAGGGGACCCACATGGCGCGGCAGACTTCTCCTGCTGTGCCTGCTGCTCCCCTCAGCAGTGTACTTCTGTTGATCTGCTTGTTCTGCTCCCTGCGCTCTCTGTGATGAATCCTCTCACCCCCCCCACCACCCCTCTGGCCTGTACCCCAGTGCTTGTATGTATAAATAAATAAATCTTAAAAAAAAACTACAAATTAGAATTGTGAGGAGAGGTACAGGCAAACTTCAGCTAACTGCCAACTGCTGGTGGGTCAAATCCTGTCTGCAACTGACTTTTTGTAAATTCAGTTTTGTTGGGATACAGCCAGGTCCATAGATTTCATAGTGTCTGCTTCTGCTTTGTGTTACAATGAGAAGATTAAGTAGTTATGCCAGAGACCAAAAGAAATGAGTAGTAATACAGAGATTTTATGGCCTATGAAGCCTGCGATATATACTCTCTGATATGAAAATCTTGACACCCCCAATAGATTAAATTGTTTAATAATACATAATTCGTTGACCATATTCCATATTCTTGGAATTGTGGTGGATATAGTCTTTCAAGGACACCTTGCTATGTATAAAAGGGTTTATCACAAGTAGTAGTTTTTAACCCTGCCTGAACATCAAAAACCAAGTGGGTAGAGTTGTTAAAATTACTACTACTTGGATATAACCTGTGTGGGATATGGATATTGCATGGTTTTGAAAGTTACTCAGCTGAATCTAATGTGCATCAAGGCTAGGAAGCACTGGTCAGGGTTATTATCTTACACTTTGGCTCTTGTAGAGGTTAGATGGTATAATATACAGTTTAACTTTTAGTGACTCAAAAGGATGACAGAAAGTAAATTTAAATAACTGAACAAAATGAAAAATAATTCAAGGAGTGGTGAATGCCAATGTAGAGGGTATGAACCTTCTTAAAGTCCCAAGTCAATAGCATTGTTGGTCCAGGTCTCTTTTTGTAAAGTATCATCATTTCCTGCACAAATCTCCAGATTTAAAATAAGTGATCACATAACAGTCACATAAGTCTGTTTTTGTATGTGCCTACTTTCTTAACACTCTTAAAGCCTCTACTATAGCTATTCCATATAATTATATTCTGTGCCATTAGAATTTTTATTTACATTACAATACTTAGAAGTGTTTGGGAAATTCAGTAAAATACAAGAAGATAAAATTTTGGTTAGCAAAAGACAAATGATTTTTTCTTGTTCAACATGTAGCAAATTATAGTGGATATTCCAGAAAAACTGGAGCAGGAGCTCCCTCATAGCACTTGTTTTAAGTATCAGAAAGCTACATAGACTCATTACCCTTGCTATACAACATTGACATTTTTTATATTAAATAATTTTTTTAATAAATCAAAATCATAGACACTTGAAAGTAAGACTTAGGTGAATGATTAGAATTACACACAGGCAGAAGTTATTCACACCTGGAGAAACACATACTTTAGAATGCTTATCTCAAAGATATATTTTGAGAACTTCCTAGGCAGTTTAGTGTACTATTAATAAAAATCATACATTTATAATTTAATACTATATCACCCCAACAGCCAGTTTGAGCATATGCAGAGATGAAAATTTCCATCCATTTGCCAAAATCACATTTTCATCAGTCTGCAAAATCTGTCTTGCCCCGACCCACCCTTTCTAGTGCCAACTCTCCTTCCGTTACTATCCTCTTGAGGCCTGAAATTTCCTTTCTCATCAAACCAAGAAATCTCTCTGCCAGAGAAACTTTTACAGATTCTTGAAAAACAGTTTTGACAGAGAGAATATAAGAATGACAAAAACCCATTATATTTTAAATCATTTTTTCTTTGGTACTCTTTGGCTCCACTTCCTAAAGAACTGGTGATGTCAACATGAAAGCTATATCCCAATGATCGTGGTTCATGAATACATTTTCTGTTGAGACTAGTTTTTCTTTAAGTGCCTCCTAACACTTTTTCCTTTGTAGAGTACTTCAAAGTCATGGAACTGCTTCCCGGAATTGTCCTGATCTTGGAGCAGGACCCCAGATTGTGCCAGAAGCAACATTTCCTGAAGTTATATAGACACACTTTGTGTGTGTGTGTATATTTTTTTTTCTGACATACTTTCCAATTTTTAGAGTAAAATTATGGTCATACAAACATGAAAGAAATTAATATTTGCTTAGTATATTATGTGCAACACATAATATAAACACCACACATGTTATTTATTCACCATCAAGAAATGATATTCTAAGTACTATTCCCATTTTTACTGATGAGTAGAAGAATTTCTCAAGGTTGCACTAGAGCTAGAAAATAATATGTTTTTTATAGTCCTATATAGCTAACAAGTGATCAATTAACATTAATTATGAATCAGTGGGTTATAAGTTAATGAGCTTTTGCTCATTAAATTTGGAGATCACTTTTGATTTTCATATATATGTCTCAGAATACATTACAGGCATTCATGGATGGGTAATTTCCACCTCCATATGAGGAATAGAGGTAACTTTCCAAAAATATCTATGCCCCCAGAATATCTTCCCACAACTTCCAAGAAGGAAGTTAGATGTCCTTATGATAACAGTTCTCTGAAGTTAAGGTCTTTTTCTTTAACTAAAGGGTGCAACTTTGAAAATTATTGCAGCTTAATGTCTTACAACTTATTGCAGTTCTCTGCAAGTTCAGACATTTTCTGCAGTGAACAGAGAGTACAAATGTAGCTAAGTGTTAATTAAAAAGAACATCTTGAGTGTAAACATTAAAAATTGATCACCTTCTGTGAGCAATTTAATTTATGAGCATTAACATATTCTAAACTGATGCCTTGGATTTTACTAGAACATCTCTTGGTGCATAATGAAGGGGAAGAAGGAAGAACCCTTAACATGAATATATTTAAATTTCTCTTTTCTCAGTCACTGTGGGTGTGCAAATTCTAAGGCCAGAGAGGCAGCTAATTCAATATGGCTGTAACAGCAGCAGCTGCAAGAGCAGCAGCATCCCAGCATCCCTGGCCCCCTACAGTTGGGTTCACAACATCAGTCTTGCACCACTGTAATCGTTTTTGGCAAAATGGGAGACCTGTGGAGTGGTTCCAGCAGCTTTCCTTTCCTTCTGGGTTACACTAAATCATTAATGAACACATTTATTTACTGAATTTTCAGCTCGTTCAGTAAGGTGTAGCAGAGTGTGCATATGAGAGAATGGAAAAAAGAATAAATTAAATTTCATTGCCAAAATCAACCAACTATCTCTGTGAGCTTAATTAAGGGAATACATTTTTTCCCCTTAGTTCTAGGACCTGTTTTCAATGTCATGATCCTGATAGTACTTTGGAAAATGGTACTAAATAAAACTAGCGCTATCTAAAATATGAAGCCAGTGAAACTTCTTGTGGGCTTCTCTTTAGGTCATCAGAAATTTGCTCCTTTTTATGAGTCCCTTCCCTACTCCTAGGAGTCTAATGGGCCGAGACATTTCTGATGCTCTTTGGCTTCTCAAAGGTTCATGCTGTCCCAGGGAATTTCCTTCTCTTCTACCCTGCTACCAATATTCATTGATTCACTATTCTTTGACTGTTTCACTCACAGGAAATCTGATTTGTTAATCTTTGGTCAGGTAGAAAGAGTTGATAGGCAATGCAAAGTGGTATAAAGGTACCTGCTCTCCGAAAATACGTGATGATTTTAATATTGAGAAACGGGGAGTCTTTGAAATCACATTGCATAGACTGCACAGAACGAAGTTGACTGCATTTTATTTCATATATAATCCTTGTCTCATCAAAATGGTTGTAGGTTCAGAAAAATTCTTAAATAGATTGATCTTATAATAACAAAAGGAAAGTTTCAGATGGGTCTTAAAAATAACTTTTAGGTTTAATTCTTTTGCTTCATATACTAATTCGGGTAATAGTTAATGAAATTATGCTTCATGAACACAAATAGGAAGATTTAATAATGGTCAGCCTGTGCCTATGTGTAACAAATGTCAATATTTAGATTTTAAAATGAGCTTCAATTATTAAAGTAAGTGTGTTGAATAGTGATGCCCTCTGGCCTATATCCTTTGACCTTGTGGCAGGATTGCGAGTACATAATTGTTGGTGTCATTCCTCAAAGATTGACAAAAAGTAACAAGATAGAATCCAAATGTTTGTGTAAGGGACTAAAAAACATAATGGGATTTGAAAGAGTGAGTTTATTAGGTAGTCAAGAAAGTAAAGTTCAGTGATTTATTTTCACACAAATTTAATCATTAGTGAATTTTAAAACAAACTTAAATAGTGCAAATGCAGAGTATATTTCTTTGAAATGTTTTAGGGTAAAGGAGCAAAAAATAATTTGTCCCCCAAATCCTACAGCTTTACGGAAGGACTAATCTTATGGCAGTGCTGGGAAGTTTTCATAGAAAGAATATAGAGGATCAAGGAAAAAAATAATATCAACAACAACAACAAAATCACAACAAAACAAAAGAAAAATAAACAGACAACTACAAATCAGAGAAATTATGCAGGGAAGTGAGAGGGACTGGGATCAGGGCAGGGATGGGAGGAGCACAAGGGACTGTGGTGATGGTGCACGGGTGAATTGGTGATGGGAATTTTGTGGGGATACACTTAGAAAAGAAAGCAAACATTGTAAGAAAAAAATAAATAAAAGCAAATTAAAAATTAAAATAACTAATAGTTTCAGTTTTCTGTGCTCTATTTTTATCTCAGGATCCCTGTATATATAAGAAGAACTCTGGATAACAATAATCTTCCTATCTGTCACCTGATGAAGACCTTTGTGTGATCACTGCTGTAATGATTTCTAGATACTTTCACCAAGTTTCCAAATATATGCATTTATTCACTGCATTAAAAAATAACATGGTATGATTTAAGATTCTAGAAAAAATGGATACTATTAACTTACCCAAAATTTGCATATGGAAATTAAATTCCAGCTGGGAAATAAAATTTATGTTATGATCTTTAATTCCTCAAAAAATGACCTAAGTAGTTCATTATATTCTATTGGGCATTACTAGTTGAAATTTCAAGAGACTAAAACTGGAGAGGGAAGCTGATTACAGTGGAACTGGCTGGGGAGATCAGGAATCAAAGGTGTGAAATGGTGCCAGAAGGACATTCCAACTATCAAATCAGCAATTTGGTAACTAATCAACCTTAGAACACCATTGTAAAATGGGAATATTAATACCTGCTTCACGGAAATGGCAGTAAGGCCATAGGAAACTGTGTAAGAAACTGTCACCTAAATTATTATATAAATGAGTCATTACAACCTGGGAAAGTAGGGGAAATGTTGCTATTTTATTTAGTTGTTATTAATGATAGCTGTTAAATTTATCAACGGCTTTCCAGCACCAACTGGTACAATCATCTGGTTTTTACTCCTTTGTTAGTGTAAAGATTTATATTATAGGGAAATAGACTCTTCGACCTGAAACCTGTTTTATTCCAAGCATCCTACTTAGGATATAGTTTACATATCTCCAGCTGCTAGCCACTTAAAGGTAAACATGCAGAGAACAAAATTAGATTTGCAGTGCTGTTTCATTATCATCATCTTTTCTTCTTTTGAGGTCTTTGTCTTATTAAGAATCTGTTTGTAAGTATATCTCCAGAACACCTCTCACTGAGTTCTCTGAATACCCTTTTTGGCAAATACCTGTAACCTGACTGGTAAATGATATTGTAGGGTAAATGGAAAAGCTATCAGGTTTTTCTTCCCTTCTGCCTTTGGTGTGATGATGGACACCTAAGTGGGCATGTGCAAATGAGTGCACCTGGGTTGAGACATGGGGCATATTAGGGTGGTGTCAGGGGGATGCCAGCAGAATAGGCGAGAAGAGGAGAAGCACAAGCAGTGGTAGTAGCAGAGACGAGAGACTAGAGAGCCCAGAGAGTGAAGATGCACTGGGGGGCAGGAGGTTCCTAGTCCCCCGGCCCCCCTGACTGCTGTGTACCTGGTCACCTCTGATAATAAAAGCATAAAAAGCCACTGAGGGCTCCAGGACCCCTCCTTGACCTGTCTGCTCAGAATCGTTCATTGAGAACTTGCTTTGTGCCCTTGCTGGCACCACAGATATCTTGCCTGGCTTTCGGATCCTCAGTTTGCTGTGCTTTGCTCTCTAGACCAATTGGTTGTACGTTATAATTTTCTAGGGTTTTTTATTTTGTGTTGGGGCCAAGTTGAGACTTTCTCCTGTTTTGCTTTGTTTTTAAACTTCCTCTTTTCAAAATTTTCTTTCCGTTTTTTTCTTGAGGTCTAATATTGCCTTTGGAGATGCTAAAAATGAACTCTGTTTAGATCTTGTCACGCCCTTCAGATCTATGAACTTCCATCAACTCAAAGAAATTATTTTGCTTTAGGTACATAATTAACTCCTCTCTTCAATCTATAACTGAATGAATTCTGATGATCCTGTCATCAATGTGTTGCATCTCCTGGATCTGTTTGCCAAATTATGTTTTCTCCTATAATTTCTAGTGCTTTATAAATTTCTCCCAACAATTTCTTCCACTCGATCTTCTACGTTACTCATTGTAGGGTAAATGAAGATTGCTCAGGCTTTTGCACCACTGGCCTCTATGGCTGTCACCTGTGGCCTTGAATGCAGGAGGCGCTTGGGATCATGGGCTCTGGACACGCATGCCTGATGGTGGACATCTGGAGTGTGGTATGCGAGTGTATAAGTGGGCACACTTGAGCCTGGAGGCTGAGTATATCAGGGCATCAGAGGACAGTGCAGTAGAGTGTGGTGGAGAGCGGCTAGAAGAGGACAAGAACGGCTGTGAGAAAAAGGACCATGAGAGAATTTCAGAGAGAGCCCAAGGAATAAGGATTTGGTGAGACCAGTGGTCTGCTAGCCTCCCGGCCCCTCAGCCCCTGCTTTGTCCTACTGCTTGACTGCATGTAGCGGCAGGAAATGTGGCACACTGGGCAGGTTCAGGATGGTTCTGAGCAGACGGGTCAAGGAAGGGAGTCTTGGAGCCCTTGGTGGCTTTTTCATGCTTTTATTGATATCTATATCAGAAGTGGCACCAGGTACATGGCAGGCATGGGTGCCGGGGGGCCGGGAGGCTGGCAGGCCTCCCAGCCCCCGGCGCATTCTCACCCTCTTGGCTGCTTCTTCTCTCTCTCTCTGCTGCTCTCGTTTTCACTGCTGCTCTTTGGTCTGTTGGTCAGTCTTGGCGTCCTCATGACGCCACCCACTTAAGCCCATGTCAAACTCAGGTGCGCTCACTTGCGCATGCCCACCCTGGGCAGTGCTCACAGCACTGCAGGTGTCCATCATCACAGTGGTGGGAGGGTGGAAAGACATGGTTTCTCTAACCCTACACTGCATTACACGCATTTAAGTCTTTTTTCAAATAGTTTGAAAATCACATACTTTTGATTCCATATGTCTTCTTCTTTGGTAGGTGGTGAAATGGAATTCTTCATGTACTGCTGCTGCTGTTGTTAGTAGTGGTAGTAATGACATTAATAACTGTGGTGCCAGCAAGGCACAGAGCAAGTTCTCTATGATCCCAAGCAGACAGGTCAAGAAAGGAGTCCTGGAGCCCTCGGTGGCTTTTTATGCTTTTATTATGAGAGGTGACTAGCTACACGGCAGGCAGGGGGCGGGGCAGGAGAGTGGCAGGTGTCCTAGCTCTGGCGCATCTTTACTCTCTGGGCTCTTTAGCTTCTCTCTCTCTGTTGCTCTCTTTTCTTTCTCTTCCTTCTCTCTCAACTTGTCTTCTGCTCTGCTTCTCTGCTGCTCAGCTTGCGTCCTTGTGACGCCGCCCTTATACACCCATGTCGAAGCCCAGGTGTACCCACTTAGGCATGTGTGCAGGACCTCAAGTGTCCATCATTACACCAATGGTGGGAGGGTGGAAAAGCCTGAGACTTTTCCATTTACCCTACAATAACAGTAATAGCAGTGGTAGTATTTTAATTAAGGTTGATAGCTACCTTCTTTTGCAGTTCCAATTTGCCAGAAGGTTGTCTTCTGGATGTCTTAACCAGGTTTCTTCTCCCTGGTTACTGTATCATACTTGATGGCTTTGCCCACTTGCTGGTGCTCAGGTCCAATAGTTGGGTTCCAAGAGCAGAAGTTTTTGCCTCCAGGTGTGGGTGGTTTTAAACACAAACACTTGGTCAATCTCTTAGGCAAGGAGGATTTGACAATAGGAAATTAGTTATAGGGATCAGCTGAAATTCAGCTAAACAAAATGTATTCATTTCTGAAAGTTTAAGAGTAAGTACCAAATAATTTTCTACTTTACATTAATCTAGATGTGCTACTGTGACTGCAATTAGCTTTCATCTACTTATTATAGGCTCCTAAACAAAGCACAGAACTCTAGGGACAAGTACGAGTCCAGCCTCCAGTGCTAACAACTGGGGATGGGCTGTTCCCTAACCTGAGCATGCCCCAGTTTCTTTATCTCTAACAAGGGATAAGAATATTTGTCCTACTTCCCTCATAGAGTTGTTGTGATGTTAAGATGAAACAACACAGAAAATTAAAATGATATAAAATAGAAGGTATTGATGTTATCACGGAACATAGCTCAAAACATTTGAATATGAAAATAAACTATTTCTTACGGGAGGTTTCTATATTTTGCATTATCTACATTATACTATTAAAGGCTATTGTTCCTTTGTTTTAGTCCATAAAAGGAAAAAAAAAACTAACATGTCATGTTTTTACTAAATAGTAAATATATGTTTATACAGATATGTCAAAAAGTATTACTGTGTCACTGTTTTACAAATGAGGAAATTAAGAGTCAAAGAAGAATTTGAGCATAATTCCTCTAACTCCTATGCCATATTGGTACTTGTTTGCTGTCACCCAAACCCCTAACAGTCCCTTTATCATATTTACAACCTTCCTCACTGTCATTGATCCTTTCCATATTGGTTCACATGTGTCTCATATGTGTTTCACATGTGTTGCCTTAGAATTGCTCTCTGGTTATTGTTACATCTCATCTTCTCACTTACACCTTCTTCACTATAATTTCCCTTCCACTTACTCTTTGTACGTCCTCTCCTTCACACACAAACCTAGTGAATAAATTTTGATACTTGGTCTCCTTTTCATTCTTTCTCCACGGGCACTGTAATCTCTTTTCTATTCTTCTTTAAAACTGTTATTTCTAAGATCACTGATAGCCTCCATGTCCCAAAAACTATTGAATACCTTTCAGCAATTACCTTATTTCAATTCCCAGCAGTATTTTATAGTGTAAATAATACTTTGCTTCTTACACATTTTGATGAATTTTATCCTCCCGATTTTTCTTTATCCAGTAGTATTTCTGAATTTTTCTCTATCAGTCCCTTCTCTAATTTTCAAAATTATGTCTTTCTCTGGGTTTTGTTTTCTTATGCTCAACTCTGTTTCCCAGGGACTATAGCATTTCCATCTATATAATGCTGGACTAATTTTATCCAGTCCAGAGTTTCTCCTGATTGCCTAGCATGAACTTCCAAACTATTGGACATCTCCACTTAAAGGCCTCTTAGGCATGGTGACCTTACAAAGTTTAGAGTTGAACTTCCTGTGTGTCCTATATCTCCTAGCTCAATAAATCATCACCCACCTAACTGATTAGATCAAAATTCTAGAAATTTTCTTTGACTGTTTTCTTTCCACTCCTTTCAAGCAGCCCCTCAAAACCTGATAACTAGCTCTTGAGTATGTATTTTTTATTTTTATCCAAATAGGCACCATTTAGTACAGGCACTCTTTGTTTATTACTGTTGCTTCTCTAGAATTCATTGTCTATTCAGCATTCAGAATGTGCTTCCCAGGCTATAGATCTAAAGGGTACTAGTAAGCAGATGGGGCCCAGTTGGTATTTTCAATTCAGGTGGAGAGAGTTAGCAGAGGACTTTATTTCTGTTTGGGCATAGAAGATTGGAGCTGGGGGTGAGGGTACTTCTCAGAACACAGTGACTCCTGAAGAGACTGATGTTTGAGAATGTCAACGGGCTCCTGAGGTCAAGGGCATGTTTCTGAAAGGATGTGATATTCATTCTGGTCCCAGGAGAAATGACAGGAACACTGAACAGTGGCCTTATTGACAGTAGCTATGAGGCAGCCTGGTCTAGGGATTTAACCTCTTACTTGGTTGAGCTTATGCAGGATCACCTACCTCACTGCAGAGTCTGTAGACTCATAACACAAAAATGAATATGGTGTGATCGATATAAACCAATGTCTGAATCACTTTGACTTGGTCTTAAAGTGATTTAAGATTTCGCTTTTAAAGCAATGTTGCTTCAAAATAACTTTAAAGGAAAAGATTTGGCTTTTCCCCAGGAAATCATGGTAAGATCTAAGAGCTTAGAGAAAGAATAAGATGGGAAATTTAGGTTTTACTGTTCTTGTGTTGTTATGGGAGAATTCCATCAGCCAAGCAGGCATCACTCAGAGAGGAGGAGAGTACCTTATTAATGCCCGCAGGCTCTATACTAGCGGCCCAGGGAGATCTCTCCCCAAAGCCTGAGCCCCAAACAATTAAGTTACAGAGTATATATTGACTAAAACAAAGGGGTACAGTCATCTGGGATGCATGAATCAGGGTGTGTGTGGCCTTGGCTTATAAGTTGTTCTCTAAAACTTTTAGTTTACAGACCATGTCCCAACTTCAGCTAATCAACAGGTCAGCCTGACATTTTCCATATCAGTGTGGGGATCAGTGTCTACTGGTTAAAAGACTACATGACTAGGTAAATAGCACATAGGCCAAACAAAATATAAACATCTAATAAATCAATTTTAGCAGCTATAAGTATTTTCTTTTTTAAGAATGTATTTCTTTCTTTTCAATATCCCATGATGACACTATAAAACTTGTGACATTATAAATAAATAGTTACCCTTGGAAGAGAGAATAAAATTGTAGCAATACCTAATCCAACCATTATGGAAGGCTGTATGGAGGTTCCTCAGTCTACTAGAAATGGAACTACCATATGATCCGGCAATCCCACTCCTAGGGATCTACCCA
>JAGFMF010011380.1:4046452-4214069 GCA_019455555.1 Galemys pyrenaicus | reverse complement strand
GGTGCACAAGGGACTGAGGTGATGGTGCACGGGTGAAATGGTGGTGGGTACCCCCTGGGGACTACAAATGATGTCAAATATAACTAATAAATAAATAAATAAATAAATAAATAAATAAATAAATAAATAAAAATACAGCAAAAAAAAAATTGTAGCAATACCTCTAATTTTATATAACATGTTATATCACATATTTTCTTATATGTATATATTTTTGATGATTACTTAATCAAAAATATTAAATCTTTCTAAAGAAAAGCTTTCTGTTTAACAAGGAGAAATAGAATGCAATTTTTATGTGATTTGAGAAATATATATATATATATATACAACAAAATTATCTAGCTTACACATTTCATCAAAAATTAAATAAGTACAAAGCAAGGCTCTTCATGCTTTGGGGTATTTGATCTTAGCTAATTATATAAAAAGTCCACAACTTGGAAATATAAATACTTCCAAAAGCAATGTATCACATCCACAATAACTCTTGTCATGATGCTCTTTTGTTCAGCAATGAACAGATAGGTTAGCATAGTGCCTGCACAAAATAAGATTTACTAAATACATTTAGAGATAGCAACATGAGTAAGGAAGTTAAGATGAAGGGTCCTGTTCAATGATATAATGAGCGCCCTGCATTAGATTGGTGGTAACCTAAACATAGTTAAGTTTTCCCCTAAAGAAACCAGTTATATAGATCTTATCCAAAAACAAGTTCTCAAATAAGACTTTTCCTGCTCTTAGAGGTTATACTTAATTTTATACTATACATATTTTGGTATTCTAGGAAGGCAAATGCATATTGAAAGAGCAGAGGAATGCAAACATCAGTTGCAAACAAGGTGACAAATTCAGTGAGCTGTTGCGGTTGAAAGTGAATTAATAAAGTCAGGGTATGATTATCTTAATGGATTTTAGTTGAGAGGGTGGAAAACTATAGCCAACCATCCTCCCCAAAAGCTCTCTGAGGTCGACATTAGACACCTTGCTGATGTTGTCCATTTCAGAAATTTGGACAATTCCACCTAGTTTACTTTTTGGAACTCAATATCAGGGACTCCTTGGTTGCTTGTTAGCATCCTAATTATCAGTTAACACCTTAGGAGGGACTTGTATTCTGTCATCTGGGAGAGAGACCCAGTAGGAAGTCTGGCTTGCTGTTGGCTTATACATCCTGCGTCTTTTACTCAATTTATCCTTACATATCATGCCCTAGAGGACAGTAACAGTAAATTTTCCTATTACAAATGTGGAGATTCTGAAAGGGAACAGAGAAAATGACTTGTCTCATGTCACAGAGCTAATTAAATGTAGAGCTGCATCTGGGCACTTTGTCCCGGACTCCCTGAAGCTTGCAGTTTCCATTTTTGAGATTCATTCTCACAAGGTGGAGGAAATTCAGCCATGAAACCACACCATCTTGCTGCTTCTTCACCTGGTGATTACTCTACAGAAAAAAAAAATGGAGATTTGAAAACACCAAAATCAATTTGAGGAGTAGGATGACTCAGCAGTGTACATAGTAAAACAAAAGCGTCATTAATTGTCTAATAATTTTAAAAGCTCACCATAAGATTAAACCTTTCAAATATGGCCTTATTAGTTCCAGGCCCTTTCACTATTTATACTGACAAAACTTAATTCTTTTTTTAGCTCATTCACAAATCTTTTTTCAAGGGCAGGAATTTCCATAGGAGACAAAGGTCACATTCTTATTCATAACCAAATTTGAAGTGATTTAGTGCTAATTTGTACTGGGAAAGATATTGCTAACTCTAAAAATACACTTACCTCCTAGAAAAAGAAAACAAATACACAAACTCTCTATATTTTTATCTCCCTAAATTGTCACCTTCCTCATAGTGAATGTAATAATCTAGTGTTAGAGTCAGAGTTTGTCTAAACTTAGCTGACTGAAACTTGAAAAACGACCTACAGGCCTTATCTAGTAGGTCAGCCGGTCCCATACCTTAGGCTCTCCTGAGCAGTTAAGGGCAGGGCATATGAAACAAGAATGTTATCTTAGAATGTGCACCCAGGTACGGGGCAGAAGCCTGAGCCCGCCCAAAATGGGTCTCCTGAAAGTTTAAATTTTTGAAACATGTCTCTCTTTAAAGCTATTTGCTGTACTCATTGCGCGGGCTTTGATCTCTCAGCTTATTGGCTGCAACCTATGTAATGGCGGGAAATTGGCTATGAAAGCTCACCCCTTCTTCCTCTCGGGGTCGATCGCCTCAGCCAGACCTGCGTGTCACGGTTGAATGGNCGGCCCCAGCATGCTGGCGTAACTAAAGCTCTACATGACCATTGCAGCCCTGTGTCTGCTCTTTGTTCTTTTGGGGTGCCCACGGAAATCGGTACTTTACACTAGTTAAAAAATCCTGAAAAATTTGAAGACTGAAAAAAAAAAAAAAAATCCCCCAAGCAATACGTATTCAATATGGAAAACTTGAAAAATTCCAAAACATTTTTAAAAGCAAAATCACACAACTATTGCAATGTAAATGTTATCATGGTCACATTCTGGTGATTTCACACACACAAGCACAACCCATAGCACATGTATATACTGACAAATGACTGGGCGCATACTGTCTACGGTACAAAGGGGGGTGCCAAGATGTATGTATGTATGTCTTTGCCCACCAGTCTTCATGCCCATGGCAGGTATTAGTGATCACAGTTTTCTTTCCTGCTGAGTCCAGATGCCCTTTCAACATATCCTTCAATGTAGCAATCCAGAAAGTCATTTCCAAAAATTTTCACAAGCTATCCCTGATAAATCTTGTTTTATATCTTGATTTCCTATTAATTTTTGGTATTGATTTCTCCAAGTCATTAATAACTACTTGAGTTTTTTATATGATTGCATAATATTCCTAAATCTACAAAACTTCTTAATCTTCAATACGCAGTATATTTTTTTTCTATAAATTTTGTTGCTATAGCTGAAACTATGGTAAATATTGTTCTTCATTTTTTTATTGAAACTATTTCTTGGAAAAAATTCCCAGTTTCCTAGAAGTAGGCTCACTGTAGCTATGACTGAAAACATTTTTATGATTTCTCATTTATGTAGCATAGGGAAGCAAAATTCTGCCACCCCAAAATATCTTTTTGACAAAAGATGCATAAATGTGCTCTGAAGCTGGGTAGAGGTTGCTTTTGAAAAATATATGTAAACATCTATCTGTAGGAACTCTTCCAGGTAAACCTAACTTATCTCCTTTCAGTGGAGAAGGAAGAACTTAAATCTACACATTTTTGTCTATTGTGCCTTTCTTGGTAAACTATAACTATCTAACTGAACTTCTCCTTTCTTCCCCTAACTACTCTGTCTTAGCTAAACTATTTAAGATGGCATCTGAGGCCGCATGGGTGAGTTATTCAATCATATTGTGTATCTCCAGTGTATACTGAAGGCACACTTTTTATTATTTTTATTATTGTTAAACCCCTTTTTAAAAACTTTTATCTGTCTTATATTTGTTTAATTATTTGCTAGCCTAGGACTACCCACAGGGACATGGGATGATTTCTTTTGTGCCCCAACAGTAGCCCAGTGTTGTCCAGACAAAAATGGAACACGTTTTATGAGAGAAGAGTATGACAATTCTGGTCTTAATGAAACCCCACTAATATAAAATATCACCATTTTTCAAAATATTTGATAATTCACTGAGGATTGAAAAAAGACATATATTTTAAACCTGAAATTCTTTTTCAGGGCCTCCCTGATGGTACAAGGGATTAAGTCGCAGGACTATGAAGCTGTCCACAGACACTGCAGCATGAGTACGATCCCTGGCCAGTGAGGTGACACACATGGTGTCGCAGATTTCTGCCGTCTCACCCACTGCTCCCCTGCGCAGTATATTTCAGTAAATCTGCCTGTTCTGCTTCCCACTCTGTCTCTGGTGAATCCTCTCACCTCCCACACCTCTGGCCTGTACCCTCGTTCTTGTATGCATAAATAAATAAAACTTTAAAAATAAGAAATTATTTTTATACTATATTATATTATCTGTGCATAATTTTAGGACAGATTCCTATTAGGATGCTTTAATAGGATTTTGTTTTTTTATTTACATGAATTATTTATGTGTTGTGGATATAAATGCTTTGTGGATAGTTATTTCTCAGTTTTAATTTAGTTTGTAGTGTTTCCTAGTGTAAGGAAAGTTTTAGTTTTTAGATAGTCAAGTCTATATATCTTTAACTTTGTGATTCTTTTTATTTCTTTATGCTTAGAAAATTCTTCTCTATCCAGAGAATACAAAACTCTTTATCTACTTTTTTTGCAGCATTTTTCTAGTTATATGAAGAAACACACCATAAAATAAGAAAAAAATTTTAAAGAAAGTTATGACTGCCTTGTAAAATTTGTAATCAATAGGCCAGCCTTGGGAAAAAGTATCTTCCTATGCACTGTGATTTGATGGGACTGAGAAAATCTTGCTTTTAATATCAATTTCCTCACCCATCATTACATCACTGTAGTTTTATTTTTTGGATTGCTGAAGGTTCTTTGTTTTCTAAAGAGATTCTTCACTGCTAAACAGTATCATATCAGAGTTATTAGTTAACACAGCCATTACTGATTAATATGCCAAAGGGATTCGCTGCCAGTCTAATAATTCACAGCCTGAGTCTAGTAGGAATGGTGCATAGACCCTGTACTTTCTGTACCAAGGAGAGAAAGTGCAATATTTACTGGAACTTGGGAAACAACGAAGAGATATGTTGCCTGATTCAAGCTGTATGGATCTGATATTAACAGGATAGTGGCCAAAATCTATGACGATTTAGTGTAGTCCTGATTCCAGCTTCATGGCATACATGACAACATATATTCCACTGCATGATCAATGCCAGACTAAAACACTTGTGTATTGCTGACATATTTTACTGGAGGAAAATTTGCACACTTATGTTTTCTGTCCCTTCTAGTGTCTTGTTTCATAAATATAATAATGATACAATGATGATGATTATGATGATAGTCTAACCTACCCTCTGAGATAGATATTGTTCTGGTTTTATAGATGGACTTCTAATCTCAGAGTGATTAAGAGCCTACTTAAAGACACATGCATCCCTAAGATGTTTTTGGAGTGTCTTCTTAGTTCCTGAAATGAAGAATATTATCTCATTTAATGACCACAGCTATGATTTCAGGCCATTCAATGAATAGAGAAACACAGGTTTAGAAAGGTAATCATCTTGTTTTAGATCAGGCACAGCTAATAAGTGGTAAATCTGGGACTTAATGATCCTCTGCCCTAAAATCCATAGGCCTCTCTCTTCCTCCATCAGCTACTGTGACAGCATGTAAATGGAGGAGGTGAGCATCAAAGTCAGCTCAGCTGATCTCCAAGACTCAAGTTATTAAATGGGAGAGGTGCCCACATGTAGTGAGCAAGCAGCAATATTTTGCAGTCACTTGTGAACATGGTGCATCATGTTGATGATTAAAGCTAATTGTTAAAACGAACTTCCGTGAGCACTGTGCTTTAAAAATTGATTAGAATAAATTGAAAGTTTTTATGAAATAATTTTATATGCTTTTATCTTCTTGAGTGTGAAAAGGAGGAGTGACTCTGCTCAAGAATTCTGTGGACCAGGTATCCAGACAGAGCAGAACAGAAACATCTTATCTGTTTTATCACATCAGGGACTCATCGATGATTGGTGACACAAATCTTGCTACAACAGTGGTTTTCAGTGTAGTCTCCAGGTCAATCAGATATACAGAAATGTAAATTGTCTGGTCCCAACCCAGATCTACAGAATCAGAAACTTTGGTTCAGTATTCCTTTTTAACAAGCCCTTAGTTGACTTAGATGTATGCTAAAATATGAGAACCATGGACCTAGAGACTTTTTTCTCACATATATCCATCCCAGCTGGGAGACTCAAAGGAGTTAGTTGGAGATTCTAATCAGGAATGACTATGTATGGCCGCTCCAGAGGTGTGGCCTTCTCCCAATGTGGCACCAGGATACCACAAAGAGTTTTCTAAAAGGACTCTTCAGGGAACAAGAATTCAAAAGAGAATCAGATGGAAATGGTATGAATTTTCTGATCTAGCTTCAGAAGTGATTCAATGTCATTTTAACTCTACTGTTGAAGCAATCATAATCCTGTCCAGATTCATGAGGTGGGAATGAAGATCCCATCTGCTACTTGACATGAGACAAGTAAAAAATTTGGAGCCAGCATTTAAAAATCTCCAGTGTCCACTCTTTGGCACTACTGCAAACTATACTCATCCAGTTCCAGGTTCCCCCAAAGTCTTACTGCTTTTGACATCAGACTCAGATCTATGGGTCATAGGAATGTGATGTGACTACTTCATGTTGAATATTTTGTGGTTGAGAATTGGTTGAGAACCACTTCTCTCAACCATTCAATTATATTTCCCTTGAGAATTTTAAGAGATTTTTGTGTGCATAGGACTCTGGTAAATATGAATTAACAAATATATGTATAACAAAGTTTATAATAATATATAGAGTGTAATCTCAGTGAGTTATTGTAGAATTTTGAAACTTAATATTTGAACCTTTTCTCTATTCCATCACATGTGTATGTGTAGTTTAGTGCAGTGTCGATTATTCCTTTTTCTGTATTTAACACATTATAACAAAGCATAAATCTTCTATGAATCAGGAAGAGAGGACATAGAGAAGCTATTATCCTGGATATCTTAGAACACTGTATTTCTTATAAATAATTTTCACTTAGAGTCAAAGGAGGCAGTGGTTAATGTAGTTTGGAAGAATAGAGACTGCTGACCTCTTGACTGGATCATTTAGGCTTAGTGAAAGTAACTGCTCAAGTGCTTTATAGTCATATCTCTAAATTCTAAGTAACAACTTAAATCTGTCTGCTTTGGGGCTCATACATAAATTTTCAGGCATTCAGTTTTCACCTTAGCTCTCAGTTTGATTTTATATCACAATCTAAATGAAAAGGTTCAAGAATGTTTACCAAGGAGGTTCATTTCATGAGTAGCAGTTAACCTGGAGCCATGTTTTGATATTGAAATAAAACTCTAGTATTGTGGTCTTTGTTATTTAACCAATGGCTTTATTATCCTTTTTTCTGTTGTTGTTTTCTAGTGAATGAGCTTTTGAATTCAAATAAATCTTTCTGTACTCTGAAAACAATGCATCTCTGTGTCCACCCTCAAGTTAACTGGCTACATCTTTTTAATTCTTAACACATATGCTTCTTTGTATTGTTAAACTTTCAAAAAACATTAATATTTAGTTATGTAGGATTAAGAAGTCACATAAATCTTACATCTTTGGTTTTAACATGTTTATGTGCATGAATAATGAAAGGAAACATGTAGTAGCATTTGAAAATAAAATATTTTACATATTCTCTTGAAGGAAGAGGAAGTTATACAGGGATTAGATTTTGATTCCAAGTATTCTATATTGCCACGGTCATTACACAGGACTTCACAGAGAGGTTGGAATACAAAGTTATTCTGTTTAGGCCACCAGTCATTTCTATATTAGTTATAAATGCACAGTGATTATTGTTGAAAGCACAATTAAACTATTTAGCACACTTGCAAAGAAAGTCTTGAGTGTGTGACTTTTAAAAAAATATTTATTTATACATATAAGAGCTGGGGTGTAGACCAGAGGAGTAGGGGGTGATAGGATTCACCAAAGACAGAGTGGGAAGCAGAACAGGCAGATTCACTGAAATACACTGCTAAGGAGAGCAGCAGATGAGACAGGAGAGGTCCACCTAGCCTTGCAGTCTAGCTCCCTGGCCATGGATTGAACTAGTGGCTGCTGATAGCTTGGTTGCGCTCAGACTTAAACTATTGCACCACCAGGAAGGCCCCTGAAGTATGTGACATTTTGTGGCCAGCCATAAAGTCAAGTGGCGTGTTTGGGCCTGTGCACATACATGTGAAAAAGTTAAAAATGAAGAAGAGGAATGCTGACTCAGGAAAACAATTTCCTCTACAGAGTATCTTAATTTGTTTTAAAGGGTCTGTCTGAACTCATATATTTTCTGGCTTTCCATCATTCCCATGAACTTTCAAACTTGTTTCTTTTATTCTTGTCCTTCAGCATCACATGAGTAAGCTGTTTCTTTAAATCATCCCTTTTAATTGTTCATTCATTTACTTATCTCTGCATACACTTACTCCCCCAGTAATGCCAGCTGAGAGGCTGAAGGTATAAAGATGAATTAAGTAAGTCTTCTTCTGTTTTCCAGAAACTACCTTATATATGCAAAAAACCCCAAATATAATATATAAAATACAGTGTGTGTGTGTGTGTGTGTGTGTGGTGACAGCTGTGATAGTAGTAGAGACAAAGGCCCAAAGTGCGATTAGATATATATATTAAACTCTGTCAATGTGTGGGTGAATAAGAAAAAGCTTCAGAGTTGAGTTGAGTAAGAATTGAAGAGAATGGGTAATGTTGACAAAATTCAGGAGAATAAAAGTATCAGAATTCATAACATTCCTTGGGAAAAAGAATTTGGGTTTTGACTCTGTCATCTAGCATGTTAGTTATCCCTCTCTACTAACTGATCTACATGCTTTATGTCTCCCATGTATTTATCTGTGTTAATAAAAAAGACATTCAGCAGGAGAAGCTAAAGGCAGAATGAACACTGACATATATTACCAAAGACTTCTCTCTATTATGTAATCATTTAACTTACCAATTTAAAATATTCTTTAATTCATATTTCCTCATTAAATCCATGGGGGAGTAGAAGAGATCTCTCAAATACTTTTCTTTGATAAACACATATTCTTTAGTGTTAGAGTGTCTGTGGTTGCAATAATAGAAAATGACAATTAGCTTTCATAGTAAAAATATATACATCTTGCATAATAAAAAATCATAAATGCCACATAATTACCACAGGTTTGGTTAATCAGCAATTTGATGATATCAAGGATCTAAGTTCTTTCCATTCTCATGCTCTGCCATCCTTATCACACTAACCCATGTATAGGATAGCCTTTCTCTTGGTCACAAGATAGTTGTAATAGCTCCCTGAAAAACACTTTGTAGCATAATAGAATATCTTTTCTTTTAATCAGTGAAAAAGGCAATGCAGTAGAGCTTTAGCTTATGTTTCATTGATCAGAATTGTACTATATGCCCATTTCTAAACTAATCATTGGTGTAGACTGACATCTATTCCTTAGGAAACAGATTATCTTTCTTGACCAGAAAGTAGTGTGAACAAATGAAACAAACCAGGACTCTTACAGGAAGCAAGAAGGCTGGGGAAGAATGGATTTTTGTTATATAACCACAGGGCTTTCTATGCCTGTGGCATAGTATATTCTCAAGCACACACAATTGCTGTGTCTCCTACAAAACATGATGTACTTTGCAGAACTATGAATGTAACACCATAAATTCCAGGGGAAAATAATTTTTTGAGTAGAAAATATATTTCTGCCTGTCTCTACATGTCAAAAACAATAAATATAAAAATTTTAAGAGATAGTATTTCTGAGTTTTTCCATTATACTCACTGCTTTTTTGTTTGCAAAATTGATGGTAGATGACTGGAAATAGCTATCAAAGATTTTTTTTTAAGTATAGTAGAAACATTCTATAAATTTTGTATTTTAGTGCTAAATTCTTTTGGTATTGTTGAGTAATACAAGCTCATTGCATTTCAATAATAGTAACTATCAATGCACGATATCTTACCTACCAATTTCTGCTTTTTTTCCTAGAAAGAAGTCCTTATACATATACAGCATTTAATTTAGTTGAAGGAGTCATACTTGGTACATGAAAGTGCATTTTGGAACATAACTACTTTTAACATTTGGGAGCAGTTCTGTAAAAGGGAAGAGCAAAGCAAAACAAACAAGCAACAACAATAAAAAACTCAAACAAGAACAAAGACTACATCCTAGTGTGGAATTTCAGTAGAGATGAGGCTGGTCTAAACCCTTCAAAATTTAAACCATACAGGACATCTTCACTTTCTGGGTAAGGGTGGCCCTTTTTGGGATAATTATACACTGATCAGGAAGAACCCAGATTATCAAGGGAGCACTGGGATACTACTTAAAGGTTTTCTCTAAAGATTGAAAGAAATTCCAATGTAGAAAGTCAGTTTCTTCTTTTTTGTTTTCATTTTTATAGTGATGGAAGTGATAAAGTAAGCATCCAAGATTTCACCTCTTACTGGAAGCTGAATGGTTTGCTAATTGCTGTAAACTGAATTGTTTTATTTGCCTAGTATTTCTGTTGTTACTAGGAAATGATGCTTCCTAAGTTAACATTTTCTTGTGAAAAAAAGTCAAATCATTGCAACCTTATCTTGTGCGATTAGCCTTTTATTTTTAAGCCTCTGAGTGTTTTTTGGAAAGTTATTTCATGATGAATTATGTGAAACATTTAATTTCTTCTCAAACTTATTTATATCAGCCTCCCCAAGCTGATTTATATTTTATAACATAGTTAATTTATCTGTTATTTAAAAAACATATACTGACAAAAATGTTCCAGAACTGAGGAAATTCTTTAGTAATTCACAAGATGGTTTTAAGGTCATTTAAAATATTCCTCTCTACTTTTCACTGTGAAGCTATTTGGCTCTAAGCATCAAATGAACTTCCTTGTTGAAAACTGTGTGGACCCTGAAATATTCACTGTGCTTCAGTGTAAAATTTATCTGTTGTATCTGGTTTGTAGTGATTTTCCTTACAATGTAGAATACCTTTTTGTACATATGCATTTAGTTCCAAATTGTTGTTGAAATTTCCTATAATATTACAAATGAATTTATATGTCATTTTCAACAAGTACTCTTTAGAGTATATAGAGAGTAAAACTCTACTGGTGCAATAGCAACGTGATAGGATAGCTTAGATTTATCTTGTTCTTTCCAAATCAGTCTTACTTGATTATGTGGTTATAAAACCCCTATGTGATATGTGGGAAATGTTATTCATTCCTATTTTTACAAATAAGAGAATGCATATTTGGGCAAGTTGAATTTCCAGTGGTAGAACAGGGATTTGAACTTAGTATTTCTGACTATAAATTCAGTGCCTCTTTTTGCCTAATCACACAATGAATGCTACTATTGGATTTAAGGTGTGTGGTTGTTTATATGTATTCTCTGAATTATTGTGGAGAATGATCTTTATTGCAAAGATTTTGTCTGAAATATTTATTTTTAATTAGTGTCAACTAAAAGAGATGCAATTCAACTATTTATTGAGTACCTACCCTGTGCCTGCCAGGTTTTGTCTTAGGCTTATACATATGCTTCACCTATATTATCTTATTTGGTACTTGGAAACGATTTTCCACTTCCATTCCAATTCTAGGGTTGTTTAATTATTGAGGGTCTTCCCTAGAAGATTTATAGGGGTTCTCCAAATGATGAAGTTAGTTAGGTTTTAATGCTTATTCTGCTTAGCAATTAGGACAGCAGCTCAAAATTTTATAATTTGAATTACCTTTATGAAAAATTCTATTAAGACTCAGAAGTTGAATTTCCGCCCCAAAAAAACTCATATTAGCAATTTATTAATTTCCTGTTTCTAGTTTCTGTGCTGGGAAATTATTTAAAAATAATCTGTTTGCAATAGAAGTCACAGTATGTTGAATGTTTATGTATCAAAGGCTGAGTATTGGAACTTAAATTTTGTTATCTGGAATTCACTAGCTTATTTATAGTGAAAGATTTATTGATTTTCAAAATAGCAATAGTTATGGTGGCTTTCCAAAATAAGGTGTTTGTGATCAAGACTACTCTTTTGAACTCTCAGCATAACTTCAGCCATAGACGCACACTTGTGTATGGTCAATATATTTAAAAATTTACTCTAGCTCCTTACTGCTGGGTTGCTGAAGCATAAAAAACAGTCAGAACTGTTAGTAAGAGAGGGCCTCCATGGTGGCACAGTGGGTTAAGCAATGCACTATGAAGCAAACAGCAGCCACTGCAGCATGAGTTTGATCCCTGCCATCGGCCAGGGAGGTGACTCACATGTAGCAGCAGACCTCTCCTGCTGTGCCCACTGCTCCCCTCAGCAGTGTGCTTCTGTTGATCTGCCTGTTCTGCTCCCTGCGCTCTCTGTGATGAATCCTCTCACCCCCCCCCCCACACCTCTGGTCTGTACCAAAATGCTTGTATGCATAAATAAATAAATCTTTAAAACAAAACAAAACAAAACAAAAAAAACAGTCAGAACTGTTAGTAAGAGAAAAGGCAGCAGTATTGTAAATATTAAAGCACATATTTTCAGCAGTAATATTAGGAACTACTGACCACCACTACAAATGGTCCCATTAACTACGTGAAAATGGTGCTATTATAATACCTAGTCAGTTTAGGTAAATTGTGTGTGTACATGTTTGTGTGTGTGTGTGTCTCTCTCTGTTTGTGTTTGTGTGCAGGGAATGTGCAAATATCATGACTTAAGTCCCTGTAAATAAATCCCATAGGAAATGACTAGGTGCCCATTTGCAGCATTGTCGTTGCAGGTGCATTAACCTTTGCCATACAATGTACAAAACAGAAGGGAGTGATAGATCAAGGCTATGTTAATTACAGCTGCAATATTTTTTCCAGTAAATGGAATTGAGAAGACTTTAATAATAGTGATTCAACTTCTGTAATTTATCTAATTCATTCAACAAATATTTCTAAGTAACTCTTGGTCATCAATCACTGTGCTTGACTTGGGATAAATAATAATAAATACTGTCTTCTGATTACAGTTTGTGTAGGGAAGACAGACAAAATAAAATATAGATAATAGATAATCAAAATAAATCACCATTACAAATTGGTTATTTCAGAAGTGCAAGGAGGATTTAGTAGTTGAAAATAATTTATTTCAACAGAATAACAGATTGAAAAAGAAAATCATATGATTATCTCCACTGATGCTGAGAAGGCACTTAATAAAAATCCAACATTTATTCTTGAAAAAGTATCTTAGTAAAACAGAAATGGGTATCATAAAATATACATCTGTCAGTACTAACTTGATCATAATGGAAATGTTAGAAATGCTTTCATGAAAGTCACAGATAAACTAAGAATCTTCACAATAATCATTATATATCACTCTTCTGGGTGGCTATCCCAATGCAGTATGACAAGAGAAAGAATATCTAAAGCTTTTCCTCTTTTTAGCTCTTGGATACTCACTGTTAGTACCAAACCAGTCTACCATGAGCAAGTCTAAGAAGACTGCAGGGAGGCTCACTTCATCATGCCCACAATTCCACACGAATCTTAGCTGATGGTCAGCACCAACATGTCACCTTGAAAGTGGGTACTTTGGGGTCCAATCAAGCAGCCCCAAATGATGCGGTGGAATAATATGAATGTTCTCTTCTAATCCCTGCCTATTTAAAATTGTGAGCAAAATTAATATTCTGGGGCCCCCCTGGTGGCCTAGCAGTTAAGTCTCAGTGCTATCACCACTACAGCCTGAGTTCTATCCCAGGTCAGGGAGCTAATCCACATGGCACAGCAGCCCTCTCTGGTCCTGCCCACTGCTTCCCTCAGAAGGGTATTTCAGTAAATATGCCTGTCTGTTCTCCACTCGGTCTCTGGTAAATCTTCTCATCTCTCCTCCAGCAACTCTGGTCTATACCCCAGTTATTCTACATATACACACAGACACAGACACACACACACACACACACACAAGAATGAAAATTAAATAAAAATAAACAAAATCAATATTTCTTTCTAAAGTCACTGTTTCAAAGTAGTTTATTAATGCCATGATGGATAATCAGAAGTTATGGTACCTAAAGGTGGGAGCTACTATAACAAAACTCTAAAACATATGGCTTGAATTTGGCAGTGGCCTTGAAGAAAATGTCAGTAAAATTCTTAAGTTAGTGTGAAGGTTAGTGTGGGCAGAAGTCTAAGGGGTCTGGTGGGATGGTGGTGAGAGACTACATCACTGGGGGGACATTCTTTCCAAGCTGTTGGCATTCAAGTAAAGATTTTTACTTAGATTGAGGCTTCTTTTCAGTTGCTAAGAACATAAAACTATTCCTTGTTGGTTTCTAAGCAAAAATATCCTACCTTCATTTCATTCCCAATTATGCATAGTTGTTCTTGGCTTTTTAAAATTTTCCTATGTATGAACCTACTTTATACCTTAAACAATCTATTGAAATAAGTTGATCAGCTACTACTACATGATCCCTTTTCAGGATAAGCAGACCAAGAGGTTAAATGTCAGGCCCAAGTCCACAATTATCTAGAGGCAGAAGCAGTACTAGCTCTGTCTCTTTATAATAATTCTATAGAGGTAGCATAGTGGGGGTAATTTGAATCCTGTTACCATTTTCACAGGAATGGGGTAGTTGAAGGGCGAGAGGAAAAAAAAAAAACATGGCTAGCTGGTCTCCATGCGACTGCTCTTCAGTATTTCTCTTTCAGAGAACACATTCTGTGAGAAATAGAACAATATGATTGTATTGACTTGTTTCTTTCCAGTCCTATCTCTTTATATTCTGAGAGTAGTTCCAAATAAATGTTTCAGTTTCTGGAGGGTTGGTTTTTGCTCTAAGACCTTCAATATTTGATGACTTTGGAAACTGAGAAACTGATAAGAAGTACATCCAACACAAGATGCTATTAGATTGCTTTTAGATCAATTTCTTAAAATTCATACCTAATCTAGAAGTGGTACGATTATCTCCAAATAAGAACCTACAGAGGAAGATAATAATAATTTGCAGGTGGGTATTTAAAGCAATCACTTTTTCAGAGCACTTATTTCTTTAAGATGACTGTAAGAAGACTATCGGTGGCTTTGTTCACCTTGTAGGTGATACAAATATGTTACTACACATCCAAGGTTTGTATCCATACTGGAAGATATTGAGACACCTGAAATAAGGAAGGGTATGGTATGGATAACTAAATTACAAAAAAGTTTCTTAATTATATTGACATCCTCTGTCTTTTCTTTTACTTTAAGATTTGGCCACTGCTTCTTCGGCTACCTTACTTTCCAGAGCATTCCCACCCTGAGGGTTTTCCTCTATAAACCACTGGGATAATTTAAGGAATTATTTTCATCATTTTAAAAATAAAAGGTGAATTATGAATCATGTACTTGGTAGTCTTTTTGTTTAAAGAAGCAGCCCCAGCATAACTGAGGCTTAGATAATCAGGGCTCCAACCGCAGGACAACAGAGATGCAGTAAAACTATGATCACCAAACCTTAGAAGGGAACTTCAAGCAGTAAATGACCCTCGGAGATGGCCACATGAAATGATGCTGTCAATTCAGGAGGACTTTGTAAACTGGAAAATGTTTTACGAATATGAGCCATTAAATAAGTTGGTATATAAAGAGTTTTAAGAATTCAGGAAATATATATGAACTCTGCAGTCAATCCTTATGTGTACTAATAGTGCAGTGATAATCACATATGAAGACAATTGCCATTAATGATGTCAACTATATTATATGTATTAAATTTGTGGCATTTGTTGAAAAACATTGACAGGTAATATACCATTTTAATTTATTTAAGTAAAAAATTGACAAAGTACTTCAATCTCAAAAACACTTTATGAAATATATTGCTTATCCATATTTTATAAGAAAATGACCTAAAAAAAAAGAAGAGTACTGAAGGTTTTCAGCTCCTGCTGCCCCACTGGTTCCTGCCTGGCCACTTTGGATGGACCAATTATTGTCTCTGTGATCACAAGGCCTTGGATGTAGGCATTGGGCCAGAGTGAACTCCTGGCTCAGGATTGGTCCACTCAGCTGCTAGTGAGCCAGGACTCAAGTGGATGGTCTGGCCTGAAAAGATGAATGCCCACAATCAGGTTTTTTCCTCTCTGGATGTAGAACCAAAAGAATTCACCAATATGTCATTAATTAAGGACTTGCAGGATTAATTAGGTGACTGACATTTATGGTCATGTTTAAGGTGGGTAAGTAGAGGAAACTGAAAATAAAAAGGTAAGTGACAGAAACATTTTAATAAGGGTTGAGAGAAATGAACATTAGAATGTGAGCACTTCTCAAATTACCATGGATTCTTTTGCCTTGGATATTTTTTTATTTGTTTCTTATTATACTTAACCAAATTTAAAATGAGTTCTCTCTTCTAAAGAGCATTTGAATATTTTTTTATTTATAAAACCCTTAAATAGAAGAGAGAGTTTATTGCTGGAGACTTATAGCTGGAGGTGGTGGGAATGGGACAGCAGGCATACATGAATCTAAAAATCTCTCTAAATCTAAGATCTGTCTTTATTTCCATAGTGCCAGCAAGTCACAGGGCAGGTTCTCCATGATCAGAGCAGACAAGTCAAGGAGAAATCTTGGAGCCTTCGGGTGACTTTTTCAGGCTTTTATTATTCTTTACATCAGAGGTGACCAGGTACATGGTAAGTAGGGGGCACCAGGGACTGGGAGGTTGGCAAGCCTCCTAGCCCCCAGCAAATCTTCACTCTCTGGGTTCTCTAGCCTCTGCTCTCCTTCTGCTCCTTTCTCTTCTCTTTCTGCTCTGTTCTTCTCCTCTCTTCTCTGCTGGCATCTTCATGTCTCAGCCTAGTGTGCCCACTTGTGCATGCCCACACCCTACTTGAGGGACCCTCATTTGGCATATGTGCAGGACCACAGGTGTTCATTACCGACACCAATGGTGGGAGTGTGGAAAAGCCTGATCACTTTCCATTTATCCTCCAATTCCTAAGCAACTTTTAAAATATTTACTACAATCTTTCTGAAAGGCTCAAAGAATAGTTCAGACTTCATGGATTCCAAGCACCATGGGACTCCATTGAAAAAGAGCTTGGGGCAGCCTTCAAATTAAGAAGTGTAGAAAGCCACCTACTTTGCAAATGAACGTTGTTGTTTCATTGGTTTTAAGGTAAGTATAATTTAGATGAATGCCTTAAAGAAACACTTTAAATTATCACTTGGAGAGCTTTATATTCTTTTTCAAGAGCAGCTCCTATGTTCATTGTAACCTGTGCTTTTTCTAGAGAGACTATGCCTGCAGTAGCTATTCATGTAAAACATCACAGGCTCTTGTATTGCTTTTGTTGTAATGTAATCCAGTTCATGTTTATTCTATTTTACAATTAACTTGGGGAAACAAAGAGCAGTTGAACCACTAGAATGAATTAAATCTATAAGAAATTTTTCATTTTCAAGAAATTTATTCTAATGTGCAATTCTCTAGATTTCTGACATATTTGAAAGAAAGATTTAGAATACCAGAGTCACTGTCAGTTATCATCAGGGGATGTATTTAGGAATATTTTTCAATTTGGTGATCACAAAGGGAATTTGACATACATTAAGAAACTGAGTTTATCATTGTGTGGTTACCACCAAGAATAAAATACATTGTATTTTTAAAAGGTAGACTTTGTTATGAAAATCAATTTCGCCATTGCCTTTTGGGCATTGCAAATACAAAGCCCATATTAAAGTAAAAGATTTATATAATCTTTATAAAGAATTCTGGGGCAAACCAGATGTTTGAATTTATATGACACATATATCATGTATCATATACTATGTAGCTATGGGGTTTTGTGGGTGAATGGTAGAATTATGCTAATGTATTTAATCATCTCTCATATCTTTTGATCCATTATTTTAGAGATGGTATGGATCATGACAATGCCATGTTGTATGGGGATAACTTCGGAATCACAGTGACTACATTCTCCACTGTAGACATAAGAGGTTTCCTCTTGAGTGTTAAAAGTATTACAATAAAATTCAATACAATAAGTGTAATTTTACTTTTTTAAAAAGATTTATTTATTTATGCATACAAGAACTCAGGCGGATCGACCGAAATACACTGCTGAGGGGAGCAGTAGGCAAGGCAGATGTCTTCTGTGCCATGTGGATCAAACTGGCCGGGGCAGGGATCAAACTCATGCTGCAGTGGCTGCAGTCTGCTTCATAGTGTGTTGCTTAACCCACTGAGCCACCAGGGAGGGCCCTTACTTGAATTTCAAAAAAGGAAAAGAAACTGAAGTGAAATTTTGAATTTTCTCTACTTCAGATAAATGTTTTCTCCTCATCCTAACAAGTGTTACTGTTTCCTGAGAGAGTCTTCTGGTTCTGGTACAAGATAGAGGACTACACATTACTTTATTTATGTTTTTCATGAAATTGCACATAGATGTGGTTAAACATTTAAAAAGGGGCCTTCCTGGTGGCACAAAGGTTCAAGTCCCAGTGCTATCAAACTATCGCCAGCCGCTGCAGCATGAGTTCTATCGTTGGCCAGTGAGCTAACCCACACAGCAAAGCAGAACTCTCCTGTCTTGCCAGCTGCTCCTGTCAGCAGTATATTTCAGTAGATCTGCCTGTTCTGCTACTCATTCTTTCTCTGGTGAATCCTCTCACCCCTCCACACCTCTGGCCTACATCCCAGATCTTATATGCATGAATAAATCGCTTTTAAAAAAACATTTAAAAAGGCATAGAGCCATTAAGGCAGAGAAGAAAGTGATGTAGGCCAGAACATTGACAAACTAGGCAACTTTGTGGAGAGCTTCTGATAAATTGAAAATAAATGGGATTACATAAGAGGAATGGACTAGACTAGAGGGCACTCATCCCATGTAAGTACCAGAGTCAGAAGTAGAGAATTATATCTTGTGGTGAAGAACAGTTCCTCACTCAAAGACTTAGAGCCAGCATACAGACAGAACTGAAGTCTCAAGAAGGCATCTATTACAATAGTTAGATAAAAGGATATCTTATGGAAATGTGCTAGTGTTGCTTCCATCATCTTCTTGTTTCCTCTATTAACCAAAAACAAAGTCCCTGGCTTTATCATCAGCATAAACTCAGGATTGAACTTTAAAGAAATTAATTTCTCTCAGGATATAACTTCTAACATTTTAACCTTATGAGAGATGCTATGTGATTTGGGGGTGAGATTTGGTATGGTCAAGTGTAAAAGTCTGCTCCATCACCACACACTTCCATAAAAGTGTACTTACAGTCATCTTATTAAGGGAATCAGATCTTACACTGCTGGTGGGAATGCAAACTGGTCCTACCACTCTATGGAGAGCTATGTGGAGGTTCTACAAATTATTAAAAGTAGATTTACCATATGACCCTGCCATTTCACTCCTTGAAATCTACCCAAAGGACAAAAAAAAAAAAAAAATCAAAAGGAGACCTACACGCCTATGTTTATTTCAGAAATTATTCACCACAGCTAAGCTATTTAAACAACCCAAATGCCCAAAAATAGATGAATGGGTCAAGAAGATATAGTATGTATACAACATGGAATACTATTCAGCAATCAAAAAAGATAAGTTCATGCCATTCACAGCAACATGGATGGAGCTAGAAAGGATCTTGTTCAATGAAATAAGCCAGAAGGAAAAAGAAAAATATCAAGTGGTTTTACTTATGAGTAATATAGGAGAACCAAATAAGAGATCAGGAATAATAATAATAACAACAACAAAATTAGCAGGCAATTTTGGAAGAGGGGTCAAAGCAGGGGAGGGAAGAGCACAAGTGATGTATCACAAATATGGTGATGTATCACCCCAGTTACTTCTTGTACTCATGGAAATCAGTCTTGGTGGGACAGCCAGACATTAAATGCCTCCTAATGTGATTTAATATGAACTTCATAATATCACCTACAAAGTATTCTTGTCAAAAATGCTTAACAAAGAAATCAAACTATTAGTTCTATCTTCTAGCTTATGAAAAAAATGAGAGAAAGTAAACAGTTAATGATACTTTATCCTAACTTCCCATAGTTCGTCACTATAATATTCCCCTTCTCTGTACCCTCAAATCCTCCAATTTAATTTCTCTTTATGGTACTTGCTTGGCAACACTCACTTTGGCTAAGCCTAGTTTTTCATGCATAGCCAACTCTTCCTACATTTGAGCAGCTGCTTAATGCTGGTAGAAAGCACACAACCACACCGACTGGTATCATTTTGCATTTCTGACCACAAACCTCAAGTGAGCCCTTGGGACTCCTTGGCAATCTCACTCTCCTCAAACCTCTAAAACCACTCTCCTCTTCCTTACTCCCAGCTGATAGGTCTGCTTCTCATTTTACCAAGAAAATAAAAGCAGTCTTAGAGAACTTCCTTGGTTATTTTTTTTAACCTTCATTTTAAATCTAGCTGTTCCTTTTCAAGAGTGGATAAATTTACCCTGTTCATATCTAGGGCCACTTCTTTCTTTCCTGCACTGAGAATCATCCTCTCACAGCCCTGAAGGACTTTGTTTTTGCAACTTTCCCTTTTTCTGTGTCAAATTTCCCTATACATTGAATCAGCATCAAGAAACCTAAATATATCTTATCCCTTAATCTTATTGCTTTGCTCCACATTATGGCAATATTCCAAGAAACTCTTGTCTAAATTCAGTACGTCAACTTTTTAGTCTCCCATTTTTTCTTCACTCACTCCCAAAATAAAGAGAATAATAGAGAGAACATCTCTGTCCCCAATTCCCAGTTTCAGAAGTAAAATATTTCAAAGACATCTGGAGCTCTTTTATGTCTCTCCTAGAGCACATCCTCCTCCCTGGTAACTTACCCAAGAGATAGCTGATGTGGCAACCATGAAAACTGGGCCACTTAGAGACCTTGATAAGGAAGCACAGTTCATCACAGCCCTAGATAGTTCTTGAAATTTTCCACTCTATTTGCTTCCCACAGGCTGCTTCCAACAATGACTGAGTATGGTGGGATACAGTTTTGGGCCCAGCGGGTGATTCTAATGGCAGCATTTGCTAATTGGCAAGATCAGAACTTTCTGAGAAAACTGCTCTAGGCTGAGGCTCTTCCCACCCAAACCTTCTCCTTTGATAGGTATCAATTCTGCATTGTGTTGGGTAGGGCTTTCCTGCCTACTCTTGCTCCTTCCACTTTGCTCTTCACAACCTTTTCTCCAGTTTGGTTTCTTGCCATCTAATCCCATCTTGGTGTGTGACTCTTGGAGACCCAAAATAACATAAACAATACTGATTTTTGGTGTTTATTATTTTCATCTCTGTATTAGTATACTATGTACATATTATGAATTATTCTTTTATTTTCCAGTTAATGCACATCTGTGTTGTTCCAACATTTTACTATTGTAATGAACTCTTTTAAAAAATCTGTCTGCATTGTATACTCATGTAAAAGTTTATTTGGGATATAAAGAAATTAAATGCTGGTTTACAGCATATGAACATTTTTAATTGGCAGGATATTGTCTCAACATCTCCAAAATGCTTGTTTCAGTTTTCACTTCTAGTAGCATGAATGAGGTGTCCTTGCTTTTCCACATCTTTGTCATCTCTTGATAGTGCCAGATTTTTTGATTCTCCATAATCTGATGGGTGAGAATTATGTCACCATGGTTTGATATGTGTTTTCCTGTTGATTAGTGAAATAGAGTCTCTTATATGTTTATTGGCTTTGCATAGGCTAGTCTTTTAAATATCTATTTATAGCTTTGGCTCCTTTTTCTTTTCTATAGACATTAGCATTCTTTATATAGTCTGGATATTAATGTTTTGTCAGAAATATTTACTATAAGCATATTATTCCAGTATGGGACCTGTTTTTGGCATCTTTTGAAGCACAGAAGTTTATTATTTTAATGCAATCAAGTGTTTCAACCTTTTCCTTTATGGTCTCTCTCTCTCTCTCTCCTTGTCCCTCCCTCTTTCTCTCACTCCTTCCATCTTTCTCCTCCCCTCCAAGTACACATCTTTCACGGTATCTTTTCTTATATAGTTAGTTTCAGAAATTCTACTTTATCTTGAGATAAAATACATTCTTAGAATTTATTTTAGATTTAGAGGGCTACAATTTGCCTTTCACACAATGCTGTGGTGACATGCACCTGAGGAGGTGTAAGCCTGTGCCTTTGAATCACATATAGTGCGCTGGACCAATGTTACCACAATAAAAATAATAATAATTTGGCTTTCACTTTTGGAGTTTCAGTGTTCTGAAATTGATTTTTGTGTATAGTTAGGTAGCAAACTGTTTTTTAAATTTGAATAACTAATTGACCTGGTATTGTGTCTTGAGAAATTTATTCATCTTTGCTGATCAGTAATGCAACATATCAAGTATCCACGTGCATTTTAAAGCTCCTGTTTATGAGTTCTTAATTATGTTTTATTGATCTATTTGTCCATTCTAGTACAATTATCACATTTAAAAAAATTATTACAGTTTTATGAGTCTTGCCATCTGTTTTGTTTCTTCAAAATTGTCTTGACTTCATTATTTTTTATATATTCATGTAAGTCTAACATCAATGTGTCATGCTCCATCAGAAAACCTGTTGAAAATTTCATTGGAATTGCACTGAAGTATCCAATTATATAGGAAAAATGGGCATCTTTACAAAACTAACTCTTTATATACATGAACATGGTTTCTTTTGATTTATTCAAGGCTTTTATTTTTTTTTTCAATAGTTTCATGCTTTTTTTCCTAAATACCTTATTTTTTTGTTACTATTGCAAATGGATATTTTTAAAATGACCATTTTCTGTTTTTGTGCTTCTGATTCTTGTATATTGATCATTCTTTTATTAGTTATGTTTTCTACAGTCTTCTGTTTTTTCTGAATTGACAATGATATCATCTATGAATACAGTTTTCTCTCTTTATAATCCTTATGCTTAAATTAATATTTCTGTTGTCACCCTCAATCAGGTTGATATTAGATCAGATCTATTCATCTTCATAAGCCCCACTGTGTTGCAGAGAATATCTTACAACTCATAGATAAATGTTCAAACTTCAGAGTTCTCCCATTTGGATGAACCCCTATATGCTGACTGTGTATAGCCCCACTTTTACAGATTAGAGATTGCAATGTGTTAAATTCTGAGTCCTTGCTCACCTCTGTCATTATGTTTACCTGTCTGTGGTTTGTACCTGCTGCCAGTCTTTTCCCTGGAGTCAGGTTCCTTCCCTTCTAAAAGACCCCATCTAATTTTCATAGCCTCGCTCCTTCTGGAGGATAATCTCACTTTATTTTTGGTGTGGAAACTCCCTCTAGTAAGTTTCCTGTCCAATTTTCTACCTCTTTGCTCAACAACCTAGAGTATGCAAAGAGTTCTGAGTCTTTTCCACAGACAAGAGAGACAGTCAAGCTTAGCTCAAGGGCATTAACATAAACTTTCAGTTTGGCTGTGTTGCAAGACCTCAGCCTCTTCTGGGCTGCTTCCAGGAGGGGGTGGGGAGCATCTGAAAATCTAGTCTGTTCTTTTGAGTTACAAATGTAACATGGGGAAAATAATCTCTGTGCTTTTGGTTTTCTCTTGAGGAATGCACCAGGTTGTGGACTCAGGCTAGCGGATTAGATGGTGTAAACAGACAGTTTAGAGAAAACCCCTGACACATATTGACTATTTTCCCCCTTCTCCATTTCTTTTTTCCCTTCCTTCATTCCAGATGGGCTTCTCCTCCTTTTAATTTTTGACAGTGACTCTTTAAATCACAACTTTTGCTTCCTTGAAGTGTATTTAACCTCTGCCTGCCTTTGGGGCATAGCATTGCATAAAATTCAGAAAAACAAACAAACAAAAAAACAGATTTCTGATTATAGAAGATTCAAAAAATTTGTCCATATTACATTTGATAACAATTATACTAAAACATTTAACTTCATTTTATTAAAATGGATTTAGTCTCTATTCTTTAAAAGTGGGGCTAATAAAACTGTTACAGGACAATGTGAGAATGCAAATGTAAAGAGCAGTGGGCTGAGCCTAGAAGATCTGGTTTATGGAAACTGACTCAGAACTGTCTCATTGCCTTTCCCTCTCTCTCTTTAGGAGAGTAATGGAATGTTATTTTTCCTAGAGCACAAATTGTTTTAATTATGGATGTTTTAAAGAGTGTTTGTTATTAATTCCTTTCTATAAATGATTAAAAAGACTGTCCCTCTTCTCAGCGCACTTACTTAAAAGCTTTTCATCCTTAATGTAGACTCTACAGAAGAAAATGTTTGAAAGAGGAATTGTGTGCTGGAGATGCCAAAAAGCTATTACTGGTTAAGTAACCGATACACAGTGCCATTAAGATCCACAAGTGCCTCATGACCATCATCTCTCCAGTCAGCACAATTCGTTGTCAGTTAGGAAGAAAATGCCTTATTTTCAGTATGGAAATAAGAGAGTATGGAAATAAATAACTTACTTTTTCCCAAATCAAAGTAAGTTAAACATTCAAATGGAATCTGCATTTCCTGACGTGTAATCTGGATCACTTGCATTTTGGTCTATAACAGGAATATTAATTTGGTCCCATGTTTAACTAAATAGGAGTGTAGATCTTTTTAATTATTGTACAACAGTGGGCTGGGTAATGCTTATTTCAATTTTGATATTTAATAAAAGTAAAAGAAATCTATATTTATCATAAGGAAGTAGTGCCATACATCCATTTTCTAAGCACTTAGTTAAAGGCATTTCAAACTTAATGTAGGTTATAGGTAAACATGTTGAAAGGAAGAATCTTATGCAGTAGATACATTAGAGTTATTATTAAGGAATGGCTCTAGGAAAATTGAAATTAGTCTTCCACAGGTTGTAGATTTGGAAAAACCAGCAAATTTATTTTGCCATGTTATCTGGGACAATAAGTTGACAGTAGATACTAAGATTCCCTAAGTGATTTTAGGGGTTTTTTTTTCTTCTCTTTTGGAATAAATTGCTCTAAGAGGACAATTTTGATGCCCTGCTAATTAATGGGGGGAAAGAATGCTTAATTCTATATTGTCTTTCCTACAGCATGGAGTAGTGACTGCATTCCAATGTCTGGGGCTGTTCACTCTGCTAGAATAATTGAATATATATTCATTAGTCAATCAAATGTTTGTTCCTTCAACAGACATCATGCTAAGTGCTGAGAATGTCAAATAAGATATAGGCTCTTCCTCTGAGGATGAATTTCTATGCATGCACAGATTGTCTAGAGAGTGGATGTTAGGACAGTAAAAGAGGACATAGCAGATCTGAAATCTTATAACAATAGCTGTGCTCTATGGCTACATAAGGCTTAGGATAATTTATAATGAAATCTGAGCCCCTTTAACCATATTGAAGGGTATAGTAGTTGCCTTCATATTCCAAACTAGAAGACCTATTAGTTGAAGATTTTGAGTCAGGTAAGCTGAGGACCATGAGAGTAGACATGTGATCTAAGTTTACCTCTTCTTGGAGAAATAGAACAGAACATGACCTAGAGTGAACACTTCAGCAGACTTTGGGCTCATGAAATAATTTAGTATTAAAATAGTTCTCATAAAATCAACAAGTAGAGAAGAAAGTTATGGTACATTGGAGAACACTAGGTGATTATCAGTATGAACAGATGATATATAATGTTTATTTCATTTTATTCTCAGTAAAAACATCTTACTGAGATTTCCTTCAGTTTCTGAACAGGAGTGTTGTTAAAAGTCAAATGTAACATTACTATACATGTGGGATGAGAAGTTTCTGAAAAAAAACTTGGAAATTGGACTACATCAAAAATTCAATAAATTCTTCATTCATCCATCTATTGCCTCATAATATATTTGTAAGGCATTTCCCCTATTTTAGACATTGTGTCTACTACCAAAAATACAGAAGTGAAAAAGATAGACACAACTTTATTTTAAGTGGTGCATAGTGTTGGTTCTTGACTATTGTATTAGGCAGAATTGAAGAAAAAATATTATAGAGCCCCTTTCCTCTAGTTCCATCTACTGGGGTACAGTTTAGAAGTGGGGCCATAATCTTTAAAAAATGGTTTCTCTGTTATTTGTCCCTCCCAGGGTACTTATGAGAACTTATAGTCATCCCTGAGGAATTCTGCACAAACTCAGGGATACCTTGCATCTATTTCAGATGGAATTTACCATTAATTCCATCACCCCCATTATTCAGATTAAAGTAATAGAGGCTTCTGTTTCTGCTAAAGTTAATAGTAACAGTTCAGTTGAGTACCATTTTTCTCATACCTCCAACAATTGTTTAACTCTTTCTTTTCTACTGTTTTCTTTTTATTTCTCTAAGAAATCAGAACTCCATTTAAGAGAACACTTTTGTCTTGTCAAAATCAAGCCTACCAATCTCTTAGCAATGTTATAATGGATGGACTCCCTCTTCCTATTTAAGGTCCAATTCTCCACTAGATATATTCCTATCCATTCCAATCTACTCAAAGACTTGGCTCCCATGTTCATTGATTCTCTCTGATAATTTTCTCTGTCTCCTAGGTCATTTCTACTAGTATGAATGCATAATGCTTGCCAGTGCTTAGGGCAGACGTGTGCTCAGTAAGAGTTCAGTATATATTGCTATCAGTGTTATTATTATAATAACCATCTTCATCTTCAGGATCAGAATACTAAAGTTTGTCATAGTAAAAAATATCATGCTCTCCATATTCAAGTCTTGATGTGGCTACCTTCCACATGAACTGGTGTTTGTTTTCTGGGGATCCAACTGGAGAGGGAAGACTGTGGGTGATTTGCATGACTTCTGTGTGTGTTAAATAATGGACCCATCTCATAAGGAAGTTACCTAGGACTGTATATTTTTATCCTTGGGAAGGATGAGGATGACAATGGGAGAATCTGGAAAACACTATATAAAGTGTCAGGGTCTGGAACAAACTAGTTGTGATTCAGATGAGTGCTCCAATCCCAACAGAAATTGAAATCTACTCCTAAAATTAAAGAAACAACAAAATAAAAATGAGGGTGGTGGAAATGGCACTACAGCTTAGGAAACACAACTCTGGGGCCCCTTTAGGCTCTTCAAATAGTGATTTAAGTATATAAAGGAGGAAGACCAATTCAAGAATGAACTGGTTGAGAAAAATGGAGTACTTGGCAGTATGATTTAAAGGAGTTCTATAGAACTGGGTTCAAAACCTAAGTTCAAAATATGGGTTCTTCTGGTAATGATGAAACTTGGGGCAACGTCCTTAAGGGGTTAGACAAATGTATCTTCTTCTGGGATATTTTGCTTGTCATGTTCCCTTTGCCATTTCTCCCCTATGCTGGAAATAAGATTTTGGTGTTCTCACTGCCCCAAAGCTAAGTTCTGCTTTCTTCTTCTTGATGCCTATACACTTGATATTATTTGTCGTCTCCCCAACAAAACTGTAAACACAATAAAGTATCAGCGTTGTCTTTGTTCACCTTTTTATCCTCAAAGTCAGCCTAGTGCCTGACACATAATAAAAATTTGTTCATTGTTGAATAAACAAAAAGTTAAAGAGTTTAAGAAAGCTAAAAAGTGCTTTTGTGAGGTGTAGAGCAATGGAAAATCTTTCTTATTTCTTGTAATATTATAGTAAGTAATGTATTTAAGAAATACTCTATCAGAAGTTAATTTTAAATGATAAAAATAAAAGATCTCCCAGCAGCATTTATGGGATTTTAATAACATAAAACTTCTTGAAAACATGCTAAATCTTTTCACAAAGGGTATTTTTAAAAATTGTGTCATGCCAAACCAGTCATATAGGTAGGAAAATGTTTAGCTTCACAATGACAAATAACAATTCTATTAGCACCATTAAAAATTTTATACATAATAGTTGTTAAGCAACTATTTGTTGATGGAGCAACTATATTCAGTAAAATAGACATACTTTTATAAAACAGCTTAAAGAGTAAGAATATTTATATCCTATTTAATTGTATAATAGTTTATAGTACAGCAAAAGATTAAATACGAATAAAAAAGTGTCAAATATTTTTTTCCTGATGTCATAAGATTACAGCATTATTCTTGCTCATTCAACCAATGAGGTTTGGATTTTGAACTGACTGCAGTATACTTAGCCACCTGACACATTCTTTCATAAAGAAACTTTGATAAATATTAACTGCACATATTAGCTGCATTAAGATATTATCTTACATAAAAGAATATTTCTGTTTACTTAAAGAAGAAGGGTCACTTTCTCCCTCTTGCTAGAAAATGAAAGCTTGAAATATTTGAAAAGGTAGACTCTGCAATGGACTTCTGTCTCTATAAATCATCATAGACAGTGATTCCTTGCAAAACAGGTTTCATGTAATATTTATGTAAGCAGTATATGACCTTGAATGACAGCCAGGGTTAGAAGAAACAGTGTTCTTATTGTTTGACAGAATGCTTCTCTATTTTGTCAAATATTAGTTACTAGGGTCATACGTAAGTTTTTTTCTTTTCTTTTTTTTAAACAGGATACAAGTTGTTTATTTTAAAACTAGGTTATGGGGAAATTTGACATTTCTTTTTAGAATCAATACTATTGTAGCTTGTATTTGTAGAAAATTTGTCTAAATAAGCCAGGAAGAATATCAGCAACAAAGCTGGGTATAGAATGAACATAGGTAGGAGAACACTAAAATGTCCTTTTACCATTTCCAATGTTGATTCTGGAGAGAATCGTGAAAGCAGATGGGAATGATCGGATGTCTGAGAGGTAATATGTGGATTTCTGTGTTTGATAAACACATAAACATGTACCTTTAGCCAACTTTGCAGCTCAAAAAAAAAAAAAACCTATGGAGTAAATATAATCAGTGATACTGGGATCTTGGGACAGTGAACTGAAGAAATTATTAGCTCTGTAACCTTGACTAAGTTCTCTGAACTTTTCCTTGCTCATGAAATGAAATATGGAATACTTACTTGGGTTATCTGCCCCATAAGGCTCATCACTCCCTGGTATTCCAGTTTTCACTTGCAGTCAACTCTATATCTCAACCTTTTATTTTCTTTAGAAAATTCTCTGACGTGCTCTTGCCCATGTGTTTATTTGTTTGTTTTCTTTCACCATAATGTACATTTCATGATGGGGAGATCTTGAGTAATGGGGGCCACCTAATGCCCTGAAAAATCAGAGGTTCCACAGTTGGCCCTCCTTGGACTCCTTTTTGTTTTGGCCGATTTAATAATTAAAGTTTTAAAAGTTACCGAAAACGTGCTTGCTGGAATATCATCCATAGGGATGGTTGCATGATTGGCTTTTTTATTAAACAAAGTAATTGGTTGCCACACATTTTGATGACATACTTCCAAATTGGCTGATATTATAATACAAATTCTAAAATTAGATTATTAGGAAAATTTTTTAAACTCAAACATTTTACTATGGGCTACAAGCCTCAGGAATTTAAGCATGACTTTCAAGGCCATTGTGAAAGGTCATGCATATCTGCCTTTGTTAAGGGTGGATCCTGCATTCCTCAGGTGACTCTCTGTTAATTAAATTTATGGCTTTGCATTTTTTTAAAGGTGGGTTCTGCAATTCCTGATAATAGTTGCAGGACCCCTTCTCCCTTAAGATAATTTGGTAACATACATTATCAACTAAATCTAAGAGACAAAGAAACTAGTGATTCCTGGTGAAGGACAGATACAAGGGTACAGATGCTGTTCAAGTGTTGGTTTGGATACATTCCCCCTCCTGCTGACCTACAGTAGAATGCTGACACCAATTCGACCTTAAGCTAATAATTCATTTTATGCTCAGAGTGAAAATAGAATAATTAGTTATGATTTCATAAAACTAGTATACCCGCCATAATATAAATTAACCAATCATAATAACTAACACTAGTAGAAAGATGCTGTCTTGATTTTATAATCACCTATGTTATCTATCTTGGTTGAAGGTCACGTGACCCCAAGATACTCTTGAAAGAAAAAATGTAGTCATTGTTAACTTCCTGATTAATGCATGTGTTGATGTAATCCCACCCCTTTCTCCTAAATGTATAAAAAAAAAAAGACCTGCTGAGACTTTTTCAGAAAGGACGCATACCAAACCCTGACTCGAGTTTTGTAACCCTGAACCCCCCTACATTCGCCAACTTCCGTTCCATCCTTTGGGGACCTGGCCTTCTGTCATAGCTGGTCTTCAGCACTTGGGTACTGTTTTTATCATATACCAAGAACATGCCTAGAACAATGCCAGGAAATTAATCGACACAGAAAAATAGCTGGTGAATAACTTCCGGATATATACTTAAAGTCTTTTAATGTAGGGACTAAACAAGATACCCACACACTCATGCTCATAAATGCCTTATTCACAACAACTTTAAAGGGAAGCAAAGCAAGTGTCCATGGATGGATAAATGGTAACACTGAAAGTGGCACATGCATACAATGGAATATCACACAGCCCCTAAAATTAAGGCAATTTTGACACGTGCTGCAAAATGGATATACCTTGAGTACACTGTGCCAGGTGAACTAAGTTAGGCACAAAACAAATACAGGATGATTTCACTTATGTAAGGTACTTAATGATCAAAAGATGCAGAAAGCAGAATGGTTGTTACCTTGGGCTAAGGGTGAGGCAATGAGAAAAGCTATTTAATGGGTAAAGTTGCAAGATGAAAAAGTTCTAGAGAGATGGTGGTGTCATTCTTACAACAATGTGAATGCTCTTGATGCCACTAAACTGTATTTGTAAAAAGTGATTAAAATGGTCAATTTTATACTATGTGTATTTTACCAAAAAAATGTTAAATCAGTTATGGTAGGAACTTTGTTGCCACTTTGCTGTGGGACCACTATGAGGGACACAACAGTCGTGGAGACGGTTTGCAAGGCAAGACTGCTCCTTGAGCAGAAATTCTTGTGCCATTTACTGAAAGTATACAGGCTAGTAAAAGCTAATCACGCAACAATGGTATGAGGAATAAGATCTGGAGGGTGGGGTTGGAATAAGGGACAAAGTTTTTTTTTTCTTAATTTATGCATATACGAGCTGGGGGTACAGGTCAGAGGCATGGGAGGTGAGAAGATTCACCAGAGACAGAGTGGAGAGCAGAACAGGCAGAGCGACTGAAATACACTGCTGAGGGGAGCAGTGGGTGAGGCAGGAGAGGTCTGCTGCGCCATGTGTATCCCCTCCCTGGCTAGGGATAGAATTTGCGCTGCTGTGCTTCAGATGCTTCACAGTGCAGTGCTCAACCCTCTGTGCCACCAGGGAGGCCACAGGGACAAAGTTGTACGAGAAACAGAAAAGGGGACATCCTGACCATATGTTAAGAGACAGTTGCATCAGTAAAGTGTCTGACGTTATCACAGTTCGAGTTATACACAGACCACCATGGAGAGAGTCATGTAATCAGGTCAACAGCTGCCTAGGTGTCCCCAGGCCTACCTGTTATATATGGACTATATGCGCAAGTAGTCAAGGAATGATCTGCTGTGATTTGTAGATAGCAAATAGGTGATAGTTTCGCACAGTGGCCAGCTAGTAGCCAGCTCATAGGAACCCACGACCAGTCAGCGTAAAAATTCATCTAACAGTTTTCAGTCCTTGAAATACTTTGCTCTGTCATTCCTCTGCCCCTGCCAGACCTGCTCCCACTCTTATCTCTCTACTTGGGGAGCTCTTACTTATATATCCTACACATACATAAGGTCTCAGCTTAGATAAGCTTCTCAGCTGTAGACATATTTGACATTTTAGACTGTTTGTTTTAGGGGATTATTCCATGGTGAGACCTGGAAAGAGGTTTAGAATCATTCCTTACTATACCCTGATGTCATTTCCTATTCCCACCCCATTGTGACAATCGAAACTCTCCAGTTTTGGGAAGTGTCCTGGAGGTGGGAGGAATTGTTATTTGTTGAGAAACATTGGTTTAAATGTTACTATCGCTTTCTCTGGAACTCTGGGCTAAGATCTGTTTTGTGCATCTTTTTTACCTTCATGTCTCTATTCTTTTCACAATGTTTGACCAAAGTACTTATTTTGGTCTAAGAACACAACCATAAGACTGGCAACTCTAGCACCTGACATAGTATCTGGAATGTAGTAGGTGCTCAATATATCCTTTTTGTTCTATTGATTTGAATTCAGTTTGCACATTTTCAAAATGGAGATAATACTGGATTGTCTCCCAGAAATGTTGTGAACATTATTTAATAAGAGAAACATTACATATTATCAGGCCTCATATAAAAATGAATTCACATTATTATGGTTATAATTAAAGCTTTCTTGCCTCTAGTCTATCAGCATTTTATCCTTCTAACCTTAACTCTTCTATCAGTTGAATCATTGTGTTTAAAACAAAGTGTTATGTCTTACATAGCTCACCTGTATCACTCAGCAAGTCAGTGACTAAATTGGGAAGAGTAATTCCAATCACTAAGCATAATTTTATTTTTAAAAACTCAATCTGGATACATAATAAAAGCCTTGGGCTGGAAATGCATTATAAGATTTCTAGTTTGGGGTTTTATTGTTGGGACACAGAAACTAATACATAGGTAACAATTAATTTATTTGGGCTTATGAATTTTTGCAAGAGTTCTATACTTAGTATACTAAAAATAGATAACTTGTTATTATTAGTGTGCTATATATAATGTGCAAATAGAGAAGAAGAAATCAAAATTATGTTCTATTATCCATTCTGACAGATATAATTTAGAACATGGCTTTACATTTCAAAGAATCTTTGATAATTGTTGTTAGTCAAAGTCAGTATGTGTTATGATCAGAGGGTTTGTGTTCAGGTACAAATAAACAGGAACACAGTTTTAAATGCATGCTAAAATAGAAGAAACGTGTTAATACTTTGAGCATTAGAACCCAAATCTAACTGAGAAAAGAATGTATATATTTTTGAAGGAAGAATAATATATTTATGTAATTAAAAGACAAATTTGAATTATTTAAATAACAGAATCTGAAGGAGTAAGACATTCATTATGACCTTTATATTTTCTCCTTCTATCTTTTCCTTCCCTTAACATCATGTTTTAGGCAGTTATGGGAAATGTCTCCATCAACCACAATGTGGTTGTGATTCCAGCCTCCCGTCAACATGACTTCCTGAACTATTGAACAGAAAGGTTAAAATTCTACATACCAGGTGTCTCGCAGCTAGGGTCCCATACATGAGCAGTTTCTTAAGCATGGAGAGTCTGTGTGAAGACTGCCTCAGCACATGGCTTCATGTGAGATGATGACAACCTCTGCAATTGTGCAAAATATAACCTTTTTGTATGGGAGACTGGAAGAAAGAAGTGGGTAATGAGTGTTTGGTGTAAGTATGCAGGGAAATAGAATATTCTGCCAAGCATGGTGGTAGAGTTTGTTTCTTGTGGGACGCTTTTTTTTTTTTAAAGATTTATTTATTTATGCATACAAGCACTGGGGTACAGGCCAGAGATGTGGGGGGCGGGTGAGAGGATTCACCACAGACAGAGCGGGGAGCAGAATAGGTAGATCAACGGAAGTACACTGCTGAGGGGAGCAGCGGGCACGGCAGGAGAGGTCTGCTGCACCATGTGGGTCCCCTCTCTGGCCGGCAGCAGGGATCGAACTCGTGCTGCAGTGGTTGCGGTTTTGCTTCATAGTGCGTTGCTTAACCCACTGTGCCACCAGGGAGGCCCTTGTGGGACGCTTTGATAAAGGAAATTCTGGAAATCATTGGCCTGGGTAGTAGAATCAGGCTTCAATAGAACAGTCCGTAACAAGAACTGAATGTAGAACTGACTGATAGTGATTGTGTGAGTAGCATTCACCATCTGCCTCTGCTAGACATTTTGCTAGCTACCTGATAGTAATTGTCTTTTTTGCTAAATGGGGTTATTTTTTCAGAAATGGAAATTGATAGACACAATTTATTATGACCAATATCTGTGACAGATATTATACATAAGAAAACAGATTTATGACCAACTCTTCATTCTTATTCACTAAAGATTATCTTGAAGGACTTTGAAGTCTTGTAAGGTGGCAGCAACAGACATCTAAATAAACAGTAACAGTTTGACTTAATAAATGCTGCTATAGGTAGATTTGTCATACGGACTAAAATAGGAGCAAAAGGAAGAAACAATTGTCTATGAGGGCAATTAGCCAGGAAGAATCATTGGATCAGGAAGTTTTATTTTTAAAAAAATCATTTATACTGTATTTTTAAGAAGGAATAGGAATATCTCAGGTGGAAAGAATAGGAAGGATATTAAAAAAAGGAATAGAATGTTCAAAGTTAAGAAATGAGGGAAAAACATGGCTCATTCAACAAAGAATAAGAGCTTTGCTGTGTAAGTGGACTATGGAGTTAGGGAGCTGAGCCTGGGGGAAAACACGTGGAGCCTTTGAGGATTCAAAGTTAGGGAATAACATATGTTTCAGGAAGATTACTTGGGCACTTGTGAGTAAAAAGGAGGGAGGTTGGGTACTAATGGAGTCAGGGTGCAGGGAAGTTTTAAGAGGTTCCTGGAATAATCTAAAGGAAAAAGAGTGAGACTGTTATAAAGGGAATGGAAAGAAACAGATGGATTGGAGAGACATTGTAGTTGCTGGCCCATGACAGGAACTGAATGGGATCCAATGGGGGGAAGCTAAACATTTAACTGAAAAAATTTCCTGGCTTGGATTCACAGGAGAAAGGAAGCATGCTTTTCAGAAAATGCAGTGTGCTAGTGGTGCTGTTGATTCCTACTCCTACTGGAAAGCAGAAAAGAACATGATAATCTACATTTTAATATATTCATTCACTTTGTCCATCCATTTACTCTTTCCTTCAAACAAGTAAGGGCCTAGAGGGAGAGCTGACATAAAACAAATAATGATAGAATAAGTAATCATAGTCATATGAGTGCTCTGCAGGACAAGTACAGATATTATAGGACAGAGAAGGCTTGTGGGTGTATGACCCAGAGGGGGAGGTGCTGTAAGCTAGTAAGCATTGATTTAGTAAGAATAAAACTTGTTTTTCCAAAGAGGATTGTATTTTTAAAAAATGTGTCCTGCTACTCATATTTCATAAAGACTATTGTTTTTATATCCTTAAGGCATTATACTATGGTATCATTGTTGGAAATTTTTCTCTATGCAGGGCAAATCTACCCATTCATTCTCTCTTCTGCCACTACGAGGAGAGACTTTCCTGATTAATTATTAACTAGAAAATGTATCTCTAGTACACCATACCAAGTGGTAACATATTAATGAAGATGAATTTGAGGTCCTATTCACAGTTCTTGAGGCAAGGAAGCTGGACTATGCCAACAACCAATTCCATTAATCGCTTTCTGTTAGATTTACTATGTGATTTAGTGTGTTTTTTAGTGGCAATTTTTTTCTCCATTTGAAAATAGATACTGTCTGTAGAAAAAAGAAGTGCCTGTAAGATTTACACTGACACAAACCATGCTAATTTATAGATACATATTGCATAGGTTACTAAAAAGAGCATTTTATGGAATGATAGACCAATATAATTCATATTATTTCTTTTAGCTATCACTTTATAAATAATACAGTTTGTTGCTAGGTGTATCAAATTAATTGAAGATACCTGAAGTAAAGTACAATGTTTAATTGTTCTAGAGTATTTTTTGAAGCTATAGATTATAACTCATCAGTGGCTTTTTAAATCAGTTTAGTGGGTTGTGATCAGCATTTTTTTAAAAGACAAAAGAAAATAAGAAAAATAGTCAAAATAGAAAATATTGCATATAGAAATAGTAAATAATGTTTTTTAAAATTTTTATTTCTTATATTTGTATGTAATAATACATAATGTACATAGACATATGAAATGGACTATATCAAATGGAATGTGTGTATATACATATAAATATGCAGATATACACACAGTTATGTGTATCTTGATCAATATATAAAACAAAAGAAGTTTAAAAGTCATAGATCTAGAAAAAGAGCTCTAGAAAATAACCCTTCAGTCATCTTATATTTACATATCAATGTGTAATTAGTTCCTTATTATTGCTTAGAACTCATGGAAATGATTGACACTAGTGGGATGCAGATTTATTTTTAAAATTTTTAACTCTATATAAATGATGGCTTAAACAAGGAAAATATACTTTTGGTTTGGTAATTATATAATTGCTACAATAAATAAAAATATTTTAAAACCTCAAGTTTGACTAAATTTATTATTTATAGAAAGTTCTATTTCATTTTACATTTAAGAGTATCAAATATGTGAGCAAAATTGACTCATTTTCATAAGTACAAACTTATGTTTGTACATAAGTACAAAGTATTTATTTCATAAATACAAACTCAGAAGAAATTAGAGATTCAGACTTTGAGTTCTGTTTTTTATATGACAACAGTTCAACTGTAATCTGTGAATATTCATCATGAATGCTTTCTTTCTGACCCATATTTGATCATTCATAAATGAAAACACTGCTATTTATTTTCTCTCTGATATTTTTAAATAGTAATTTCTTTTCTTTAACATATTAGAATTACAGTTTTCAAGGCATAATGACTGGCATTCTTTTCTATTTCTACTATATGTAAAAGGCAAAAAAAAAAAAACCAACAAAAACCTTTTACTATATGTAAAAGGTCAATGTTGTGTTCCAAACAAATAATATGCATATTTTTCTATTTATATCATGGATGGCAGTTATGCAAAAACTTCTGCTTTTGATTTCTTATAGAAATTTTAACTTGTAATGTCAGTATCTTTTTCACTCTTCATTGTTTGGTCTATAATTCATCTTTGCAACACAGCTATTAAACCTGTTAAACAGGGGGGTGTTCTGTATATTCCTCAGGCTTATTCTTTTCCCTGGTCATTTCATGTCTTACCACAACCCATTTTTAAAATCTTGTCCCATACATTGTCCAGTAACCTATGACCACGTGATTCTCTCTTCTGATCAGACCCAGAATGAAAAGGAGTGGAGCTTGAAGCAAACTGTACCAATAAGAATAGAAGTAATATTTGGTAGTGAAATGATTAGTCTATAGCTGTGATGGGAATCTTTACTAAGGGGAACCAAAGTCACCTAGCTGTCAGTGAGTCAGGAAAGGAGAAACAACAGTCGTAAACAGAAACTTAGAATGAATAGTAGACCCAAGCAGAGAAGCAGAATTGGGAAAGCCCTGCGCCTTTGAGAAACAGAGTGCAGTCTTGGAGCCTATTTGGATTCTGACTCCCAATCTTATGTGAACTGGGCCATGCTTGTTACCCACCTCCCTGAAATCTGTGAGACCCTTCTTTAATTTAAATTTCTGAATGGGCTCTAGACATATTCCTTTGCTTCTCTCCCAATCCTATCTCTTCATATCCTTGAAGTCTGATTGTTCTCTGGAATTCACAACCATCTTAATTCATCTGTTGTCCTCTTTCATTTCTTGTCAAATCTACAAATATTCACAAATATAAGAAACAGAAGAAAAAAATTTTATTTAGTCACTGTTGTAATACAATGTGTTTAAAATTTTGAGACACAAAAAAACACAAAGCCCTCCACTTGTCCAATTTCTTTTTGCTTCTATTATTTATGCCAGGTCTTTCATAAACACATTATTTCCTGATTACCCTATAAAATTTAGGATGTAATCCTTACAAAATAAGATTGTGTAAATGAGTGCAGTTTTCAATTGGGGATTTCTCTCTAGAGTTTGAAATCACAGTGGCTTTGGATAGGAATTTGCTTAAGAAGGGAATTTATTTAATACAAAACTTAAATCGTATTTTAGAATAAGATTTTCTCCTGGATAAACAACTAACCTCCAAGAAATATGATTTCAAAATAATTCAATATATTAATAGTTACTAAAATAATTACAAATGCTAGTTTAATGGAAACTTTGTTTCTGTTGATCAAATACATACTTGTTCTAATTAGTCAATATTTTAAATTTTGAATATTTTAGCATTTCTTCTGACCTGGCAAATAAGAGATCATTTTTTAAAAAAAGTCTAAATTTTCAGTCTTGCATTTAAGAATGATTAATAATGCTCAATAAAACTCCACATATAACCAAATTACAGTAATGATACTCATAAAAGGACAGAAATTTAAATTCATTCATCAGAGTCTCTTCAACTATTTCAAAGATCTTAAGTAATTATGCCATTAAGTATTCTATTCAATCACTTGGTGAAGATTGTAGGGACAAATGATTTCTGGGAAAAGATACTCAAAACACATTTTCAAAGTGCCCACATTCCACAAGATAAGCAGAGTTCATTGACTGATAGTTCTAAGTGCTATACCTACACTTATAAGATTGTACCCTGGAAATTCTGAATTCAGATTTTATCTGTCATAGACTTTATTCTTCTTTTTGTAGCTCTATATATTCTTGTATATAGTAAATAAAACTAAAATCTATTTCTTTCACATGAGGGGAGTTGCTTTAATAAGAAACATGAGATAAATGTTAAATATTTGCATTGAGTTGCAAAATATGTGATTTACTGTTGTTTGCATGCCTTTGGGGGGGGAGGGGGAAGCTTACATTACTCCAGTGAGGGGCAGAACTAATATAATGAAAGGAATTGGACAGGATTAACAGCAATAGATACACAGCTAGGAATTCCTTAAGGAGGTGGTTATTTGCAGCTTATTGTGCATTAACAATCATTATATGATCTATTGAGTGACTTTTATTTATTTTCTCTGCATAGCCCTTGATTATGAGGCTGAGACACCAGACCATTGTTGCCTTTGAGTGTCACAAGTAAAACTAGTTGGAATTTAACTCCAGAGGATCCTTTGAACATAATTGGTAATAGATCCACATTGCAATGAGCTTTGTGAATGAGACTGATGAAGTCCATTACGCTAGCATATCTAAAATAATTATCCCACTCTTAAGAATACATTCTGAAGAACTAGACTTGTACATATCAAATAACGAGTTCAGGGCTCTCCCAGCTCATTTGTATTCATTGCCAAAATCCAGCTATCATTATAAAGCATTCCCTTAGTCCAAAGAAAAAAATGCTATCATTACTGTTCATCGTATTTATAAGCACATCATCTTGGCATGTAGCTCCACTTACCATCATGCAACCTGTAGTCCTCCTGGTACTCTGTCCTTAAAAAAGAAAGCTGTATCCATTTTTATTAGACTTAGAAAGTGCTTAATGTACATTATTGTATGGGCCTACCCTTTTTTTTCCTTTCTGCTAAGTGTTGGTGGCTAGCAAGCAGAGGTGGGCATTGGGAACCATGCAGTGCAGCTCACGCACTGCTAGAGTGGTGATGACAGAACAGAACAGTGCTTTTTACAAAGATGCAGGAAAGATATTTTTAGAAAGGATTCCTGACTCTCAGATCACCTTTTTGTGTTTGTTTGTTTTATAATAATTAAATCACTATAGTTATCAGAGACAAAGTTCTGTTAATTACTGCCTTTTTTTCATAGGGAAAGAAAATGCATTTGCTTTGCCTGTTTAAATTGAGAGCTGCAAGCTTGCCAAAGGACAAAACTGGAATTCCCCTGAAGCAATAAATATTGCTGTGGATTAAAGAAAGAAACATTTCTATTCTCAAAGTGCACTCTTTATAAATAGGAAGCAGATGCAGTAACAGAAGAGTGAGAGATAACTCTTTCTGGGAAGAGGCGCTCAGGAGGAGCTTCAGGATCAGAATCCTGAGATTAAGACTGAAAAGAGGTCCATGTGGTTAGAGAAATTTTCTGTAACAGAGATAATCACACTGGTCAGTATAACCTCATGCATGATAAACATCTAAAAAGAATATTTATGTTCTCAACAGAAGGCATATTGTCTTCCTATGAGTTGCCTGACCTTTGTTCAGATGCTTCAGTTTGTTCCCAGACTCTGACAAGTACTTTAAAATGGTTGTGAACTGAAAGTATTTTCTGGTAACCAGCATGCAAATGAACACCCCAAACGTTCCTCCTTGGTGCAGAATTCCATGTGAGTTGCTTGGAGTGCTTATTTGCATGTTAATCCTTGTGGTATTACTATTCACTGTTCACTTGCTTGCTAGGTTTTAGTTCAGGGGTCAATTGGTGACTTTGCAAAGCATTATCATATGTCCTTTTTACAGTTTGTAATTTCTTCCATTGCCTTTTTATGATACGTATGTACACTTTCTGGCAAATATGAAAGATTTTAATTGTCCTGGAAAAACTGTTCCAGTGCTTCCTACACTTTATTTTATTGTCCACCAAATTATCAAAGTGTATGCATAACTCTGAGATTATTTCAACTGGATGTAAAGTCTGATCCATGCCATAACTCCAATGACTGAATTAGCCCCAGTCAGGATTAATAAAATGAATAATTGAAGAGTGTTCCTGCTCCTAGTATTAATTGGTATTTATACTTTAAAAACATTTTGAAGGACTTTTTAAATTTATGTATGAATAATTAAATATTTTCATTGTTCTTATTTGAGGTGGTCTCTGGTATATGTTTTCATTGTATTTTTGTAATTATTTCAACTAAATGTTTGTTTCAAAGTTCGTGAAGTTGTGATATAATAAGATCAATCACTCTATCTATCTGATTTTCCCCTAGTTTCTGGCTGTGCCCCTACAAATGCTGTAATGTCCAAAATGAATGATAGAGGTAAGAGGAGCATCTTTCATTACTCATAATAGGTCTCCTTAAACCATAACTGAATTTATGCTAATGAAGTGACTCTTGAAGAATAGGAATGGGGGCTGGTTGCCAGAGGAACTAACCACATTACTAGAGAGTTAAAATTCTCAACCTTCCTATATCCCTGCCTCCATGAAGGGCAAGTTGGGTAGAGGCTGACTTATTTATCAGTGGTTACTGATTTAATCAATTGAGTCTATGTAATGAAGCCTCCATAAAAATGCTAAACAGGGTTCAAAAAACCTCCAATTTGTTGAATGCATTTTGTGGGTGATGTACCTCAAAATCTGTCGGACAGATACTCCTGAGCTCAGGAAACTTCTGAACCTTGCCCTAGGCATCTCTCTAGAACATCATCCTTAGATCTTTAGTCTCTACAATTTCCTTTATAATAAACCAGTAAACATAAATGTCTTCCTGAGTTTCAAGTGCTGCCATAGCAAATTATTAAAAATGAGGAGAAGAGGCCTCCCTGGTGGCGCAGTGGGTTGAGCAACGCACTATGAAGCAAACCGCAGCCACTGCAGCATGAGTTCGATCCCTGCCGCTGGCCAGGGAGGGGACCATATGGTGCAGCAGACCTCTCCTGCTGTGCCCGCTGCTCCCCTCAGCAGTGTACTTCGGTTAGTCTGCCTGTTCTGCTCCCTGCTCTCTGTGGTGAATCCTCTCACCCCCCACACCTCTGGCCTGTACCCCAGTGCTTGTATGCATAAATAAATAAATCTTTAAAAAAAAAAAAAGAAAAAAAATGAGGAGACGATTCTAGGAATCTCCATTTATAAGAAGTTGTTTAGTAGTAGAGTAAATTGGATATCCAGTGGGGAAAGGCTCAATGTGAGGGAAAAATGTGAAGTGTTAGACTGTTGTGATTAGAGAAGACACAAATTTTCCTTTATACCCTATCAGCTATTGGGGATATCATTATCTAACAAAAATTTAACCATACGTTCTAAATATTATGCTTTAAAGAAATATATGGGGACAGATTATTTCTGATAACTGTAAATTCTCCACTCCATTCATAATGGCTTATAAAGTATTGTAGATCTAGAACTTGTTTTTTTTTTAAGGTTTATTTATGCATATAAGAACTGGGATGTAGGCCAGAGGTGTGTGTGGGGGGGTGGTGGTGAGAGAACTCACCAGAGACAGAGTGGGGAGCAGAACAAGCAGATCTACTGGAATACATTGCTGAGGGGAGCAGTGGATGAGATTGGAAGGTCTGCTGTGCCATATGTGTTAGCTCCCTGGCCAGATGATCAAACTCATGTTGCAGTAGCAGCTGATAGCTTCATAGTGCTGAGACTCAACCTCTTGCACCACCAGGGAGGCCCTAGTATTAGGTTCTCTTTGACATTTCTTTGAAAGTGAGCTCTGAGTTCATAAAGACTCTTCAGCTGACAACTTTGGATGTTAAAGAAAAACATTAGAATATTTTTCACAAGAAAATCTAGAATCTTATAAATTTTTGTAGTTGGAAATAGTTTGGCATTTTCTTTGGGGTATGAAACTAGAGGTGGGACAGAGATGTGATTTCTTCAGTTTATGGATCCTGTAAAGTGCTCCATATTTGGGGGATGGTGTTATTTGAGTTGAAAATGATTTTTAATACAAAAATATAGTGTCTAAGTACATAATATTATAGTATGTTACAAGTTCAAAACAATGAATAATGATCCTGAAATAACTCACCCAAAACATAGTACCAGTTAAAATCGAATCAACTCGAAGTAGATACCTTGCTCAGTAAATGCTTGACTTCAGTGTGGGGAAATTTTTTTAAAAACTATTACCATTAGGAAGATTGATAGATCTCACTACATTACAAAATGAGTTCTGAACCTCAAAAAATATTCTCAACTTTAGAAGGTAAAAATCAAAATTTTCAAAATATGAGACAAGAAAACCATTAAGGCTTTAAAAAATAAAGTATATTGCTCAATCATCAAGAAACTATTTAAACATGATATATACATTTTCTTTTGTTTCTTTCTAAAGTCCCAGTGAATTTTAACCAAGGAATATGAAGGAATATAAGGAAGAGAATCACAAGAACAAAACTAGAATAGGAAATTATACAAATGCTGATTGATGTTAGTCAAATTTGGGGCAGGGTGTCAGAAAGCAAAAAACAGGTAGAAACTGACTGCAGAGCCAGAACTGACTGTAGCTGACAGTAAGTGACAAAGGAAGTAAGGACAAATGGTTATAAACCAGGAACTAGAAGACAATGGAATAATGTCTTCCAAATTAAGAAAAAAAAAAAAAAAAGTCACTAACTCCAGATTTATACTCAGTCAATTTCTCAACCTGTCATTAAATGAACATCACTCTTAAATATGACATTCTAGCAAGGCCTTGGTTGTATAACCACTGTTCTAATTATATCTTGATATTACAGACAGATTCTTATCGAACCTGATATAAAAGATAAGATTCTATGAAAATAACTACATTGCCTTCATTATAAGAGTGCACAAGAGACTGAATTCTAGAGGGGTTATACAGAGAGAGTAAGATAACATTTATACATATTTTATTTTAGTTTACAAAAACAGTCTCCTTAGTAGTTATGAGTAAGAGAGAACTTAAGAGGAAAGCAAAAGTGCTTCCTGATATATCTGGAAAATAGAATAGTAAATCAGCATCAATATTTTGAAGTAAACCTACATTGTCCCTCATCAGTTCATTTAGTGCACTGTAACTTATGTAACTTAATCTTTTTAATTTAGGGTTAGAAATTTCCTAAATCCATCTGCTTCTGGATTCCTGAGTCATCCCAGGATGCAGTCTCAAAGTTGTTTAAGTGATACCATTAGATGCCTATGCCCTAAGATACCTAGTATAATCCTCTTCATAGGTCCTCAAATAATCCCTTTTTGTTGAAGATGAAGCATTCTGGCTTATTGTTGGTTGCCGGTGCATTCAGGGAACATAGAGACAAATAGAAGACTATCTATAGATGACAAGAGACCAAAATTGCTGTGGTTAACTTACTACTGGCAAGTTTCAAAAGTGAAAGGTCTGGTGAGATTTCACTGTAAAAATAATGCAACTGACAAGGAACTTTGATTGCTTCTGTGGCATGCAAAGAAAAATTGTAAATATTAGAAAAAATATCTATAAACATGATTGAATTTATTTTCAAAAAATACAAAGAACATTATATCTAATTGATAAAAATGCATGAACATAATTATTTCAGAGAAGAATATTGACATATATAATAAACCTGACAAAATAATCACAAATATACCAAGAATATATGAATGAACCAAAAATATATCAAAAATACCAAGAGTTTTAGTAAATCTGGAGTAGGTCCTAAACATAAGCTGTATTAGTAAGAGTACATTAATGAAACCCATGAGATAAGTAATAAAACATCCACTTGGAAACCACTGGCTTAAAAGATACTAGATATAAATTAAAGAAATAAAGTTGTGCCCAAGTTAGCATCATGATTGTCTAAAACCAGATGGAGCTTTAGTAATAGAAACATATCAGAATAGCAAGGGCATTTGTTATTCGTTAGGAATTTTCCCTAGAGCATGCCATTTCTGAAATAATTATATTCATAATCTTTTACCCATACAAATTAAACTGAGTGAAAGTTAGCATATTTTCTAATTTGATATCTCTCCCCATGATCATCAATAGGGATATTCAATAAACTTAAGTATTTCTGTTATGTTTCTATTCACAAGGGAAAAATTAATTCTTTGTAATATTCCAGAGCTTTCTGGGAAATTTTTAAGGTAGACAAGATATTATTTAAATTTTGATTTGGGAAATGCGAAATAAGGAGATATGAATCTTGATTATGACAAGATTCTGGAATCTTTAGCTTCTAAGTGATAACACAGATTTTAAAAGTAAACACAGGAAGTAATATGACTGGAAAGAACCTTGACTTTTTCTAAGTGAGAAAAGTATTTAGTAAATAATCAAAGAAACAATAAATTATACATATACTAGGAAATTTATTCTTTTAAGACATAGAATACTTGTGATCTAGGTATTTTACACCTAAGATAAAGAATAAACTTTTATATTTAACTTTTTATATGTTTCTCAAGGCCTAATCAACAATCTAAGAAAATTTTATTTTCACTGGGAGAAAATTATCTTCTAGTTTTGTGTATTATTTGACACTAAAACTCTTTTTGAAAATCTTAGACATGAATTCAACAAACCATAGGTAACTATGACCAGGATAAATAAGTTTCCTGCTTCTTGAACTTTCTACAACTATCTATCTTGTACAAGTCCTTTATGGTACCAGTTTTCAAAGTGGCAAAAATTAATATGTTTATAAAAATATTGTAAATATATAGAATCATTATACCCTGGAAAAAAAGAAATGAAAAGCATATCAACTTAAATTATACTTAGCAATTAATATTATAACATTCTATATTACTTGGTAATAATCTTGGTGTTGGAGCACAGGGGAAAATTCGCTCTGTGCCTCTGGGCCCTTCTTGGGCTGGCTGAGCAAACAAATTAATATCAGATGAATTGCTAAGAGAAAAAGAACAAATTTAATTACATATACATGGAGAAACTACATGACTATAAATTCTAGAATAAATGGGAAAGTTGACTTAATAGGATAAGGATTTGGGATGTCATTGAAAGAGGAGAGGGGCTCTCTTGAGGAGGAGCGGGTGACTCATGACAAAACCTTATGCTCTAGATGTTTGGCCTGCCATAACACAGGTTATTTCTCCTATAAAAGGTTATTTCTGGAGCTCATCCTAAATCTGGGTCATCTTCATTCTGTAAGGGAAAGGTAATCTATTTCTTGAAGTGCATGGAGTCTCCATTGATCTTAGCTCCACATGCCAAGGTGACAGATTGGAAGGTTCTGTTCTGTACATCTTGGAAAGTCTATCTGAACATTTTAGAGACTTGATGAATATCCACTAATTTACTCAACTTAGTCAGTCCAAATCTTAAATCACCTGAAAACCTTGGAAACTATCATCGAGTAGATGTGATGAAGTATAATTATTGTTGACATAAAGTTCTTGGAATAAGATTAAATTTATTTTATTTTGGTAAAACTGAAGTGTGCATTTTTCATAACCTTGAACATTTAGTTGTATTGTTAGCTTAAACCTGTATAAGTCCAGAAAAAAAATCCAAATAAAATTAAAATATATCTTGTGTAATACTTAATGCTGATAACTCAGAGAAGCTATAGCTGTTTTTATTAAACCAACAATATTAAATTAGTCTCACTTGGAAATGCTTACCTAAATTAAATGAACTTGAATTCCTAAAGTATTTGAGTTAGTTTCATTAGGAATACTTTTTTGAGAACATTGATAATTATTAGAAGGTCAGTTTCTTCAATTTCTGTTTTTTAAGGAATATTTTATTGATATTAGCATGTAGTCTCTAGAATATAATCAGAATAAAAATTCTATGAGATTTTATTATATAATTAAAATTTTAATTATAGTATGCTCATCTGAGACTTAAAATTCTTTCTGAATTATGGATATATATACATACAAAGAAGACATACAAACATATTTATATATTTGAAAAAGAGCTTTCAAAACTTGAATTTAAAAACTTCAACCCTAGGTCAAGTATAAATATAGAAATATAAAACTCACAAATCAGGATAGCTACTTCCTGGTGGGCATGAAATTCTTAATTGATTTAGTCTCAAAATAGGCAAATAAATGCCTTGAACTTATCTCTTCTAATATTGGTCAGCAAATTAAAACCCATGGACATACAAAAGCACTGAAAGAAAGAATTATTTTTATATTTTTAAAAGGTGGTGGAAAAAAGGCAACTCTATGACACTGACTATGAATGATCCACAAATTCTAGAACATTTACTATCTGGCACTTTATAGAAAATGTTTGCCCATCCCTGAAACTCAGTCAGAGACCTTCGAAAGTTCTCAGGAGTATTTGGATTTGTCCATGAATGCTCAGGAAAGATGGATGTTCAGTGTTTGAATTCCAAAACAGGTACTAAAACCCATACCAGAAACAGTAAATTCAAAAATAAAGACTTTTTATGCTAAAGAGCTTAGTTTGTGTGAGGGGGAGGGGTGCCACTCAAAAATTGAGAGAAAATTTGTATTATAACAATTCATTAGAAAAAGAAGAGTCAGAACTCCTTCAGTTCCCAAGATGTTGAAAGAAAAGGAGACCAAGGGCAAGCAGGTGGGCCCTGATCCCACCATCATGAAGAAGCAGAAGTTCAAGAAGTGGTAAATTCCCTCTTTTGGAAAAGGCCCCCAAATTTTGACATTGGATAAGACATCGAGTCCAAAGGGGACCTTACCACATTTCCCAAATGGCCCTGCTACTTCCAGCTTCAGTGATAAGGGCTATGCTCAGTAAGTAGCTGAAAGTGCCTCCTGCCATTAACCAGTTTACCCAGGTCTTAGACCATCAAACAGCTTCTCAGCTGCTTAATCTGGCTCACAAGGACAGATCAGCAAGAGAAGCATCAGAAATTACTGACCTGAACTGAAATAAAAGCTGCTGGCAAAGGGGAAGTCCTCACTAAGAAGCCACCTGTCCTTTGAGTAGGGTTAAGATTGTCCTCATTTTGGTGGAGAGCAATACATCTCAGCTGGTGGTGATTGCACCTGATATGGACCTCATTGAATCAGCTGTTTTCCCATCGTCCCTGTGTTGAAAGATGGGAGTTCCCTACTACACTATGAAGGGGAGGGCCAGATTGGAGGTCTATTCCATAGGAAGACTAATACCAGTATCACCTAACCATGGGTTAACTCAGAAAACAAAGGAGCAGTGGCTATCAGGCTAGTGATACCTGGGGGAGGTGAGGTGGGAGCTATTTGGGCCAACTGCAATGACAGACATGATGAGGTCTGCTATCCCTGGGGAGGCAGCATCCTGTGTTCAAAACCTGTGTCTCATATCATCAATCTGGGAAAAATAATACAAATTCATCTTCAAGATCAAACAAAAAATAGGAAAGATACTCATTCTGCCTTGTCCCAGGGAGATTGAATAATACTAGGTCTGTGCTAGGGTGTATGTTTGACCTGTCCTTCGAGGTAAGTAGGTCTAAAAGGTAGAGACCTGGGTGACTAAGGCACTTATTACTCCCCCAGTTTCTCCTGCTGGTCTCTTCAAGACTAGTCAGAGCTGTGGACCACCTCCAATTGGAATGGCCATTTCTCTGTATCTAAGTTGAGGAGTCAAATAGATTGTCCTTCCTTGATTTGGCTTTGTGCTCCCCTTTCACACTGGCTATGACTGCCTGTGGATCCTCCAGCAGAAGATAATCCCAAGACACCGTGGAGCACCATTCAAACTGCTTTGTGTAAACATCCTATTTTTAATGGCCTAGGAACTAGGGAATAGAAAGTGACGTGGAGGAACTGATTTTCATCATTGAACGATGAGGGGGCAGGAGAGAAAAATGTGTATCTATTTGGGTAGGCCTGTATAATAGCCAAACTTACTTCTATTACATCTCTGTTAAAATGAGGATAATAAACTCATAGGGTTGTTACAGAGATTAAAAAGATAACGAATATAAAACTCTTAACACAGGGCCTGGCACATAACCAGTGCTCAGTAAATGAAAGCTAGCTATGTTAACCAAAATGGCTTTTTAAATTAAATTAGGGAAAAAGAAAGAAAATGTCTGGGGAATGGCACGTTACTTATACAGAGTCCTCCACTGAGTTTCATTCAACCATCAGTCACTTAGCCAACATATATTATATGCCAAATACTAGGTTCTGTGGAGGAGACAATGGAGGTACAGACATGTTCCCTGCACTGAGTTAAATAGCATCAAAAATTACTTTAAAAGGTGTCTATAAGAGTATAAAATAAGTGTAATAAAACTATTAAATTACCTCCATAATATCAATAACTCCTTGTTTATCTCCCTAGCATGCATCTTTTTATTTAGATTCCAAGTTTCTTTCTAGTGTATTTTCCTTAAAATTAAAAAATTCATTTTATTTCCCAAATGAGAATTTTGATCTATTTTGTATCTTTCTTAACCTTATTGGGTAATCACTCATGGTCTTTACTAACTGAACCTTACAAGTAAAACTATCAATGGACTGGACAGTCCTGGGTGATCTATAGATTATGTGACATTAACACCTGCCATTGCCAAGTGTGAAGTGTTGATCCCTTCCTACGTTGTCATAGTTAATTGTCTTAAGTCTGTATTATGAAAAGCCATACTTTGGGTTCTGGGAGAGTCTGGTTTTATAGCCGATGCTCAAAGGAATTTATAGTGTGACTCACGCTGCATATGGTTACCATGCTTCACTCTAAAAATATAAATCATACTTTAGTGAAAAACAATGTGTTGTCTGCCTTCCATGCTGTCTTCTTCTAGCCTTACCACAAACTCTAATTTTTTTGCCTTTGAGCTATTTTGCAGGGTTCTTAAACTGTAGATAACTAGTAGGACTGGAGATTGTCTTGTTCAGTAGACTTCCATGTTCCCTGTGTAAAAACGTTGCCCTCATTTACCATTTGACTCCTTTATTCCCTATAATCATCTGCCTTTTGACCTTTCCTTTGCAGTGATTATAACATCTGCTTGTGTTAAAGAAAAAAAGTTATTCTGACTCTTGTTTAAAACGTGAGGAAGGCTCTCTTTATTGTGATAGCTGTCAAGGCAATGGCAACAAGGGAATGACATAGAAGTCTACTTCAAATTCAACAAAGACAACTGGGAATTTATATCCAGAGTGAGGGGATCAGCAGATAAAAAATTATCAAGAGACATCAAGAACAAGGGGATTTTTGTGAATCTTACAGAACTGGTTTGTGGTAGAAGGTCATCAGATTTCAAGGTTGGGAATTCTCGCTAAGTATCTTAGCAGTATTCTTGCTAAAACTGTTCTATGCAGGCCCAGAAAGCACTGGGGTCTAATTGAAAATAGAGTTCAAAGTGGGACATGAAGTGTGGTCACAGAAAGCAATGAGTAAAATAAAAAGAATTTGACACATTTATTTCATATATGAATAAGAAACATGATTTTACCTTTTTCTGAAAATAATCTTTTAAGATAGGCAAAGCATTTCTTATAGAGTTTATTAAGCACATCTAGGAAATACATTAACTGAATTATGTTTTTAAAAGATCTGAATTCTGAACACTGTGAAGAAAATAGATATGATCAGTTTTTACGCCAACATTATCAAATATGAAAGGAATATGTCTTATAAACAACAGAGCAACAAATATACTGCATTATTTTCCTTATATATTACCACCAAATTTAATGCAATCAGTTTTAATTAAAAGAAGAAAATGAAAGAAGACACTACATGTAACTTACACATAAAACACATCCATGTAAGTTGAACATTTCAGAAAATAGTTTTTAAAACTAGGTTGGTTATGCTAGTTTCACTTAGTAAGAAAATAGTTGCTATGGGAATAGTGTATGTGGTATTTTTCACTTCCATATTAAGACATGTTCTTAAAGAGATGCATTTAGTGAACACTTCTTGACATAGTTTTAAAGAAGTGTCTCATAAAGAATATGGCATTTCAGTCTAGATTTATTATGTTGTCTCATTTCACACTAAAATAGAGTAAACCTAGCCAGTTTGGGGGATTTTTACTTTTCTTTTTTTTTAAAAGATTTATTTATTTATGCATACAAGAACTGGGGTACAGGCTAGAGGTGTGGGTTGTGAGAGAATCCAACAGAGACAGAGTGGGGGAACAGAAGAGGCAAATTAACTGAAATACACTGCTGAGGGGAGCAGTGGGCAGGGCAGGAGAGGTCTGCCACACCCTATGGATCACCTCCCAGGACAGTGGTGGCAGAGATGGAACTTGTGCTGCAGTAGCTGCAGTTTGCTTGGTAGTGTGTTGCTTAACCCATTGCTCCACCAGGGAGGCTCCCCTTTGGGGATTTTTACAACCACTATACACTATATAGTTTTGCTCCTAAACTAGGGCCATATTACATTATTGATTATACGTTTTCCTTTATAATATCAGATTCATGAGTGGAATTTTATTCTCAGTTGGAATATTCTTATTTGGTTAATCAATTGATAGTTATTTGGTGAAGATGTTGATCCAAAGTCTGAGGATGCCTAAAATGTGGAGACACTAGGAAGCTGAGTTTCGTAAAAAGGTTTCCAAATCCAAGGCTCATAGACTTAAGGGCTCTGTCACTCATTTCATCTCCACCTTCTGTGGAGCAAGTAATGCTAAGGTGTTAAGGATTGACCTGGTTGAAGCAGTCCCTGCCCTGGTGTTTCATCACAGCCTCCAATGCCCTCCCCAGCTTCACTTTTCCATCTATCAGCAACAGCAGTTGCACTCACTCCTTTAGAACTCTTAAGTTATATCTAAAAACAATCACTCATCGTAGCCAGAAATATATTGATTGTGGGTAAGTAAGTAACTATTAATTTCACAGTTTAGCTCTAATGTACCTTTGAGGATAAGGATGGATTGCTTAAAGCATGGTTTCTCTGATGGTCTATAGATCTTTAGAGGGCTGTTTTAAATATTCACGAGTAAGTGCCAAATTGAGGGATCAGCCATAGTGGAGTGTGGTGAAAGGAAAACCAGAAGGGATTCTAGTTCTAGCTCTGCTACCAATTATGTGGCGTGGGTAAATCACCCATTATTCTCATGAAATGAGAGGGTTGTAATTCTCCTTTGACATATTTGTTGAATCAACTTTACAAAGGCTGTAGGTATCAGAATGGAAAAGGGATTGTGATTATTCATTCCATGAAAGCAATTAACACAGTCCTGGATTCATAAATAATGTTTGAATAGTTCAAGAATGAAGGGAGAAAAACAATTTACCTCCTAAATAGTTCTTGAATCTGTCACTTCCAAATATTTTCTGTAACTTTTCTACTTTTATCTTTTGCCTGCATGGATGCTAGTCTCCCAAGTGTTCTCTGGCTCTCACCTCTGTGCCCTCTCTAATTCATATTCCTTATAACCATCCAAATGCCAGGCCTATATATCCACCTGCCTCCTGGGCATCAAGTATGTCTTTCTTTTTTAAAAAAAAATATTTATTATATAGAAGAACTGGGGTACATACCAGAGGTGCAGGGAGTGAGAGCATTCACCAGAGACAGAGTTGGGAACAGAACAGGAAGATTTACCGAAATACACTGCTGAGGAGAGCAATGAGTGGGTGAGACAGGAGAGGTCTGCTATCCCATGTGTGTAGCTCCCTGTGAGGGATCAAACTCAGGCCCTGGTGGTGATATTGCTGAAACTTAATCCCTAAGCCACCAGGGAGGCCCAAGCACTTATTTCTTAATGTATTTAGTGTACTCAGTACTTCCCTCAATTCCAAATCCTGTCCCTGTGCCCCAGTCTCAGTGTAGAACACAGGTATCTTACAGAGTTGTCAAATATAAAAACTAGGAGTTGACTTTGACTTCCACCTTCTCATCCCAGTACTCTTTTCATTCTAATTAATCTTTGATCTAGTTTGTTCTCTCTACCCTTAATATCATTTGTGTGTCCTTTGCTCTTGTCTCTTAACACTGCCTTAATTAAAATCACCATAGTGTCTCATAGGAATTTTTTTAACAGTCTCTGAGTTAGGAACTCCTTCCATTTGTGTTTTCATCTTCTTGTCCTTTCAGTGAAGATGCAGACAGGTAGTCTCCATCCAAGATGAAAATTTTATCATTTAACCTACTGAAACCTTTTCTATGGTCCCGTCTCCCTAATTGAGTAAATGCAAACTTTCAGGTTCTAGCCACTCTGCCTCTCATTCTCTTGTCCCTCGGATCTTAAACTTTGTTTCACACTCATAACTTCTAGTTTTTGTTCAAATACAGATTATAAATCATGTTATATGTCTCTGCTACACTAGTGCTTGCTTCCTGCACCTCTTTTAGTCCTGGGTTCAGACTTTTCTCTGGCCATCTACCCTCCTCCCATAGGATGATGACGTTTATGCCTCACATCTTCAAACTCAGCACCTTGCATTATATAATTACCTGCTTATTTGTCTCTTTCCCTGACTGGGTCATGTGTTCTGACGTCAGGAACTGTATCCTGTCTTCTGGCAGATGTAACCCCTGGCCAGAGACTGAAAGTTGGTAGAATTGAGGGCTGCCAGAAATTCCATAGATAAGTAGCTGAGAGTTGGGAGAGATGTTTACAGGGGTAAGATGAGACTGAAGTGGTGAGCAGTGGCTAATTGTGAAAATCTTCCAAGGTGAGGCCCTATTTCTGACTTAATTTTCTTTTTATTAACAAAAGTTGGTTGGCTATGTTGCACCAGCCAACAACAGAGCAGGTCAAAATCCAATGTTTTTTGTCTTTCTGTAAGACAGGCAGAGAAAATGATTTGTTTCTTCATTTGGGAAAAAAAAAATCAGTAATGAAGAGGGTGGTGGTAAACAATAGAATTAATTGCCTCTCCTAGGACTATTATTTAAGGCTATTTAAAGTTACTCAATTTTATTTTAATCATTCATTGTGTACCTTATTTGCATATATTTGCATATGCTTGTGATGACTTAAGGAATCTGACTAAAATGACTTCATCAGACTGCCAATCTTGCTTCAGAGTCTAGCATCTTGAAATGGAAGGTAACTTTAAAAATATCCCACAGAGAATAAAAGGAAATATATTACGGTAGAAATCTGCCTTAGAGATTAGTGCCTTCTTTTTGGGGCAGTTTGGAGAAAAGACCAGGTTCCCGGACACCAGGATTTCCTCTTTTAGAGACTGCAGACCAGACACTTGAGTACTTCAACACTTAGAGAGCCTATCGAATTGCATATTACAGCCCTCCCTGCCCCTTTAATGGGACTGCGTTATTACAGTAACTCTGAGCTTCACCTTTTCCACCAGTGAAGACAAGACCTGCCTTCAGACCTAATTAAAGGGCTTGTGACTTCATGTCAATATTTTTTTCTATCACTAAGTTCAAGGAGCTGACAAACTGGCACCTCATAGGAAGGTGAAGAGAGGCTGCAGAAGCAGTCCCTGAGAAACCCAGTATCAAAGAAAGAGGGAAAGAAGTACTAGGTTTTCTTATATAACTTTTTTTGGGGGGGAGGGAGGAGAAATTCAAACTTCATGAATGAGCTTAGAAAGGTGTTGGTAGGAGGGAGGGAATATTGTAGTTGTCCATGAAAATTGTAAATTGTGGCAAAGAACAAAGGAAAAGTCCCAAAGGTCCACAGAGAGAACCCTTGTCCAATTTGCAAGGTTCAATAAAAAAAGGAGTGTTAGATAAATGGTTTGACCACATCATCACTTCGATAGGGGTTGTTTTAGGATAAGAAATTCACATCGCCATTGGTCCTTACATCTTCCCACATACAGATAGCTCTGACTAAATTGGCTCTGTAAGACCAAGGGATTGATGGAAATCTATGAACTGTTTTTTCCTTCATCAATCAATGGTTGGCTAGTAGTCAAACTCCTTTAGTTAACTGAAAATGAAGAAAAAGCAATTATATATTTTTCCTGTGCATGTAATTTACCTCTGTAAACCAAAGCCAAAATTCTGGAGCTCATTCACTCAAAGAAATCTGTTATTGGTCTTCTGGGACTGGGTCTGCATTTTGGTTCAGAACAATCTCCTCAATAATTTTCTCTTTTAATAAACTTTGAATTCACCTCACAGTAGTGATTATTTCAGTCTACAATATACAAATGAATTTTGCCTTGTGAAAAGACAATTGATTTCCCTTCATGCTCTACCCCCAAGAAACCAGTTTGCATCTATCAGTAACCCTTATTATGCATCCTTCTGGTCTACATATATGTTGCTCTTTGAATTTCCCTTTGACAATATTGGAGTCTGATGCTGTTGCCACTCATGACCATATTAAATAAAATCTCTGATATGTGTTCATCTTATGTTTGTGTGAATATTATGATTTTTCCTTAAAAAAACACAACAAATTATCCTTCAACACAAGACAGGGATTTTCATGTATGGCTGTAGGGTCAGGGAATGATAAGGTATTTCCACCCTCCCACCACTGTGATGATGGACACCTGAGGTGCTGCAAGCATTCCAGGGTGGGCATGCGCAAGTGGGCGCACCTGAGTTGGGACATGGGCTTAAATGGGCGGTGTCATGAGGACGCCAGAACTGCGAGGACCGACTGCAAGGACCGACAGGACCGACAGCGGCAGCGGCAGCGGCAGCAGCAGAGAGAGAAGAAGCAGCCGAGAGGGTGAGATGCACTGGGGGCTGGGGGGCCTGCCAGCCTCCTGGCCCCCCGGCACCCATGCCTGCCATGTACCCGGCCACCTCTACTAAATAAAGCATGAAAAGCCACCGAGGGCTCCAAGAGACTCCCTGACCCGTCTGCCCAGAACCTTCCTGAACCTTGCTCCTGTGCCCCTTCCTGCTGCTACAATGGTCATAAATACTCTAAGCATTATTTTTGATGACAAAAAGAGACCAATTAGTTTGTGTTTTGATTTGATCCTTTACATATGTTCAGTAGGAAGTCTTAATTAAACATGAGTCTTTCTGAGTATGGTTATAAAATCTAGAATTACATATTACTAAGCGAATATAAAGCCAGATAATTAATTTCTGTCTAGAAGCTTCTTAAGGAAACTCAGGTAATATTTTCAGTAGTATCTATTGTTCTAAAGACTAAACAAAAAAAAGTTTTATCAGTTATTCTGATTCTTACAAAAGCAGACCCAAGAAATTATCTGAATAGGTTTCACCTGCAGTATTTGTTAATTAGATTGCATTCTTTTCTCTTTGAAATCTTCACAATCTGCTAAGCTTCCTGACCCCTACTGGTAATAAATCTAGAAACCTGAAAACCATAGAACAAGTAACTCATTTTGGGGGAAAGATTTCTGGGCATTGGTTTCACACAAGAAATATGATGCTTGTTGCTTAATGGTGGGTTTGTCAAAGCTTATTAATGTGATTTATTCTCATAAACAACACTCTAGGTATGACTCTTATTGTAAAAGTTTATTAAGTCATTTCTTTGTACAAAGATGGATAAACTTTTTGCAAATGGCACTGCTCTGAAAAGGAAAGAGATCAGTTAAATTATTTCTAAATTCTGAGGATGAGAGTTATAAAATTTAGAGTTATGGGAATGCAATACTACTTAAAGAATCTTAAATTTCAGAGTACAAAAACACAATTTGGGGATTAGGAGTAGATTTATAAAATTATAAAAGATTGCCTTATGTATAAATCAGAAAAGAGAGTATTAAAAACAAAATAATGACAAACACAATACCAAAACAATGCCACATGAAAATTCCATCAGTTCTTAGAGTATGCTATTTTCACTTAAGACATTTTCTGCTGGATATTGCATCAGCAGCATTATTTTTCTGAAAGTTCTCTGCTTCTGAACTCAAAAGCATCCAGTTCCACAAATTAGGTTTATTTCTCTAATACCATTTTATATTGTTCACTAAAAAATGTGAAGTTAAACACCAATAGTTTAGAGTAACTATTTCAGTTTTTCCAGGAGATTCTGAAACTGCTTTGTCAGATTCTATCCTGAGTCTTAAGTCTTCTAAACAGAGAAGGGAAAAACAGAAACCACCTGTTAATAAACCCAAATGAATGTGGCTAATTAATTTCAGTAACCAATAAAAACAATAAATGAGAGTAAAATCCTCTGTTGGATTTTGTTTTTAAAGATTTTATTTTTATTTCTTTATGCACACAAGAACTAGGGTGTAGGCCATAGTAGGAAGGATAGGGGTACAAGGATTCATCAGAGACAAGACTGGGAACAGAACAGGTAGATCTACTGAAATACACTGCTGAAGGGAGCAGCGCATCAGACTGGCAAGGTCTGCTGCTCGAGTTTGGTCACCTCCCTGGCCGGGGGTCAAATTCATGTGGCGGTGTCTGGTGATAGTTTGATAACACTAAGACTTTGGTAACACTAAGACCCCTGCACCACCAGGAAGACCCTTCTGTTGGATTTTAACACAAATTCTATCATGACAACTTGATCAGTATTTCCTCTAGGCATAACAACATATTATGAATAACAAAGGCATTTTTCAGTATTTCAATAAACTGTATGAAAGTATAGAATGTAGAAAACATATTTATGTTAACAATGTTATATTAATAATGTTTTCTTTATACAAAATAAAGTTAAGGAAGACTGAACTTCTTTCATATGATAGCTTTCCCCCTGCAGCTTTTACAATGATGTGAAACTATTTAGGAAATGTGGAGTTTACCTAATTAAATTTTGGGACTCCATTTTTTTAGTTTTAAATAACGTGTGATTCACTGAATAATGGATCCATCAAAGATCTTCATGTCCTAATATGTGGGACTTATGAATGTTGCCTTACCTGAAAAAAGGAATTTTGTAGCCATGACTAAATTTTTGTTTAAAAAAAGAAAAAGAAAATGTCAAAACACATTGGAATATTACTCTGCCTTTAAGTGAGGAAAATCCTGCCATTTGTGACATGAATGTACCAGAGAATATAATACTAGTGAACTAAGCCAGACATAGACTAAAAATAATTAAGATGAAGGCCACCCTAATTGTCAGCCTCCCCATGTGTCTGTCACCCACATGTCTCTTTCAAGTGCCTCTACAAGTCTCTTGTCCACATATTTCCCTCCATGTCTCCTTCCCAGAAGTACTAGGGTATAAGACATGCTGCAGGAACAAGAGCTCTCCCCTCTTCTCTTGAACCCACTTACCTTCTATGTTCTATATCTTCACCAAGCCTCTCATCTCTACTCAGCATTAAGTGGGGTGGGAAACATGGTGAGCCCCATGTTTAGGGGAAGTGTTTTTTATGAGGTTAATCAAGGAGATGGGAATTTGGTTAAAATCTCCAGATCATTATGGTGTTTGGAAGGGTATTAGGGTGTTTGGAGAGCTATGTGGAAGGGGGAGAAGTTGGGTTGGTCATGGAGAGCAAGGAAATAGAGAGTTTATGTTTCACATGTGTGTGGGCTGGTCATATGTCTTCAAGGATTGAATGTTCATTGTTGTGTTTGAAGGGTTGTCAACACATTCTTCAGGGGATGTGGAAGATCAAGACATCACAAGGTCACTCAGGTCAGTGTCTTGCTTGACCTGTGCTGTGAAGCCCACTTTCCAAAAGACAGGCTAAACTCCTAGCTCAGCCAGTTTTCTCTGTTCAACCCCTGCTGTCCTTGTAAAACAAAAGGGAGGGGTTTCTATGAACACAAGCAAGAAAGGGGGAGAGTAAGTAGGAAATGGGAAGCAATGAAGCAAATCTTTCGTGAAATAAGTTTTGACTGTTTTTTGCAAAAAAGACCTGATTATAGTCTCTCTTTATTTTTATAATGTTGATTTTTTAAAATGATTTATTTATGCACACAAAAACTGGGGTATGGGCCAGATGTGCATGGGGTGAGAGGAATCACCAGAGACAGAGTGAGGAGCAAAACAGGCAGATCAGCTGACATACACTGCTGAGGGGAGCAGCAGGTGAGACAGGAGAGGTCAGCTGGGCCACATACCCTGGCTGGGGATCTAACTCGTGCTGTGGTGGCTGCTGATAGCTTCATAGTGCATGTCTTAACCTGTTGCACCATCAGGAAGGCCCTGGTTTCAATTCTAATGGAGAGAGGGAGGTTGTAAGAAAGGTGTGTTTGTGTACTAGATGGAAAAAGAAGCATTTGAGATTTTTCATAGAATAATAAGTGATGGAAGGTGCTAGGGAGAAGAATCAAGCATAAAGGGGATGCATGTTATTGTATTGTTATTTATAATAAGAAATGTTTAGTCCTTGATAATGTTTTTCAGACAGCCCTCTTAAAACCCTTGAATGAGAGCCTTAGACGTGTCTTTTGCTTTATTAATGAGTCAACTTTTGGAAACATTTAGGAATGGAGGCTGTTTGTCAGTGGAACCAACTTTGTGATTGCTAAGTTGGAATGGTCACTTCTCTAGGGATAGGAGAGGGGCTGGAGATTGAGTTAAATTACCCACAGATAATGATTCGATCAACCATGCCACTGTAAGGATGCCTCCATAAACCCCCAAAGGATGGGTTTCTGAGAACATCCATGTTGGTGAACAGTAGAGATTTAGGGAGAGTGACAAGTCTGGAGAAGTCATGGTAGGTCTTTTCCTCACGCTTTTCCTGATGCTTCTCTGCCCTCTGGCTGATCTTGAGTTATACCCTTTTCTATTACACTAGTAACTCAGTAAAATGTTACTTTTAATTTTGTGAGCACTTTAGGAAATTAATACAACCTTTGGAGGGGTTGTGGGAACCTCCAATTTAGCTGGTCAATCAGCTGGACATAACAAGCTGGGCATAAAATTGGCATCTGAAATATAGGGCATAAAGTCTTCTGGTATTGAACCCCTTAACCTGTGGAATCTGACACTGTCCAGGGAGAGATTCAGAGTTGAGTTAAATTGTATAACATCCAGCTGGTATCTAGACCATTGCTTGCTGATGTGGGGAACTTTTGGAAAATTGATCTCAGAAACCAAAATAGGAGTGTTAGCATAGGAAAGGCAGCCAAGAAAACACTAATGGAATTGACACGTGAGTAAAGGTCTGAAAGAGGTGAGGAGGAAGGACAACAAGGTGGGGTGTGGCAGAGAAAGGAGTCAATATTTCACTCTAGACACCTGCTAAATTCTGGAGACTTACTTGAGGAGGATATGGAGAGAAAACCATTCTGAACAGGTGTGGATTTGGATGCCATTTGAGAACTCTGACTTTATTTCTGTCACTGTTATTGTGTGGTTTTAGAGAGATTTCCTGACAAAATGACAACCACAGATAATAACCACTGTATGTTTCTGGGAAAACATTAAAAAAAGTTTAGGCTTGTTTATGGCTGGTAGGTTTGGTGTTCACATAAATAATGTGATTTTTGAATCATAAAGTAAATTTGGTTAAACAATAAAATATTGAGTGATAAAATATTTTAAGAAAATATTAAGAAAATTCTTTTAAGAAACTTAAAAATGATGAAGTGGATGCTATTCTGCCTCTTGCTCTAATATCTTCTGAGAGGAATAAACAGAAATGTAGGTGATTACAGAAATGTATCTTAAACAACTATACATTAGGTTTTTCCTCTGTTTTATAAGCCTGTCTAAAATAAGCATCTGTCATTGTAGTAAACCCCATCTTTTTCCACTATTTACTTTCATTTCTATAGAAGCAAAGGAAAAGTTATAACACTGTCTGTGTCATGCAGAGAAGAAAGGAAATATTAACTGTTAGGGCTTCCATCCACTTTGTGTGTCTCTGAGAAATGTCAGAGTGATTGGCAGCACGTCCTTCTGATGATGGTGAGTCAGCAGAACAGAGGCCTTAAAGAGAAACAAACAAGTATGTGATAAAATATACTCAGAGGTAAATGGCTAGGTTGGGAGGGTAATGCACCAACCAATTAGCTTGATAATATGAAGATGATATCTAAAAAGAGTGTGTTATTTGAGACATACTAATGATACAAAGTAGTTTTAAAATAGGCTCATTACAGCTTTTGGTATGATTTTTTGGAAGCACCAGGTCATATCCTCTGCAGTGTTATGGTAGTAATGGGTCTGAATCAGCAGCGCAAGTGGAATTTAAAATTTAATGAAAATTTCTACTTGACCTCAACCTCTTCTCTCTCTTTTCAAAGCACATTGACTTAAGTTATTTGTGTACATATATGATTAGAAACTCCTTGCAGGCACCTATGTAGGACCTCCTGCATTATAGTTGGAGAAAAAACACTTACCCTCGTGGAGAAACAGCATTTACATAATCCTAATACCACTCATACACCCAGAACATGGCAGTAATCACTGCATATACTGTGTGCCATATGCATAGAGCTAGACACAGTAAAAGGTGCTTGCAGGTGTACTCGTGGGTAATCCTCTTAACTTTAAGACTGAATCTTACTGAATCTCTGCTTTAGAAAGTTATTTGTGAAAAGCTATGTGGCCCTTATAAAAGTCCTAAGCTTCAGGTCTGAATTCTTTCTCTACCACACTACTCTGTCCTCAGATAATCTTGACAATTTTTCATAAGAACCATAGAAGCAAAAAGAAAAACAATTTTAAAAGTTCTTTGCATAATATAATCTTAGGTTAAAGCACCAAATAAGGTCACACATGGAAAGAACCTTTCATGTAGATTGAAAAATGAGGACTTTTTACTTTTATAGCTGTGTCCCACTTAGAATCACTTTTCATCTAAAAAAGAAGCAATTTCATGAAGTGCTAATTTTAATCAACTTGCATCTGCATAAGGACCTTCAACCCTCCTCTTACATATTCTATTATATAATTCTCCCCTTTCCAGGCTCCTCAGCCCTGAAAAGATTTATACCTGGACTTGCAGTTCCATATACCAGTAAAAATGTCAGGCTGTTCTTTCCAATTTCAAATATTCTTTTTTTTCCCCTGAATATTAGTTATACAGAAGGACCTTAGTAAGTATAGCAGTGCATATTAAATTAAATTAAAAACCAGAGTCAATCTCAGGCTTTCTGCCTATGAGAAAAGTTTACTTATTCTGTTGATTTTCTTCTAAAATGGTTATGAATTTCAGCAGTTCTGAATTGTGGTAGAAAGATCAAACATTTTATTTCTCAGTTCTTTTTCTTCATAATTCCTGTATGCTATAGAGCTATTGAAATGCTTTTCACAAATCAATACAAATGTTAGGGGTTGATGCAGGTTCTTTCTGTTGAAGTATAAAGAAATTTACTGCCTTAAAAGCACATTACTAGGGTTCAAAGTGAAGCGTATTTTTTTTTCCTTAGCAACAATTTTTAAATGTACCCTTCATTTCATTGGTTAAGGGCTAGGTAAGTTCCAGTGATTATAAAAGAAAACATTCCCCCCCCCCCCGAGTTATGAACCTTTATTGTAGAAGTCATGACACTCTGCTCAATAGTTAGAATCAGAGATGCTTCTCTTTGTACTGGAACATTCTGGGCTGATGTAGATGTGCTCAGCAAGCCTTCTAAAGAGTGTCTACCTCTAGTATTTGTATCAGCCAGCACTCCCTGTACAACAAATGGAACACCCAAACAGTGTAATTGAGAGACATTTGATGGAAAGGCTAATTACCAGGGTGTAAGTGGGATTAAGGAAACTAAGTATGTAAATGCTATCAACAGAGGAGACTTTAGTGCAAAGGGAAGGAAGGCTTATTAGAATCTGGAGAGTTATGCCTATAGAAGAGGCACTCCAACCTATCCCCAAAGAAGCTGTTCTTTCTGGGGAACAGCCTTTAAAAATGGTGGCCCTGCAGTCAGGTAGCTGCATGTCAGTATTTGACCCCCATCTTTCTTCCATGCTCTGTTCCATTCCTAGTGCTTCCCACTGGCTGAATCCTACCAGCTATATCTACTGAAATGATAGATTTCAGCTATCCCTTCTTAGATGAGAGCAGGGGGAGGTGGTACCCCAGCTCCTACATACTAGACTTAGTAGACACTATTAAATTGGGGGGGGGGGTAATTCTTTGTTGTGGGGGCTCTACTGTGTAAGAGGTGACCAGCATCCCTGGTCTTTACCCACTAGATGCCAGTAGCAACACTGGTTTCCTCAAGCTGTGCCAATAAAGATGTTTCCAGACATTACAGTTTGCCTTGTGTGAAGTAAAAATGACCCTTAATGAAGGCCATTAGTGGTTAGTGTATTTGTGACATTCATTCATTCATTCATTCATTCATTCATTTCTTCATCTATTCAAGGAAAAATTGTAACTGAATTTTTGGTTTGTTTTTGTTCATCTACTGGCAAATTGTGATGATGAATACTGGAGCTACAAAGTGAAAAAAACATGAACATTCTTGCTTTGCTGAAGCTTACCATTTTTATAGAGGAAGGCAGATGATTAGCCAATTATCAATAACAAAGTTTATAGCACAATGCTATAATGGAAATTTAAGCAGAGTACTACTGAATCACAATTAATGCAAGGAAATGTTAACTGTCAATTCTCCAAAAAGATCTGTTGATTAAGCAAAGTCAGATTTATTAAACAGAGTCAAACTGGCACAATATGCAATTTATGACAATAGTTTTTGATTGGTAAACATAGTGAGGTGAAGGTATTGAAGTAAGTCTTGATGAGCAAACTGTCTTGATATGTAAACTGTCTTAGTTGGTGCAGTCATATCTGCAGGTACATTTCCTGGAGCAAATGGCAAGGTAATTTTGCTTGTCTTAATACTCTTAACAGAGAGACAGGAAAATATTGGTCCCTGGATTATATAACAATTAGACAGGATATTAACTTAATCTCATTCTCAGAGTATAAAATAGTAACTAATATTCATCAAAAACAATACTCTATTACCACTTACTTTAATCCTTAAACTAGCCCTGAGGATTTAAGTACTATTATTTATATGTTGGGGAGGCTCAATTATCAAAGGTCACAAAACAACATTAGTGCCAGGACTTTATTTTCCTGTGAGGATGGAAAGTTGGGGAAAGAATTTAAAAGGAAAGAATATTCTATATGACCTCAAAGATGAATAAGATTTCAGTCATTAGGAAAACCATAATATTTGGGAATGAAGAGAATGAATTCAGGGAAAAGGAATAAAATTATTAAAACCCCAATGTGAGAAAGCACTTGGCACATCTTAGGGAAAGGGTACAGATTTGTGCGTGCTTGATGTGAATGATGCAAGACTCACATTGCGTGAATTAGAATTCATGAGGAGACATATTTTTCCTTCTTCATTTATCTTCATTTCCAAACAGGTACTTCTACCAACACTTCCACCCTTAGGAATGTATTAAGGAAGTAGCTCCGAATTGAGCTTCCTCACTGTTTCTTCATGGAGACAGTGGTGGTAGAGGAAAGTGGGGGAGGGGGAGTTCCCTCCACTTTGTAGGCTGATGCCCTGGCTCTTGTTCTCACATGGAAAATGGTATCATGCATCTCCCTCTGCTTCCACAGCCATTGGTAAGCATCTTCATCTAGGAAGGAAGGCCTATAGTTCCCTAGATGTTGTTTATTATTCTATCTCCAGAACAGAGCAATATCACATTACATATTCACCTTCTATGATAAACCTTAATTAAATGATTAAGTGAATACCTGGAATAAAACAAGCATTTTTCGTTGGGTTTTTGATGAAATAAGATGGTTATGTGTGATTTTCCTCATTCCAAAAATGTGCGTTCTCTTCATATTCCAGAGTCCTTGATGAACCTGTAGGGCTTTATGACTTTGTTTTATTTTGCTTTTAAACTTGTGTTTACGATATTATTTCATCATTAACATGAACAGATTTCAGTGTTTGGAATTTTTGAATTCCAATTGTGGAATTCAGTAGGTGGTAAATAAACTATTTCTCAGAAATAAGCATATTTGAAAATAATCCTGATTCTTGCCCCTTCTGCATGGTAGAATAAATGTTTCCTGTCAAACTTGGTCTTTTACACAGACTCCTCACAGTCTCTGTTCCTCCACCTCTCTTTTCTTTCTCTTCTCCTTTTATGTAACTGACACACAGACACATGAGCAGGTATTCTTTTTCTGATCTCTACTTCTCTCTCTCTCTCACACACACACACATGTACATACAACTTTACTTCTAAGCAGGTCATGATAGGTTTATAGAAGCAGCAACTAGTTGAAGGTAGTGAAACTGGTTGAAGATAAACCTTTGTGGGCAGTTGAAAGAGGTTTGGATTTGCAGGTTAGTTGTTCTCTGAGATTGCTCAACTACTTTCTTGTGCAATTGCACATCTTCAATCCTTACTAGTTATTAGATCATCTGTCCTCCCCACCGCCCCACCTGCACCCAGTAGGATACAGGATAATAAATTTTAATATTAATAAAACAACCACAGCTATTCATTTTCAAAGTAATTAGTTTGTATTACAGGCAAAACTAAAAATTGATCAGATAATAGCTGGTTGATAGACTGCATACCCAAAGGTGATTTAGCTTGGTTTATCTTCATTCCCAAGGACTAGTCATTTAAATATAACCTCTTTAGAAGGTTTAAGAGACTATGATTTTTACTAAAGCTCCAGATAAGTGATGTCCTGCCTGTGTTTATAAAGACAGTGAAAAATAGACTCCAGATGATTACCTGGTTAATTTAACCTAATCAAGATGAATTATTTTGAAATTAATCTTTATATCAGTCTTTAGGAAAATAGATTTAATTACCTCCTCCCAAATGTGGAATCTTTATAATCTTAAGTGCTTCATCATTCAATATATGGTATACATTTCCTTTTTCATTTTATAAGCCAATGTTTTAAAAAGCCATTTTAGATGAAATGAATTTTATAACTATGTTGCAAATTTGAACAATAATTTGGTTATTTTGTTTACCAAGGCCATTTGAAGCAGTTAATTGTGAATACACTGGGAGATGAGCCATTTCCAATTCAAATGGGTAATCACAGATATTTGGGAGAGACATTTGCCAAGCTGTGATAGGAGGATAATAGCCATCACTAAGCATCATTAGGCACTGACAATTTTATTTAAACAAAACAATAAACGTATGTTTTCTGAACACAAATATTTATATAGAACAAGCCCATCTTCTTTTGCCTTTTAAACTTTGTTATTTACAGCTTCCATTTATTATGGATTTTATAATATCATCATTATCCCATTTTATAGATGAGTAAAACAAGGTGCATGTCTTTTATTTCCTTCTCTTGGTCTTGTTTCTGAAGAGTCATAGTCATAATTTGGGACTTAATGGAGCCATCTATGGAATATTACCTCTTATTGGGAAAAGAAGGTTTTATCTAAATTGTAAAATCAACCACAATGGACCTCCAGATGAATAGGGCTTACCAAGCTAATAGTTTTTTGTTACATATGAATTAACTTGAAATTTGCCCTAAATGTATCAATATAACTGTATGTACAACATAATTAGAAACTGTAGTCTCTTATTTTATTTTGGGATTTGTCTTAAATGAAAATTTAAATGAAAAATCTTTAAGTACATAGTGGAACACTGTGCACACTTCAAGTATGTTGTAGTATGCTCACTGTTTTTAGTTTTACATATTTTTGATGCAAGAACGTTATAGAAGAACTTCAAGTTTAGATGCTTAAAATTTTAATCATTTTACTTTTTGAAAATATAATGCATAAAAATTACAAAAATTTAAAAATGTACTCAAACATAAAACATTTCTACATTCTTTTACTTCCCACAATTCCATTGTCCTTCCTAGAGTCAACAACTATCATCAGTATGTTGTGTCCTTCCATAAAATTTTGTGAACAGATGCAAGTATTTGTTTATATCTTAAAAAAACCCTAAATATTAGCATATTATATAAAATATTTCCTCACCTTGATTTTTTGCTTAACAATATATCTGATATGTCACCCCTTATCAGTTCTTAATTTTTTTCACCTTTTAAAAATAAGTTGCAAAATATTATGTTGTATGAATGAACCATAATTTATATAACCATCATCCCAGAAAGATAAACAGACTTTTTCCTTTGTATTCTTTTTTCTCACATTTTGGGATTTGTTTTGTCCTGAATTTGCATCACCTCTCTGCTCTACTGTGCCTCAGCAAACAATATACCACAAGTGTTTAACTTCCCACATTCCCACAATCTCAGGTTCTGTTTGCCAGCTTACTTTAACAATGAGTAGAGAGAGGATTTGGGATCTTTGCCTTCTATTGAAAACCAAGTTGAGGTTCACTGGTCCCAGAGTCTGCAACCACTGTGTCATTAAAGTCATTTTCATTCTGTCAGTCCTGCCCAGGAGCTCAGTATTTTCCCATGACAGTTTCTGTCTGAATAAAAGATCTAATTCACACAAATTTTAATAAAATTGCATGTTGGCTCTGCTGCTCCTTTGTCAGAGACAGTGTATAAAAATAAGTATGTAAATATATGCATTATGAAAATTTATTATAACTTCTCAGTTCATCAAAAATATCTTAAGCATCTATATTATTACTGATAATAGGCTATGTGTAGATATACAAAGATAAATAGGGAATGGAGTATTTACACTGAGGCTTCCAAAATAGAAAAAGGTAATTTATACTTTTTTAAAGGTGGAGGCTTAATTTTGTCTTACAGGATTTTGCATTTGTTGAAAGCTTACATGTGACAAAAACTGACTGTGTTCAACCAAGATAATTGGGATCTATTTGGATTATTATAACCACCTCAATGATTATAATCCTCTAGTTCAGACATATCATACGGGGAATTACCTTGAGGCAATGATAACTCCCAAGTACATTATAAGGAACACTATTATCTCAGAAGTCACAGAGCAGAAATGCTCAAAGACCAAATTTCAATGCAGGAAACACAAGGTTTATTAAATCAATTTGAAACACAAGTACAGAATTTGTGTAAGTTTAACATTATTCCACTAACATACAAGCTGATGGATGGGCCACAATACCTGAGTCAGGAGGTTCACAAGACTCACATATCCTCTCTCTTTATCTCTCTGTGACTTGAGTTCTCTCAGCTAATGGTGTGTTATGAGGACCAGGGTTGAGGTTTGAGTTAAGGGTTCATAGATAGAAGGGGTCCTGGATCAATGACACACACTTTATAGACTAAGATCAAGGACATCTAGATATGATGAAGTTTGCCAGTTAGTCTGCTAAACAGCCATGAATCTTAGATATAGTTCTTGGGCATCGAACACATGGAACTGGAATGAGACCATACCAGTTATCAGGTGTTTGAATTTGAGTGACATTCATCATTCCAGAGGTGGCATGATTTGGTTTTTATATTCCTTGCTCTCATTAAATAACTCTCTTCTTAATTCCATAACACTTTCTATTCATTTTATTGATAGTTTTCTTGGCAGTTCTTACAGGTCATCAAGTTACTGTCTATAACTTGTCACATGAATTCTAGATGTATCTCACAAGTTACTTGCTTATTTGTAATGTATACATGCATTTGAGTTTTGCATATTATAACTTGTACTATGCTTAACATTTCTATTGAGTTCATTCTATCCTATTTATTTTCTTATCTTTCATAACAGAAATAAATATTCTCAATATATTAAATGCACCTTATCTGGCCTTGTTCTTGCACTCTAATCTTATATTCTGTACATATATTGAAACTCAATTTCAATAGTTCTAAATTGAACTCATCATCTTTTAATATAAAAACATCGTCAGTTATTCCATAATGATTAATGGCATGAATTTCCACCCCAAATTAAAGTTCTCTTCAGCTTTTCCCTCTCTTTACCAGCATCACCAAAGACACTTGCTTTTACCTCAAAAATACTAAGTCAGTTATCATCTCTTCATTTCCATTATTTTAAGACATCTATTTGTTGCTAGTCATATTTTCCTGTAATTCAAGATGTCTGAATCCTTGCTCAGCATTCTTCCATCTTAATCCCTCATCTAAGATTGCTATTTTTCCTAAATATCATGCACATTCATACATATGAACATTAGCATATTTGAATCTTTAATTTTGAAATAACTATGAATTAATAGGAATTTGCAAAATGACATAGATCACTCCTGTGTACATTTCATTCAATTTTCTCCATGTTCTTTTTTGTTTGGAATGTCCCTTCTTCCTTTAATTAACTGGCATATTCTTAATCATCCATTAAGATCCAGCTTTAGAATTATAAAATTTTCTAGATTTCTTCTCATCACTGCTGGATTAATTATTCCTTCTTTTTTTTTTTTTAAAGATTTATTTATTTATGCATACAAGCACTGGGGTACAGGCCAGAGGTGTGGGGGGTGAGAGGATTCACCACAGAGAGCAGGGAGCAGAACAGGCAGATCAACAGAAGTACACTGCTGAGGTGAGCAGCGGGCACAGCAGGAGAGGTCTGCGGCACCATGTGGGTCCCCTCCCTGGCCGGCAGCAGGGATCGACCTTGTGCTGCAGTGGCTGCGGTTTGCTTCATAGTGCGTTGCTTAACCCTCTGCGCCACCAGGGAGGTCCTAATTATTCCTTCTTAACTAATTTTTTTTCTCCCCATATGACAGTATAACCATTTTCTTAATAATCCATCACCTCATTGAGGATATGGATTGTGGGTTTTTTTTTTTTATCTTTGAATCCTAGGACCTAGTGTGGCACATATTAGGTGACCAATAAAAATGAACTTAATACAATTTTTTTTTCCTTTAAAAAATGGAATGTAATTTGTTCAGTTGAGAAACTATAATTAATGGGCAAACTTTGAGAAACATCTGTAAAAATTATATTCTTATGGTTTTGAGGATTAGTCAAAGATTAGAGATATCCTTTTCACTGTTTTACTCGTTGTTTCTTGTCACTGACATTGTTAAAACCTTTTTGTTTGTTATATTTTAAGAGTTTGCATGTTCTACTTTCATTATTTCCCTTTAAGTTAAGTGAAAATTAATTCCTAAATTTATATAGTGGTCTAGTGCACTTTTTGTAGTATTTAAAATCTTCAAATTTGTCTTTTACTAAATTTTAAACCTTAGAGATGAGAATTAAAACCTAGGAATTAAGTATCTTTTGCTTACACATAACTCCTCATGTGTTAAAGAGTTTTCTTTTCCTGTATTACAATCTGAAATAAAATGCAGTTAAAAGCATGGACTTAAAAAAATATAAAAATGCAATTGTACAGAATGAATGTTTTAAGTGCGATGTTTTAATGAAGTAGCAGTACATGTTTCTTTCAAAGTAAATTTTCTAGAGATTTTAAAATATAGTTCAGCTAAAAATTACTATTATATTCATGAACACATTCCCTGAGAAATATAAAATAAATATTCAAACCAAAAAATTCCAATCTAAAATACAAGTTTTTTTTTTTTTCTTTTTTCCCTTGTCCTTATCATTCCAAATACATAGTAATAACATCACTGTTGGAATTGGGGATTCTGCCTTCACACTCTGTGGACTCCTACTTCATTCTCTGATAGAAGTTGCATGAGATTTGCTTTCACATAGGTCTTTTTAGGCACTGAGTATGAAGGAGGAGGGTAGGTGAACATGCCGAATGACCTCAGCTTTGAAGATCTAAGCTTTGTCTCACTTGAACCCTAAGTCAAAACCTCCAGTATTCTCCACCCCAGAAATTCTCCTGAGAAGGGAGAAGCTGGTCACAGCAAGTGCAGCTAACACCCATAGTGAGAACTTTGCTGTGCTGGGCTGGTGGGTAGGGTACTTCTTGTTGGTGCCCACGTCTGGAATAGCTCACCACTGCCACACAGAGGTTGTGACAAAAGCAGTGATTCCAGCCCACCATATTCTCTAAGTGTTTAAAAAAAGAGATATTAAGGCTGTGTTACAAGAAAATGAAGAAACTGAGACAAGATCATAACACAGATAGAAAAAATAGATACATGTGATTTTTGAATATATGCTCATTTCCTCAGCTATCATTGGTGAAGGACCTACTTCAGCAGCCTGCTCCAATTTGCTTTACCAGATCCTAGCACCTGGCCCTACCGTTGGACTTTGATGGAGTCACATCCTATCCCTTAGACAATAAAGCTTGTAGCCAGAGCCTCATTAAGTTTTCTCATCAAAATGACCTCTCTCATACCACCTAAGGAAGGTTAGGTCTAGTCCCAGTAATAAAATATGGAATTTTTTGATAAGTGAAGGCATTCCTTGCCTTGAGTAACAGAAGAATCAGACTTCATATTTTCCTGCTAAATTCAGTAGCAACTGGTGTTGTTTGTAAATGATCATTCAGGCATTTCTATACCTGGGTCCTGAAATTACTTTTCTCTCTTTTTGTTCCCTGATAGCTTAGAACTGAAAACAGAATTTTTCATGGACTTGGGAACAAAGGTAAGGAGTGGAGAGAGTGACCTATCATTTTTATTCTTGACAAGTCTTGACATCAAAAGATCAGAGAAAGATGGGAACTTCCTGGTGGAGCAGGGGTTAAGTCTTAGCACTATGAAGTTATTGGCAGCCACTGCAGCAATGAGTTCAATTCCCAGCCAGGGAGCTAACTCACATAACACAGCAGACCTCTCTTGTCTTGCCCGCTGCTTCCCTTGGCACTATATTTCAGTGGACCCACCTGGTCTATTCCACACTGTGCCTCTGGTGAATCCCCTCACCATCCCCCCCATCCCACCTACACCTCAGCTCTACACCCCAGTTCTTGTATGCATAAATAATATCTTTTAAAAAAAAAGATAAGAGAAAGATAACATTCAAGTAGGCCAAATCTTTATCCTGAGTAAATCATTTAATGCAACAGTGTTGGAGACAAGTGGGCACTATCAGTCAGCACATGCTGTTACCTGTCACATTCTGTTCTGTTATACCAAAGAATTTACAAGAGTAGTGATTCATGTAATAAAATAGTTCATTAAGATAAAATTAGATGGCCAGGAAAGTAAGCCAACATTTTAATATTGTTACAGTTAGACAAACATTTTGTAATATGAAGTTTTATATTTCTCATAATAAACAAGATTATTTTGACTATAGAAAGCTACCTACAAAGTGATGTGTTTTTCTATAGAAGGTTTTTCCTTTTCTCCCTTTATAGGAAGTAAGTACCCTAGACTATGAAAGTACAATATTAGAAAAAAGTTTTTATCTAAAGAAATAATCTAAGGTGCTCAATTTTTATTCTTTAAAAAAGGTTATTTTTGGTCAAATTTCATCTCATGCATAGTTACTGTATTTCATATCCATCATTCTCTTGTTGATTTTGTTATTTTTCATCTATCTCCCTCCCAATTTATAACTAATCCCACGTCTCTCTGTGCACATTCACAATCTTCCCTTTGAAATCAATAAGATTAAAAGAACAGCAAGGAGAATCATAGAATTTAGACATTTTATTTTTGTATTTATAATTAGATTATTTAAAGTAAATTGACATTTTGAAGTTACCCAATATGATTTTTAAAATCCCATTGAACTCACCCTGTACAAAATTTATATTATTTTTTTTAAATATTTATTTATTTATGCATACAAGCACTGGGGTACAGGCCAGAGGTGTCGGGGGGTGAGAGGATTCACCACAGAGAGCAGGGAGCAGAACAGGCAGATCAACAGAAGTACACTGCTGAGGTGAGCAGCGGGCACAGCAGGAGAGGTCTGCGGCACCATGTGGGTCCCCTCCCTGGCCATCAGCAGGGATCAAACTCATGCTGCAGTGGCTGCGGTTCGCTTCATAGTGTGTCGCTTAACCCACTGTGCCACCAGGGAGGCCCCCAAAATTTATATTATTAATTACTGATGTTGTGGTGGTAGGTTTTTCAGATCCTCAAAGCTGATGATTGCCTCTAAGAAAAAAGTACTCTGAGATTGTCTAGACTAGTGCCACCCAATAGAAATACATTGTAAAGCCATAAATAAGTTAAATATTCAGTACTAACACTTAAAAAGCTAAAGACTATAATTTAATAGTATCATTTGATCTAATGTATCTAAAATGTTATCATTTCAATAATAAAAAATTAAAAGGTGATATATTTCATTCTTTATTGTGCTAAATTTTCAATATTCAGTGTGTAATTTATACTGTCTAAATTTGGACGACCCACATAGCACTTGAAACCACATGTGGTTAGAGGTTACCATAATTGGTAGCACAGTTACAGAACCTAATTATAATAAAGTTAGTAGACATTCTAACTATATACATAATTTTCTGAATTAAATATCTTGTTTTTAATTAGAGTCTGAAATTTCACAGGTACTAAAACAGGCATGTTACAGATGATGGCTATATGAAGTGACTTTAATTTAAAATACATTTAAAAACAGAGACACATCTTTTCCTTGTGTGGATTTATGTACATATGTCAGTTGAATTTCTTAATTTTAATCTATAGGATTTTCATTTTTGCAAAGTTTTTACTTCTTAGTGGTCTAAAATTTTCATTCTTCTTAAAAAAGAATGAATTTAAGCCTTCAGTAATTTTAGAACCAACTTTACAAAGTTTTCTGTTAGTAGGATGTCTACTTCTGGCACTTTTTAAATTTACATTTAGAAACTAGTTACATCAAGAAACCCAGTCATTTGCTTTTCTCTTTGATTCTATGTGGGAAATTAGCTGGTATTGAGATAAATGAGGCAGAGTCCTCATTGGTCTCACTTTCTTTCCATTTAAAATTCTGTTCAAGTCAAATTCACTCTTGAAGGCTTAGATTGCCTCATAGCTTTTAAAATTTCCCATAATGTTCTTGAATTTAACATAAATCGTCTTGTTTTATTTAAATACTGTAGACATGTTTTCTCTAGCAGTGCTGGTTCATGTTTTGAAGTGACATTTGAGATTAGGGAGTGAACCTAGACTTCACTGGTTGTGAGATCAGAATGTGGGGCTCAGTTACTACATTTACTACTAGGAGGCCCAACAGCCAGGAGAGTGTGTTTTCCTCCATCCCTTCCCCCTTTCCCCCTTTGTAACACTAATTTCTTGTGAGAGGTAACATCTTTTCATGGAAAATGACCTGAGGTTATGTTACACTCAAGTGCAATTACTAGGAAGAGAAATGAGGAGAAATCAAAAGCTTTCAAAAGTTATTTGACAGGAAATAGTATATTTGGAGAAATTGAAGTAAAATGTTGAACATATAATACATAGATGTGACAAACTGTCATATGAAAATAAGAAAAAGTGGTATCTGAAACCAGTTCATTAGTCAGAGTTCCCATGGGTACAAAGACTACCAGCATTTAAGACAAGAGCAAATCTTTTAGGTAAAGTTCCAGATAGTAAATATATTAGATTTTGTGCCCAATATGGCCTCTGTCAGTGCTCAACACTGCCACCTTAGCCCAAAAAGCTGCCACAGGCAATATGTAAATGAATGAAGTGACTGTGTTCCAATAAAACTTTATTTACAAACACAGGGTAGGCTAGGTTTGAGCATGTACCAAGAAGGAAACTTGAGGAAGGTAAAAGAAAGTTTTAGCTGCATCATTCCCTTTACCTTCTGTCACTTTTCCAAAATATCCACACAATGGAAATGAGTTTCTTCTGAAACCACATCATCCTTCCCGCATGTAGACATGTTTCTTATGCACACACATTGCCATAACCCAAAGTAAATATTTCATTAGGTAATTCATAATTTGGTTACTCTAACAGACACTTAAACTAAGTGTCTTAAGCAAAACAGATGATTATTTTTATCACATGTAACTTTCTGTGTGTGAGTAGTCAAGGGTTGATGTAGTTATTCCAGGCTGTCACCTCATCTTATCCCCCTCATGATTCACCAGCAGCCAGGCTGCAAGGAGGGGAAAGGAGCCCAAAATGGAAGGTGTTTACTCATTTCTTCTCAGATCCCTTTGATTAACAGTCAAACATGGTCTCATCAATCTACCAGAAAAACTGAAAAAACTGCACTTACTCTCCGTGACCATGTGCCTTAATAACATTCCAAAGCTGGGGCATCCTGGACTCCCACACATAGCTTCCTGGGTTTTCCTAGCCTGGCATTTGTGGCAACACTCGTAGCTTAATACCAGTGACAAGGATTTCAACAATATCTGCCTGGCTCCCTCCATGATTCCCAAGCCAGAAGTGGCCAAGAGGTGGCCCACTGCACAGCAGTTCACATTAAAAATAACCAAGGACTGTGATTTTTCAGTTGTCCATGCTGTGCAGTTAACAGCTGGAGGACTGAAACAAGAGAATCTGAACTTTGTGTGTGTTCCCACTTCCTTCCATGCCCTTCAGCTTATCCCGCATTATGGTTTAAATCTTAGTGACCTACACAGACATCCAGAGATCAACTTCACCATCCATGGTACAGATAAAGTAGATGCTGATCTCCATCTCATCAAGGGCTGTGGACACTGCCTGGCCCCAGGGAAGATTGTGACTGGTTATGCTAGTCACTACATTGTGATCAGTGATTTCAGAAAAGATTCAAAGAATCTTGAGGATCAGTGGCACAAGGAAGTTCCCATGGAGGTCATCCCAATATGGGGAAAGATTGAACAACCTCCTCCTCTTTCTCCTCCTCCTCCTCCTCCTCTCCTCCTCCACTCCTTCTACTCCTCTCTTCTTCCTCCTCCTCCTCCTTCTTCTCCTTCTTCTTTTTTCCAGGCCAGAGGCACAATGTGTGGTGTGTGTGTGTGTGTGTGTGTGTGTGTGTGAGAGAGAGAGAGAGAGAGAGAGAGAGATTTGCCAGACACAGAGCAGAACAGGCAGATTGACTGAAATACATTGCTGAAGTGAACAGTAGGTGAGGCAGGAGATGTCTGCTGAGTCATATGGGTCCCCTCCCTGGCCAGGGATGGAACTCAGGCTTCAGTGGCTGCAGAAGCCCCACAGTGCCATGCTCAACCCCTTGTGCCCCAGGGAGGCCTAAAAGATTGAACTTCTAATGGTGGTCAACAAGACAAGTCCTGTAGTAATGGATAATGGGAGTTTTGGACTGAAATTTTGACCAAGTACACAGATGGAGCGCACATAGCCATGAAAGACACTCCAGGTATGGTGGATACAGGCCTGTTCTCCAACATGGCTGAGAGTGTTGGGCAGGTTGGCTCAGTGAACAGGAGGGGAAAGCCTCTCTGTTGACTGCACAGGAGTGGAGTGTCATTGACCATAGTCTCTGGCCCATAACTCATGTAGTCCTTCCTTCTAGGAACCTTTGCCTTAAAGTATCTGTGCCAGTGGGCAACTGGTCAGGGTGGAGGTTGAGGGAGATTTATGAAGTATTGGTTTTTTTTAAAAAGAGAAATATAGACATATATTTTTTACTCTTAAAAATATTCATTTTTTAAAAAGAAGTATATAAAACATTTACCAAAAAACAAAACAAAAGAAGGGGACTGTCATTTAAATTTTAAACTTGTTTAAAGAACTTTTGGTTAAATTCTTCCTTATACCGGGTGTACTGAGAAATGGAAATCAAAACTTTTCTTTAAACTAGTGAAATGAAGGGCCCAGCCAGGAGTGATTTCCTAATGCCTTACAGCAAACATTGATGAGTTTGTTCACTTTTCTATGACATTCTGTTTTATTATTATTGTGAACATCACAATATGCATTATGCATATATGCATAAGATGAGGCCTACAAAATTCTGGTGAGTGGAACAGTGTAGTGTGCAGTGACTCAGAGTGTAAACTAGCAGGAAAAAAAAATGTGATTGTTCTTTGGCTAGGATTAGCAGGCTTTTTATCCCTGTTATTGGAAGCCATTGTCAGACACACTCACCAGTACATCCAAGGCATGTGAAACATGAAATACTTTTAGATTATTGTCTTTTTGTTTTTAATGTTTTGTCCACTCCCTTATTACTTACTACTTTCATAGTTTGGCGTCAAAAGTTGTCACCTCTATATCATTTGAAGATTGAAATAAAATGATATGGAGCCCCTCCCCCCCCAAATTCCAAAGCTTCTACTACAGAAAAAACATGAATGAAAATCGGGGGTTGGATGGGATGTATATAGTGGCAACTAGATTTTCTGCTTTAACCTTATATTTGTAGAAGAGGTAAGGACCTGAGAGGAGCTACTCATGCTTTTTATTTGACAATGGAGTATATCCTTGTATTATTTGAGAGTAGAGGCTGCCCTACTCAGACATATTCAGATATAGATGAGTTACTGCTGTTCATGGTTAGAATATTGTGTTAGAACTTAAATGTCAAATATCTTCCACATACTACTACTCTCCTCAGAATGCACAGTGGACTTTACTAATCACAACATTCTTCTCCAATGAATTCAGATGTGACTTTAGAGTCTTCTATATCCTGCTCTAGATAGTCTTACCAATCAGGCAGAGTTGGCACAATCTCAGCAATTGATTTACCCTTCTTGTCATAAAATTTGACTTTTCTTATTTTTGTACGTTTGATACGGTCTTACTGATAGATGATTACTTGGCAATGCATGAATTGAATGTTGTTGTTTTTTCTCATTGTCAAATATCCTCTTTTAATTTTTGTTAATTTTTTTATCTTGTCCTTAGTTCCAGAGCATGATGTGTATCTCATTTTTGCATAATTAACTTTAGACACAAAACTGAAACCAGAATTATTTTATTCAACATTTTAATTTTTTAAATAGAGGAACTGAAATCCAGAAAGATAAAAGGACTTGCCCATGAGAGCACAGCAAGATAATGGCAGCATTGAAATTATATTCCTGAACCCCTAATTCCTAAGTTAGCACTCTCAATTAAAAAAGTGACAAGGATAATGAACACTCAGTAATAATTATGATAAATTATTGGGTGTGATTGATTAATAACAGAACTATTTTCTCAAATTTCTATTTCTTGCATTTATGTGTAGATAAACGCAAATGTCTTTTACCTTTTCTTATGTAAAAGATGGTACCTGAGTAATCCTTGCTCCAGCATCTAGGACTTTTCAAATTTTAAAAAATCAGTTTGACAATGTGAAAAATAAGATTTGGAGACAGCTTTCTAGGACATCTCATTTTGGATAGGTTAGAAAGAAAGCTGTTCTTGTAATACCTTATATTTCCTCTTTCAATAAGATGACTTTATGTGAGATCCAATGTGCTGAGTTGTGCAGAATATTTTCCAGATAAATTTATAATAGCACTTTTGAATTATTTTTAACATATTTTAACCCATGGATCTATCAAGTTATGTTGCTTCTTACTTTATTCAGATCCTTTTGTCCATCCAAAATGGCTTGTACTCTGTCAGTTAAGACTCAGTTCTCAGGTTCACTTCAGTTTCCCTTATGTGCAGTTTCTTACCAGGTGTGCCTCTTATAACTACTCTATGTGAAAATCTTATCATTAGGCAGGTGTAGTTAGATTATTCTATTCAGAGCAGAAAAGGAAAAACCTAAGTTCAAAAAGAAAGACCAATTATAGAGCAAGTAAATCTAGTTATATTGTCTATATCTTAAAAAATATACTTAAAAAAGATTTTAAAAGATGAGCTAAGTCTTCCCATTAAAACTTTGAGTCCTCTAAGTACCAAAAATTATGACACATTCATGTGACAGAGAAAACTAGTCTAGTACAACAGACCAAGGGGAATTTTGATAAAGGACATTTCTTGATTTAACTATTAATTGGATTTAAAAAGTTCAAGAGACACTAGAGAATTTCCCTTCCAATTTCACCTTTCATTTTTGAGGGAAAGATAGAAAGTAGCAAAACCTCATGACTATGCCCAAAAATCAGAAAATAACTTCTACATGATGAAGTTAACCCATGAGCACAGTTTCATGTACCAAACCTGGAGAACATGGTATCTTCAGCAACAGAGAGGATAAAATGCTCTTCCATACCAAAACCAAACTCAGGTAGGTTCCACAATGTCTGCCTATTATTTGCATACCCTCCCTGAATGTGTGGTTTTCACTGTTGTTTTGCTACTTTCAAGCTGGTCCAGTAAACATTTTTGAATACATAGGCAACTTCTCATATGCACATGTGGTTACTTTAATATTTTCATTTATTTAGCACAATTTTAACAATATTTACTATGAATTAGATAACATTGTGTCTAAAGTAGGTAAAGTCAACACCAAAGCCCTCAAAAGTCCTTGAGGAATTAACAAATGAGATGTGTTGCAAGTCATATTAAGATCAGGGTGTGCTAAGTACAACAATGGGAGAAGTATCAAGTTCATTTCCTCATTCATTCACAGAGAACTGAGAGTCTCTTCTGATGCCAGGCAGCATGCTGTTGGGAGGAATACCTGCAAAGGTAAGCAACAGTATACATTGCCTTTTTGCAGGTACACATAGGGTGGTGGGGCACATAAATACTCATCAAGCAGTTAGAGCAGCATATATACACAAACAACTAGACTCTCAGTTTTGTTCCATTGATGAACATTGATAGACATATTTATTCTTACACTATCCATTGCTTGTGGTAGAATTTGAAATTTGGAAATATTAATCTTTTAATTTTGTTGTTGGCCTTCAAGATTCCTTATCCTGGGTCCCTTGAATTTCTATTTGAATTTTAACATTATCTTGACAATTGGGGTTTTGTTAAAGATTACTATGAATCCAAGGATCAATTTAAAGATTACTGTCTTTTTAACAATATTGTCTTATGGTCCACCAATATGAATATCTTTCTAGTTATTTAGATCTTGTCTAATTTCTTTGAATTATGTTTTGTCATTTTTAATAGAGAAGTCTTAGAATTTCTTTTGTTAAATTTATTTCTGTGAATTTTATTCCTTTTGATGGTATTACACATCAAATTTTTCAATTTCATTTCAAATTATTCTGTTTATATCTAGAAATACAATTTATGTTTTTATGCACATCAGGTATCCTGCAACTTTGTTGTTGTCATTTATTAGTACTTTAGAGGATATTTTAGAATTTACTTATACAAAATCACATCATCAGCAAATATAGGTTTATTGTTTGTTCTTTTCTAATCTGAATGAATTTTCTTTATTTGTCTTTCCTAATGTTTCTGGATACAGAATAAAAGAGGCAAAGGTAGACATCCTTGTCATGATTTTGATTCTAAAAAGAAACCATTCAGTCATTCATAATTAAGTGTAATTATACTGATATCTATAGGTTTTTCATTAACATACTTTGTCAACTTAAGGATCTTCACTTGTATTTCTGATTTATAGAGTGTATTTACAGTGAGAAAGTGTTGGATTTTATCATGTTTTTCTGTATCTACTATATGATCTGTTTCTGTCCTTTATTGTATTAGAAATAATATTATTTTAATAAAATGGTGTATTACATTGATTGACTTCCTATCATGAGTCAATATTTTATTCCCTGGGATAAATTCACTTGGCTATGGTCCATAATCTCTTTATATGGTGCTGAATTTATTTCACTAATATTTGGTTGAAGAATTTGCATCTATGGTCATAAGACATTGGGATCATTTTTTTCACTTATGAAATTTTTTTCTAGCTTGGGTAGAAGTATAATACTGGTCATGGAGAATGTACTGGGAAATATTCTCTTGATTTATTTTGGGAGGGCTTGTGAAGAATTGGTATTACTTTCTCTTTAATTTGAGGTAGGCTTCATAAGTGACAGAGAGGATAGGACATAGCACAAATGTGTTAACCTTTAATGGGAAGAGAAAGTCTTTTTCCACTGTAAAAGGAAGAAAGCCAGAGCCATGTGAGTTCAGGTACAGTTAGAAGCACTCCTGGAAGAGGAGAAAATGCTTATATTACTATATCAGCTTTTCAGTAAAACATGAGGTAATGTCACCAGTAAAAAATTGGAGTAGGTTAGAGAAAATAACGGAGGACAGAAAACAGGAAAGAGGGCCCCTCCAGGTGGGTTAAGCAAAGCACTATTAAGCAAACCGCAGCTACTGCAGCACAAGGTCGATCCCTTTCCCTGGCCAGGGAGGGGACCCACATGGCGTAGCAGACCTCTCCTGCCTTGCCCACTGCTCCCCTCAGCAGTGTGTTTCTGTCAATCTGCCTGTTCTGCTCCCTGCTCTGTCTGGTGGATTCTCTCACCACCTCTACACCTCTGGCCTGTACCCCAGTGCTTGTATGCATAAATAAATAACTCTTTAAAAAAAAAAAAAGAAAACAGGAAAGAAAGTATTAAATTAACCCCCCAGAGAATGGAGAAAAATTGCTCCTACTTAACACATAAAACTTACTGTCTTTTTTTTAAGGCCTCATTTTGACTTTAAAAAGATCTGAATTAGCATAGCTATGTTCATTTTCTTCAGGGGAGACTCAGAGTAGGAGGAGTTGGTTGTTTTCCCAGGTGAGTGGATAGAGGATCATAAAGCAATGTGTTAAATATACTACTGCACAGACATACTGTACTCATTCACACGCATACTACACTCCCACATGCATGCATTCACACTCATTAGCATCAGACTATACACACACTCACCACACCAGCAAACTTGATTTGTTCAGAAATACTTACAATATTTTACTATTTTAAAGAAACTGAAAATTGATGGGCATATGTAGTTTCCTCTATTTGAAATACTCTTCCCCCCGTTCTTCAAACAGTGACCATAAACTATAAACCATGATCATGAAATAAATTAGCATCATTGTTAGTATTCTGTTATGTCCAACTGAGCCATCTCTTCCCTGGAATTGCCTGTGAGCTCTTTCCTGCGGCACCTGGCATCCTACACCCCTGGCTTCCCAGGAACTTCCTTTGTGGTGGACCATCTTCAAACTTTTCTCCACACCCACAACCATCCTATTTTCTCATTAAGGTAGCTAGAATTCAGGTTTTCCTCCTCATCAGCTATGTGACCTAGTATGCAATATGAGAACAATAATTATTTACTGTGAAAATTACATAATGCATGGAAATGTGCTCAATTCCATGCACATAGCATGTGTTCAGTAAATGTGAAGTTGACCTCTCCTTCTCCCCCTTAATCTCAGTCTCTAAATATCTCTTTACCCACTCTGTCTGTTCTTATCCTATTTTCTCAACAATGTTCATTCAACTGAGCAATTTTATTTTTATTGTTTTTATTAAATAATACTTTATTAAGGTACCATCTATCTACAACACTGTATAAGATTCAGAAATATAGGATCCCACCTCTTTAGATACATTTTTAAAACTAGTATGAGTTAACTCATGATGAATGAATTTTATGTTGAATAGAGTTCTTTTGGAAAAAACTGTCAGAATCTATGATTAAATGTAATGATGGGACTTCATGTGGATGACAAGAGTCATATTTGAGGCATGCTGATCTTTTCAAGACTGAAATTACAGAGAGCGAGTGAGATTATCATGAATTAAAATAAACTATATATTTAGCACAGAAAATTATATTATTTTCATAACATAAAATAACCTGGTTGTTAGTGTATTTCATAAATAAAATGCATTATTAGGTCTTTTGAAATATCACAAGTTTGTGCTTTATCCAAGGATTCTTGACAATGTTACAGAACACTGCAAAATCATAAAAATTGTGTTGTGTCTGCATAAACTCAGAAGACATTTTTTTAAAAAAAGCTCTCCCTTGGGAATATGGTTGAGACCATTGTTCACATTTTACTTTTAACTAACTGTGACATTGGCCATCCCACCTGCTCTTCAAGTCCCAAGTGGTAAGTTACTCTTTGTCTCTAAAAGCAGAGGATTTTAGGTAAATGCATCTTATTAATAACTTTTCAATTTTTGTTAATTATTCATGGTTTTGTTTTGCAAGCAATGCTAATGACTAGGGTTAACCTTCAGTGATGATGCAAAATAACAAAGTGAACATATTCTTGTATTTGGAAAGTCGTACTAGTGAGCACATTAGCTTTTTTTGATGTGACACAGAATGGAATTGTTCAGAGGGAAACATGAGACTCTGTGTTTTGATCTTTTTACATTTTCCTTTAATCCTTAGTTCTAATAAATGATAAATTAAATGTTACTGGTGATTTTAAAGTCACTGTATAGGTGAGTAATACTCTCGTATTGATCAGCTTTGATGGCTCAAAATCTAGGCAGGCCCTACTGCAGGTATTGAGTCATGTGTTATTATGCATGCAAAACCATGTTCCTGTGGTTTTGATGTTATGGGAAGTAGCAGACTGTTTTCTTAATTCTCATAAGTTGAATGTCCCCCTAAAGACTCATTATAAAAAGGCATGTTGAAACATGTGGTATCATTACAAGACTGTTCTCGCTTGGCGACAAGCAACAAAAGGAGAAAAACGTTTCTGACAATTTCTGAAATGTGATCATTAGAAATCACTCTGAAATTAACGAGATGCTAGAGAAAGTCAAGAGCTTCAGAGATCATTTCATGTGTGCAACTGGATAAGGCTTTTAAATGGGGATGTGATTATTTGCCAAATGAAGGCAACGCTTTTTCATGATCAACTACTTTCTTCATACTGCTGCTTAACAGAAATCTAGCAGATCTGCAATTATAAACAGTGAAATGATGAAAGACTATTCTGGTTTTGAGGAAATTTCATAATTGAATTAATAGTTAACTTTTTAGTTTTATTCACCTAAGGACAGTCTTCTATTTTTTTTTTTTTTTTGAGATGAAATATTTTAAAAATGAACTAGCAGGTAAATTCCCCACTGAAATAATTCAGTCTCCCATTTATTGTTTCTTGTTCTTCCCCATCTGTTGATTCTTGGCTCTCCCCTGCTGTGCCTGGTCCCCACCTGGCCTGGTTGTGATTCTTCCATTGTGCGTCTGTCTCCATGGCAACAGACAGACGGTTCAGAGGGAGGAGCCCTGCTGAATCCAACCAGAACCTCAGAGAAGCCTCTGTGTGCTCAAGCCTCTCTTTGATCGCAGTGCAGAAAGGATAAGTTACCTCATGTTTAGATGAGCAAAAATGCGTTTGGGGCCTAAATTTCTCCTTCCTGGTGACTCTAGATAAAGCTTGATAAAATCTTGAGAGGAGAAATGGGGCACCATCTGTTTCCCTGCTCTAGTGTCAGGAAAACCTTTGACAATAGGCCAACAGGAGCACCCAAAGGGCCAGGAGAGAGAGGGACAAAAGAGAAAATTAAGAAAATTAATGGTTTCGGTAATGAACACTAGCAGAACAATCGTGCAAAGGAAAGGCTGTTAACTAGAAACTGAGAAGTATATGCTAATTGTAAACATATATTCTTCCATAATATACACAATTATTTTGTATAGAAACCACTAAAATCCATAAAACATTCGTTTAATAACTAGAACTACCGGGCCGTTAAAATAACATAAAAAATTTCTTATTTGACTGAGAAGGCATACAACCTTACAGGAACGTGTAAATTCATCGGAAGCCTTTTGTTGAGCAGCGTCTCACATCTGGGGTATCGCAGCCTTTTTGTTAGCCATCGTATTTTCACACAAGTATGGAAAGTCTGGAAAGTTTTGCCATTAGATGTTTAGACCCAAACAAAATGTTCAACTTGCCTATATGATAGATAACAGTTTAAAGTTTAAAGAAAAAATAACCAATAAATGTGACACACACTGAGCACTTATCAATTCTTAAAATTTCTGGAAGTCAAAAATCACTCTGGTATTAGGGGCACCATAATTAAGAGCCGGGTTGTTTAACACACTTGTGCAGACAACAACAGTGCCCTCCTGGCCTCTGATGATAACTCTGGGCACCTGGCTAAATCTAGGTTTTGATTTTCAGTCACTCTATCACACTGGAATGCACTCCCAATTTTTAGTTACAGCTCTCTAAATTACTGATTTCAAATTGGGCATTTTCTTACTGTTTAGATCTCTACCTTTTAGAGAGAAATAAGCATCTATAGAACAACAATGAATAATGTGTACAATTTGTGTTATAAGGTTTGCAGATCCTCTCAGAATGTACCTGGCTTTCTCTGGGTCTTACAGGAAGACTGAAGTGGTTAATAGTTACGATAACAAAGACTGGAGAACATAAGTGACTTGCCCAAGGTTACACAACTAGCAGGTGACAGATCTCAAACGTGGTTCTTTTCACTCCAGAGCCTATGCAATCCTTCATGTTCATTAATAACTCTAAGCATATTTTAAAAAAAGAGTTACTCAGAAATTAGATTGCGGATCATTGGAGGACAGAAGCAGCATTCTATAATTGTCTGGGAATAGTGCCTCGGTATTTTTGTCTACAGTTTGCTCTTCAGGATAAAGAGAATTCCAGCTGTCCTCATCTACCACAAGATCTACCGTAAGACATAAGTCTTTTCAAATTCAGTACCATTTCTTTGCTATTGATATAATGTCTACCAAAAGCGAGTAACCAGAAATAAGTCAGTCTTAAATCCTGAGAATCTAAGTTATTTTCCTTCTTATGTTGGTAGGACAGCAGTTGTTACTGGGATAGTTGTGTTTAAGCAAGGTATGTTCCCATGCCATACCTGGCTCTTCCATGTGACTCTGGAAGCAAACTTGGACCAGTCATTCCCATTATGTGCTTAATGGTGTCAGTGGGCAAAAATTATAGCTCTCCAGTTAGCTTATGACCTTAGGGCTCATTTATCATGTAGTTTTCTTATCATTAGTAATTTAGGAAACATTAATTGAATGCCCGCTACACCTAGCATTGTACACATAGATATAAAGAAGCAGCAAACATTATCCCAAGCATTAAAGAATGTATAGTTCAGTAAATTTGTTACCCATAGGAACTTAAAAATCCTGCTACTATATCAGAGGTTTTAAAAGAGAAGGTAAAACACTGGAATATCATTAAAACCTGGTTGTTTAAAATCACATGAGCTGGTGACAGCTAGGAAAGGGATCTAATGTGTCTACTCACCGATCTCTCCCACTTGACTACCCTGTAAAATATAATTGCATCATTTCAGAATGAAGAATAATGCTGATTATTGGCTAATTTTGGCTCACGTTGCTTCATTATCAATTGTACTTCCTGAGAGTCCTGTATTTCCTGGTTTAAGTGTGGCTGATGACGTACTTGTAACCAAGGGACTCAGCTCAGCCCAAGTGCTTCTCTGACTAATGGGGAACATGCCAAGTAAACAAACACTTTACTGTGCTATGTCTAAGAGAAGGAATACAAATATTAATTCACTGGCCCTAATGTCTTTAATCCAGTGATTCACAAATAAGCATCGCTGTTTTGATTTCAGTAAGTATAATGACATAACAGTTGTTGACATTTATTAGTGTATAATTAACCCCATAGTGTGTCAAGATGAGAGTTGTAATTTCTGTTTATTCAGAAATGCTCACAAGCCACACTCTTACCTAGTTATGTGTTATCATTTCAACACTTTGATGGTTACTGTCATTGTCTGTAATCATGCTGATAACAGTGATAAGCAGCCTTTGTTTGGGATTTTTAGACACTGTGGACATTACCTGGGGTGAGATAGCCAACCACTGGTGGCCTCAGAAACTCTTTGTCTCCCTGTTTGTTAAACAAAACCCACTGTTATTGTTCCCTGAGCGAGCCTGAGGGATCTTGCAACTGTGCACATGGGTGAGAACACACAGTGACCTGTTCTCCATTGGCCCTGTCCTCTGAGCGGTTATAGCCCTTCGATAGCTCTTTTTCCAAACTAGTGCTCTCAGATATAGGCTCTCTCAGTTGGCCTGGATGATGGTGATTCCAGAGATGACTGGAACTGAACTGTCATGCTTCCTTTGCCAAGGCCAAACTGCCTCTCCATGACAGGTCTTTTCTATTTCAGAGCTGCCAATTTCTGGGCTCCCCAGAACACTGTCAATGCTGTGACTTTAGTCAGCATCATGGAATTCTGTCCACACTGAAAGCAGACCTAAGCCCAGGGTGGAGCATCAATGCTATTGTTGCAGGCATTAACAGCTGTATGTGCCTCCAGCACACAGCCCTCTCCCCAGACTCCTCCTCTTCAGGCCTCTGAACTCTCATAGCTTTTGGGGGGACCTCACGAGATAAGGTGGGTGCCATATTCCCTATTATACCACCATACAGAGCACACATCACATACTTTACCCCTCATGCTTTTCTATGTCATCCTCAAAGTCCAAGACCAGTGAACACATGGGCCAGAGGGTCTACACAGGCTGCCAAGAGATGTATATTTTTCTTGCTTTCTCTCTGTTAAAACCTCTTTCCTGTTGTAGTGTCTACTCACACTTTCCTTATTATCCCTGTAGGATAATAAGCTTTTTCCAAAACCTTAGAGCCTAAAACAAATAGGTGATGTGTTTCCGAAGTCTCCATCTGAACCCTGGGCTACACTTGTCGTTCCTAGGAGATTTAAGACTTATTTCTATAAATGGTGGTCCCACTATGTATAGTGTTTGCTAATGTGTAATATGTAATTAGTTGTCACAGAAGAGAATGAATATTATTAACCTTAAAGGCTTTAAATCATGCTTAGATTTTAACCTCATTAGCTTTGTGCTTGGAGTAAAGAGCCACTGATTCGTATATCAAACTAAAGTTTGTCAAATTCTTGAAAACTTTTGGGATTATTTGATAAAAATGAGCAAGGATGGAAGCTCAAATTGTTTTCTGTAGTAGATCTTGTTCAAGGCTTCCCCCACCCCACCCCGTGCAGCTTGAAAACCACCTGACAGTAATTAAATTATTCTAACATCTCACTCCCACCTCCCACACACATTTTCCCCTTTTGTGTTGTTATTTGGTGGTGTGTGCAATTATCTTCTTTTAAGAAACAAGCACAGCCACCCACAACTACATGTGTTAACTGTAAATCTGAACTGTGGCAATGGGAAGAAAGCATCCTTTTCCCTTTTTCTTGCAGGTTGTAACTGGTTATTCACATTTTCTTTGATGAGAATTTTAAGCACTAAGCACCATCTTCATAAGCACATGTGGCAGATGGCTAGGGATATTGTGTGATAAGGAAAGCTGGCCAATTTCTTTAGTTATTTTCACCTCCTGAACATGTTCCAAAAGGAATGCAATGGCATATTTTAGGGAGTGTCTTTACAAGACCTCTTTCCTTAAATATGAATCTAATTTGCTGATGTGTTCACTTTAAGATGGATTCATTTGGGGGATGTCTCTTCTGTAAGTGATCTTGTAGCATTTTTATATAAAATTAGACTTCTGTTGAAAGCTCTCCTGGGTATTGCTGCCTAGGAATTAACCCAGCTGTTCCTTTTCTTCACTGAGGCAAACAAGGAGATAGGAGGAAATGAAGCAAGATATTTAGATGACCCCTAATGAACTTTATGCATTTTATCTGTGTGATGAGATATTCCATGTAGAGGCTAGAAGTTTCTCAGTCACTAGAAACTTGCTATGTGAACTGACTCCACTATTTGCTAGTTTGGGGGCATTAGTTCTGTTTCTATATCCTTCTGTAAAATAGGAATAACCATTACTACTTCCTTGAGTTGTGAAGAACAACCCCAAAGTAAATGAAACTACTGTTTCCTAAAGTTCTCAATAAAAAAAAAAATAGTGAATCTGATAGATAAATGATAAGAGAAATATGAACACACATCTGGTTTCTGTGCTCAGGGACTTCCTTGCTAAGGAGACAGTTCAAAGATTCCTTCTATAGGGAGAATACTTGAGAGCTGGTAATGTCCTGAGGGTCTTACCTCACCTAGAAATGCCTCTTGGCCATATATTTTGAGCAATGATTTGCCATATGTCTATCCCAGCTTTGGTTTCTAGAGAACATGCAAGCCAGTACATTGGCTCTAACATTGGAGCTTCAGGGGAGATTAGGGTGATACACTAATACACCTTTGGGTGAGAAGAGAGCTCCCAATAGGAGTGAGAATAGATGTAGCTATAGCAACAGTAATCTCCAGGGCAGCAGTATGATTAGAATACTGATAGTGTAACCAGAGGCTGAAGCCAAGGGCTGTTACAGGTGGCGCCCTCTGGAGGGTGACACAGAAGAGGAGGAATAGTCCCAGGGGAGATACAAAGTATCAGTGGGGTTGGAAATTATGATAGGAAATATAAGGGACTACAGAAGCAGCACCTGCCCCCCCCCCCCCGGGAGTCAGTCTTTCTGGGAATGATTTAGCATTTTCGGGCGGCTTTCTGCATTTGCAGATCTTCAGCGACTATGGGATCAGCCATTCCTGCCCCACTGTGTCAATTTTCCAGAAGGCTTTTGCGGACCTCTGAAGGACATGGAGAGTCTTCCAGCAACCCACCTCAGAGAAGAAAAGTTTGGAGGTTTTGAAGGTTGCTGAGCAACTGAAACTGTTCCCAGCTTTGCTGCTGTTACAACCCAGAGGGAACAGTGAAGACTCGGAGCTGGGCTCCTCACTCAGCTGTTAGTGTGGCTGTTTATTGGGTCGTTTAGCTGCTGCAGCTGCTGTTTCCAGTATTGGTTGTCTGATACTGTCCTGGCTTACCTCGGCAGTTCTGGTGAGCTTCTTCTCTGTCCTGAGTTGGATCCTGGCCTATTGACTGTTGCCACTTGCTCCAGGCCCTCATGGGTAGGAAGATATCATTTTAGATGCTTTTTGTTTAGGGTTTCAAAACCCTGGACATTGCTTCAGGTGAGGATAAACGGCCTCTTGTGGCCTCAGGGACTCTTGTGCCCCTGTTTGTTAGATAAATCCCATTATTGTTCCCTGAACCTGAGTAGTCTTGCAATTGTGTGTGTGGGTAAAGGACTCAGTGACTGGGAAACTATTTGGCACTATACTTGGCCAGTTTTAGTGCTCCTTGTTGCATGGTATCAATAGCATAACAAATAACCCATTATTTTGGATTATCTGAATCACTTGGTAAGTTCAACTCTCAATGAGTAAAGATGGTATGGGTATGCTATTTACTATGTCACTGACATTGCATTATGTATGTGTATATAGTTAGTGTTTTTTATGTATGTGTATATATATGGAGTTTTTTTAAAAAGATATTCTAGACCTTCTCTTTTCATGACATACCTTTCATCATAAAGGCTTTTGGATTCTTTGCTTAGATTCTTCCATTCATATCTATATTTTATAATGATAGACTACAACTTCCTGGAATGAGATTTAAGTTTTGGTAAAGATTTGTTTTGGAGTTGTCCCAAATATCCAAATAATGTTTTAGATGACCTCTATTAAATTTATTTTTTAATTGTTTCATTTGTGTAGTACTTTCTTTTCTTCACTCCACTGGTTGTACAAATAGATTTTTCCCTTCTAAAATGTTTGGATCAATTTTCTTTAAGTTTGAGAAAATTATAATAGCCCATCCATTAAAATATCAATGTTAGAGAGAAGGGGTCAGTTGCTTTAAAAATAGATAAAGTGATTTAGAAGAAGTAATAAACTAAATACATTAGACTGATGTAGACTGATCAATAACAAAACAAATTCAGGGAGAAAGAAAGTCATGTAGAAAGTTAAAAGTTATTATTAATGGAAATTCTAGCTTCATATACATAGAAATAGTCTACCTTTTTGGGTAATTTTCTCTCATTCCTATTGTCTCTGAATCAACTGAGGTGTTTAAGAGACACTGTTAAAATTCAGGTGACTTCTGTGTTATGAAGTCTTTTGAATTAATGCCTGTGTGAGTTAAAGCAGACTAAGGAAGAACTCACTCTCACTAGTCCTGTTCTAGAAATTCTGGAGGATCTGAAAAACGAAGCTGGTTTAACAATACTAGGGCTACACTCTCCAAAAAAGTAACCACTTGTCAAATATAATTTCAAATTGAATTAATTAAAAATAAATTAATAGTATATTTGTACTAGTCACATTTCCAAGGCTCAGTAGACATATTTGGCTAGTAGATACTATGCTCATTTCATATTCATATCAAATGAGGAGCAGAGATGAATCTGTCTATTGCAACAAGAAGTTCTTTTGTATAGTACTGCTGCAGGGATTGTCATAGATCAGAGGGTTGTAAGAATTAAGAGACCATCCAAGAGGAAAGGACAGGTAAGATACAGATATACTGACTTAGTTAAAAAGGCCAAGGCCATGGGTATTTATATAAGCAGAAGAATAAGAGAACTCCAGGTGGTCTTGGTGGGCAGATAGCATTATAAATCTACAAGTATTGCAACTCATTGAGCAGGTTTCTGCGGTATGACAGGTCTAGTAATCAGAAGACCTGGAAGTTTACCTAGCAGGGTAAAAACATATATGATTCTCCTTGTCATCCCCAGTCATATAATTCAAAACCACATTTGTTGTCTTGCTTGGGATAGGACAGTAGACACAGAGGCCAAAGATGAGATGCACAATTCATTGCTTGGAAAATTCATTAACAAAGCTGTGAGCAAAGCCTATGTAAGTTGGAGCCAACACAAAGGGCTGATAATAAGACTGTGATACATAATATGTGACTGTGAGAAATCTCTGATTTTGCTCCTTCATAATTTAGTCCTGGCTTAAGACTTAAAAGATTAGACTCTTCCTTAAGATCATCAAAGAATTCCTTTGATTAGGACTTTTGGAGGGGTTTTTCTGTCATGATAGTCACACTATCTCATGCAGTCATTCACTCATTCATCACCCATTTTAATTCATGCAATAATTATACACTGAGTGCCTATTATGTGTCAGAAGATATAACAGAAAACAGGCAAAATTCCCATCTACAAAGGACTTATGCTTTAGTTCAGGGCAAAAAACTGATAAACTGGTGGACAAAGTGGTAAGAAATGTAATTCATCCAATGATAATAAATGTTATAGGGAAAAGTAAAACAGGACAAAAAGAGGAGTCGAGAGTGTAAACATAAAATGTGCAATGGTCATGACACACCTCAGTGAAGGTTAAATATGGACTGAGACCCAAAGTAGACACAGTCCATGTAAACGAAATACATCAGGGAAGTGAGCTGTGTGAGAAGAGTTGATGTACACACTCAAAATAATGCTCCAGAGGTTGGGTGGAATAGAGTAAGGAGAGGAATGACAGGACATCAGAAAAGATCATGCCTATTGTTAGTAGAGCAATAAAAACATCATCTGCTTCCAAGATGTTCTGGAAGAAAACTTTTGGGGGAATTTGTTCAGAAGACTGAAGTGACCTGATTTACATTTGAAAAGAATCACTCGATATAATTTGGGAATATTATACAAGGAAACAAGATGAGAACAGGGAGAGTTATCAGGTTAGTGAAAAAAATTCAGTGTGATGATAATGATTTGGAACAAAGTGCTGACAGCAAAGCAGAATTTTCCAAATATTTTGTCCTTAGAATTTGTATTTCCAAGAATTACTCAAGACCTTAAAATATTTTTCTTTATTTGGACTGTATCAATGAGTATTTACCATATTAAAAAAATAAAACTAATATCTTGAAAATACATTTACTGATTCATCCAAAATGGTAATAATAAATCTATAGTATATTCACCTATTATAAAAATAAAAACATTCTCCAATAGAAAGCTACTAGTGGAAAAAGTGGCATATTTTTTCATAGTGGAGCTATTTTTTAAAAATTTTTCTGTATATATATTTTACACCATTGTTCATTTTTGCACTTTGCTTGATTTCTCCACTCATATTTATGTAATATCCATAAAATTCCTACCACCATTCACCTGTGAACTGTCTCTAGTCTCTTGTGCTGTTCCCTTCTCTGTTTTGACCCCTCTCCCTCTCCCTCCATCCCTCCTGCTATATGTCTTGGATTGATAGTTTACCTGCTAGTTTTGTCTATTTGTTTTCGGACCCTTGTTCAGTTTCCTATAAATAATACCTATAAATAAAACCTTCCAATATTTTTCTTTTTCTTTATGACTTTTTTGAGCATAATCCCTTCCAGCTCCATCCATGTTGCTGCAAACAGCATGAGTTTATCTGGAAAAAAAAACTGGTATTTAAAAATTTTTCAAATCTCTTTAATATCTGGCTTAAATAGAAGGCTGTGTGTGTGTGTGTCTGTTACTCATTCAAACTATTGTTATATGTTGTTTTAGTTGAACTCTGATGAAAATCTGTACAGAAATATGTACTTGGAAAAAGGAAAATTTTTAGGTATTGGTAGATATTTGTCTTTGATATTCCACCCAAATTTATAAGTAAGGCCTGAGAGGGTGTTAGTTTCCATTGTCCTCTGTCCACAGGGTCAAGATGCATCATGTCCCATACATCAGTGTATTGATACGTTGGAAAATCAGGAAACTACCTGAGTCTTCTACATGAATATGATTGATTGAATGATCGACCATGTGGATGATCTCAGTCATGCCCTCCCCTTTTCCACAGAAGTAAGGCTGACCTAGAGCCCCAACTATTCAATCACATGATTGGTTTGATTGTTCCTTCTGCTAACCAGATCCCATCCCAAGTCACATCCTTAGTATAAACTCAAGTATGATCTGAGGGCCTCACTAATGACAAAGAACTCCTATAACTTTAGAAAGTTCTCAGTTTTGGAATTTCTATGCTAGGAACATAGGACAAAGATTAGAAAAATTATTACACAGTAGTTCCCTTCATGGGAAATGTTCCAAAATTTGCTCAAAATATTAGCAAATACCTGGAAAACCCAGCATAAACACACTTGGTTATAGAGTCAAAGTCACGCTTCTCAAATGCAGAATTGAAGTCAGTACTCTATTCATTTCTAAATTTACAAGCGCATGAAAAGAGTTCCAAGATTCAGGTCTAACACAGCATTCAAGGAGTCCCAGGAATACTTCTACTAATCCAACCAATGATAATTACTGGAAAAGTACTAGTTTTTATGCTCCATATGTAGATCAATAAAAAAATGATAATTTGTAGTGCAGAAGGAAGAAACAGAATTGTTGTTGTTGTGATTTTTTAGGAATTTTGACATAAACATTAAGGGTTACAGAGCTTCTGCACATTTAGCTAAAAGTCAGAGCTTTTGGGAGGATTAACAGATGCTCTGAGTTTACCTAAACACCCCCACATGAGTAGACCCTCTGGTATTGAATGTCAGGGTTCCTGTGAATAAAGTATTCAGGACATTTTTGCGGATTTATTTGTAGAAGGAACTTTTGGTAAATGAGGTAAAGTGTATTCTTTCTACAGGACTGTAACTGGTCACTGGTCATATGTATTAGAGAAGGGGTTACATTTGACTTGAGAGAAGATTTTTGTAAAGCAATTTGTACTTGTAGTCTTGAGCAGCTATTGTTCTTTCTGAGCTTATGGGTTTCATGGTAACTTTAAAAAAAACAAAACTGTGGTGTTAAGTTAGCTGGTCAAGCCAAATTCCAAGCAAGCAAATCATATTCTTTCTAACTTAAATTTCATTTATTTCCATAAACTCTTATGAGATATGCATTTTTAATACATCAAAAAGATTTACATTTTGGAAAACAGACACTACCAGTGCAAAATGAAGAGTATTATCTTGGTCAGGTTACTGATGGAAAGTTGTTTTAATTTTGCTCTATTTACAAAGATAATAAGCTTACTTTTCTATTTTACACTCTCTCAAGAAATGCATTCTGTATGTAAGAGCAAGATAAATTCTTTAAAATGTAAGGAGAAAAAAATTTCAAATACTACTGCTTTGAGTAAGAGTGCAAGGGTTCAATTAAAGAGGAATTACTTATGATCACATGATGGAATAAATGCTTGGTTGAGCTTATGTCAATTGCTTATTACAATGTATTAGAAAATCTCATGAAAAAAACCTAGCTCTCAATATCTGCAGTATCAACCCCAAATTTAATGATTTTACACAACATAGAGAATTTCTTTCAAGGGTACTGCATCCCCCTTAAATTTATCTCAAAAGAAATAACATCATTTATGTCCATAAAATCTATATGATGATTCTTCTGTCCTTTTCACAATTTTTAGACTCTGAATGTATGTGTGCATGCATGCGTATGTTTTATAAAACAAGTCATTTTTATTGATGATAACTTCCATCTATCTTTCTTCACCCCCTTTCCTTTTGCTTTTTCTCTGTCCTTTCAACCTAAAACTGTATATCCTTTATAAATGTGAATTCTATATTCATAAATCTTAGTTGCTGAAAGATCTTTTCTTGTAGCAAATGTGTTTTGCCCATATTATTAAAATAGATTTGGCATATGTCCACATGTTTTCATCATGATTAGCTTATTTGATCCACAGAAAAAGTTTACATACCAATGCATGATTGCATTCACATTTATTTGGTAAGAAGTGCAGTGTACATCATTTGGCTTTTACAATGGTAAGCAAGTTTTAGACATTTATTTCTTTTTCTTTTTCATAATATGCTTGTTTATCCTTTGATTTTCCCAACTCTTTTGGCATTCTGTATTATTGAAGATCACAATGATGGAATAATTTTGACTTAGTTCATGTGAGTTCATAGTCCTGATCGTGATGGGCAGCCTGCTACCCTTGCAGAAAGAGTCAGTGGGAAGGGGAATGTGATTTGAAAGGAATGTCTTTTTTCATGATCTAGTTAATGTGATTCTGAAAAAAGTGGAGATATAGATGAGTTGTTTATTGTTATTATTATTTTAGAGTGTTCTAATCATTTATTTCCTTAAGCAGAACAGGAGTGCTCTCCTGAAGATCATTTGGGGGTGTCCCTCTTGGAGCTTCTTATATCTTATCACTAACTTTTAAGCTTTTGATGAAAGAATGAATATATATTATTTAATTCATATAATGCTTAAAATTTAGCTACTATTAGACACTTTAGAATTAGAGTTGTTAAATTAGATGGCTTGCAGACAAATCTTTCAGACCACGTTATTGAATGTCTAACAGTGAAAGTTTAGTTATAAGAAATAAAAAAATTGTCAAGATATTCTATTCAATACTCTATATCACATCCCCTGTTCTGATCACCACTAATATAAATACTTGTGTAGCTCTTGGACATGTAAAGAAATCTAGTGTCCAGATTTTATGGTCCCTTGAAGTCTGAAAAAGTGGTTAGGGATTTACCTTATTAAATGCAATTATGGTATTGGATTAAACTAATTTATTATAATGTTAATCCAAGAAATTAATATTTACAGTTTTCCCTTTAAAAAGGAATGAGGGCTGTGTGTATGTGGTAAGCGGTCTCTAAGACAGTTTCTAGTAAGTCTCACTTCCTAGGATTTAGAGTCATGGGTTATTTCTGCTTGAATTTAGTCTGAACTTGCTGATTCATATCTAATGGATAAAATAGTGTTGAGATGTCACTTCTGAGACATGTTAATCTCTTTGGTGTTATCTCTAGTTTTCTCTTATATCATCTTATGTTGTCTGGCTACCCTGTCATGAGGCAGTCCTGTTCAGAGGCCCATGTGATTGAATATGGAAGTGTTCCTCCTCACTCTGATGAGCCTTGAAATGACCGCAGCTTTAGGGAACACCTTGATTGCAGACTGATTAGAGAAACTGAGTTACAAACATCCATTTAAGCCATTCCCAGATTTCTGACCCACAGAATTTCTGAGTTCATAAAAGTTTATTATTTTTTATCTGCTAATTTTGGGGTAATTCTATTTAGTTATTACTGCACAGTAATAGATAAAATAGTGTATATTATGCCTAACAGCTGGGAGAGAATATATAAATAAAACTCATGAAGCTATCCTGTAGTTGGTCTATCATTATATGAACACCTGTAGTAGATTTGACTGTTGAGTGATATTGAATTCATTCAATATTAGAGTCATCATTATAAATAATGCAATATTACACTAAATAAAATACTTGGAATGTTGGTTAAATGTTGAATGTTACACAGAAAAACAATTCATGGAATGAGGTAGGGTGTGGAGGTGAATGATGTTTAATTAAATCTCTGAAGAAGAAATGAAGGCAGGCTGTAGAATATCTGGAACATACATATTCCAGGCAGAGTATGTCAAAGGACATAAAGGAGAAGTGTGGCTTATATGTGTATGAGAAAGGCCAGTCTACTTGGAGGATGGACTGGTAATACTGAAAAGTTTGTTGTAAAAATTTAACTTCTGTAAGGAAGCTATTGGAGCATCTTTTCAAAAATATTTATTTTTGCATAGAAGAATGGGGGAATAGGCCAGAGGTGTAGAGAGTAAGAGGATTCGCCAGAGACAGAGTGGGGAGTAGAACCAGCAGACTTATTGAAATAAAGTGCTAAGGGGAGCAGTGGGTGAGACAGGACAGGTCTGCTGTATCATGTGGGTCAGCTCCTTAGCTGGAGGTTGAACTCAAGCCATAATGGTGATAGTGTTAAGACTTAACCCCTAGGCTACCAGGGAATACCTTGGAGAGTCTTGAAGAATGGAATGCCATAGATGTTTTGGGCTGAGTTAACCATAGGTTATACTAGAGAAAAGAGAGAACAAGTTTAAACTTTTGTAATAATCTGGGAACAGATGATTAAACTTTTGTGCAGAATGGGAACCATGGAGGTGGTGAGAAGCAGTCAAATTCTGAATGTATTTTGATAGTAGAACTCATGACTCAGTCACTCAGTCATTCTTGTATTTATTTTTTAAAATTGAGCATAATAGGTATAAAAATAAGCCAGTTGACTGCTTTCTTTTCCAAATATAAAGATCCTCAACATTATAAACAAAACATTTTGCTACTTTTGAACTATAACTTAGTATACGTCACCATACATTTTAAAATTTAAGTGAACTCTCAAACATGATAAATTATTTTAAATGTGTTAATAAATCATGTTTATTTTATGTAACAGATTCAACATAACTGAATGTCATCTGTTTAAAAAAGTAAAAATTTGCCTTTGTGTATGTAATAAACAGTAAAGACTTAAAAATGACTGTTATAATACTCTCCTTTGTAACATGCTAGTCTCTTAAAATTAGTCCTTTAATTTTTATAGCATTGTTGATATATAATTGACAATAAACTGCACATATTTAAACTGTGAAACCATAAACATGATCATGATAATAATCATATTCATCTTTCCCCAAAACCTTTCTTGCTGAAAAAGTAAAGAATACAAATAAGTGGAAACATATCCCAGGGTCATAGGTTAGGAGACTTACTATTGTTAAGATGTCAATACTACCTAAAATGATCTAAAATTCCAATGACTTTTTTTTTTTTTTTCAGAAATAGAAAAGTCTATTCTACAATCATGTGAATTATCTAGAGAGCCTGAATAGCCCAAACAATCTTGGAAAAAGAAGAGCAAAACTTGAGGACTCACACTTCCTAATTTCAACTTACAATAAAACTACAGTTTTGTAGTTTGAAAAAGCAGTTTGGTATTGTCATGAAGAATCACATAGAGAGAAATGGAATAGACTAGAACACTCAGAAATACACCATTACATTTATGATCAAAAGATTTTTGACAATACTGCCAAAACCAATCACTGGGAAAAGGGTAATCTTTTCAACAAATGGTATTGGGTAAACTGGGTATTCACATGAAAGGAAAAAATAAGCCTTAGCTAATATAAAAATCCAAGTTGGATGAGGTGACCTAAATGTAAGGTCTAAAATTATAAAGTCTTAGAAAAAACATAAGACAAAAACTTTATGACATTAAATTTGATAATGATTTCTTTTTGTAATGGGCAGGCAACAAAAGAAAAAAGAAGACATATTGAACTTAAAAATTTTAACATCAAAAGACACAACAGAATATAGGTAATTTTACATAAATGGAAAATATTTATAAACTATGCCTAACATGAAGTTAACATGCAGAATATGTGTAGAATTTCTAAAACTCAACAACAGAAAAGCCAAATGACCCAAGTCAAGTAGGCAAAGAATATAGACATTTCTCCCAAGAAGCTATAACGCTGGCCAATAAACACATGTTGAACATCACTAATTATTAGGTAAATGTAAATCAAAACTACCATTAGATATCATGTCACTCTCATTCATATTGCTATTATCAAAACTCCCAGAAAATATCTATCAAGTGTTAATGAATATGTGGAGAAAAATTTGAACATTTGTGTACTATAGATGGGAATTGAAATTGATACAGCCATTGTTGAAAACAGTATGGTGGTCCCTCAGAGACAGAAATATGATCTAATTATTGCACTCCTGGATATTCACACAAAAAATTGAAAGCATGCTAGGGAAGAGCTATTTGTACACCCATGTTTATAAAAGCATTTTCACAATAGGTAACATGCAGAAGCAACCTCAGTGTTTATCAATAGATTTATAGATAAGCAAAAGGCTGTGTGTACACACAATGCAATATTATTTTAGTCTTAAAAAAGAACAATCTGACATATGCTACATTGTGTCTGAGACTTAAAGATATTATGCTTAGTAAAATAAGCAATTCACATAAAACAAGTACTGCATGATTTCACTTTTATGAGATTATTACAATACTGAATATCATAGCGATGGAAGTAGAATGGTGATTCCCAGTGTGTTGAGAGAGGGAGAAATGGGAGTTATTATTTAATGAATAAAGTTTCAGTTTTGCAAGATGAAGAGTTCTTTAGAGGGATGATGATAATGATTACACAACATGAATGTATTTAACAACACTGCAATGTATACTTAACAATGGTTAATATGGTAACATTTAAGCTAATGTATTTTTAAATGTATTTTTTAAAGGCTAGGAATATTTAGATTCTTAATATCTTGAGTGAACTTTGAGATTTATTTTTTGTCTTTCAGTTCATTCAAGCATTGAATTTATATTTCCTTATTTTCCTTCTATTATCTGTAAAATATTGATGTCATCTCTCATTCTCTTGTCTTATTTCTGCTTCAGTCTGGCTAGAGGTTAATTTTATTCACTACAAGAAACAGATTTTGTTTTTTCATGATACTTATTTCATTGATTTGCACTTTTTAAAAAAGCTTTATTTTATTATTTATACATACAAGAGGCTGGGGTACAGGCCAGAGGTGCAGGGTGGTGAGAGGATTCACCAGAGGCAGAGTGGGGAACAGACTAGTCAGATCCACTGAAATACACTGCTGAAGGGAGCAGTGGGTGAGTCAGGAGAGGTCTGCTGTGCCCTGTGAGTCACTTCCCTGGCCAGGGATCGAATTCCCTGCTTCAGTGGCTGCAGATGTTTCATAGTGCTGAGACTTAACTCCTTGTGACACCAGGGAGGCCCCTGATTTGCACTCTTAAAATTTCCATTCTTCTGCTTACGTTTGACTCCATTTTCCTTTTTACTTATCTAGATTCTCTTTAAAATTTACATTATTTTTTGAAATAATTTTGACTTTCAACACTATGTAAGATTTAGGGGTAGAGGTGCCCCCAAACAAAGCACCATACAGAAATTTAACTCAAAATAAATTAAAGAATTTTATGTGAGACCTGAAGCCATAAAATATACAGAGGCGAAAACACTCTGAGACACTCACTTCAGAGATGTCTTTGGAAACTTGATTATAATAGTAAGGTAAACAAAAGCAAAAATTAAGAAATAGAACTGCATCAAACTAAAAACCTTTTGCACGGCCAAAAAAGTGGTCATTAAAATGAGAAGACATCCTAAAAGTGGGAGAAAATATTTTCATAACACACATCTATGAAAGGGGCTAATATCCAAGATATAAAAAGAACTCATACAATTCAAGAAAACAAAACAATCAAAATAATAGGTAGAAGAGCTAAATAGATACTATTCTGAAGAAGAAATATAGGTGGTTAATAGAAATATGAAAACTGTTCAATGCCATTTATCACCAAGGAAATGCACATCAAAGGCACTATGAGATACTACTTTACTCTTACCCAAAAGTTCTACAACAATAAGTGTTGAGAAAGACGTGGCAAAAAAGAGAAAATTTGTTCATTTTGGGGGGAATATAGACAGGTCCTTATGGAAAATAGTAAGGTTTCTCAAAATATTAAAAATAGATCTTCATGTGATGCAGCACTTCCACTCCTAAGTATCTATCTGAAGAAATCAAAACCACTAATTTAAAGGGATATATGCACACCTATGTTAATTTGGGTACTATTTACAATACCAAGGTGTGAGGAAAAAATTATTTCCCAAGGATGTATGAATGGATAAAAAAAGATATAGCATAAAGATATAGCATATATACACAATATATACACAATGGAATACTACTCATCTATCTGTCTATCTATCTATCTATCTATCTATCTATCTATCTATCTATCTATCTATCTATCTATCTATCTATCTATCTATCTGTCTGTCTGTCTGTCTGTCTGTCTGTCTGTCTGTCTGTCTGTCTGTCTGTCTGTCTGTCTGTCTGTCTGTCTGTCTGTCTGTGTATCTATCTACATACATATAAATTAAAGTTGGCTCTGCAACAACATGGAAACATGGAGGGTATTATGTTAAATGAAGAGAAAGACAAATACCAAAACTCATATTTGGAATACTGAGAAACAAAACAAAATAGAAAAAACTAAACCAAAGGAAACCCTAAAAATTTAACTGCAGAATGAGGTAGTTTGGGAGGGTGGGGATTAGGAGCAAAATGGAGAGTGGTCCAAAGGACTATGGGAGAGTCTTATTGGTGCTTTGAAATTTTGATAAGGATCACACTGAGTCTATATATTGTTTTGGCTAAGATGGTTATTTTGACAATGTCATTTCTTCCAATTCATGAGCCGAGAATATCTTTCCATTTTTTTGAGTTCTTTTGTTAAGTTATTGGTGATGATTTACTTCATCTTGATGTGATTGGAATTGGTATCTTGATTTCCTTCCCTTCTATTTTGTTATTTATGTATAGGAATTCAACAGATTTTTAAAATAACAACTTTGTATGCTGCTATTTCACTGTATTTATATATTGTCTCTAATAGTGCTTTAGTGAAACCACCTGATGCTGGGATTTTTCTTAATGGGGGGCTTTTTATTGCTGTTTCAATTTCCTTACTTGTAATTGGTGTCTTAACATTTTCTATTTCTTCCTGATTTGTTCTTGAGAGATTGTGTACTTCTAAAATTTGTTCAATTCTCCTAGGTTGTCCTATTTGGGAAAAGGTATGTTCATAGTATTCTTTTATGAGATCCTCTATATTTCTGAGATGTTTGTAGTAACTTCATTTCTTTCTGTCTTCTCTGAGTCTATTTATTAGTGCTCTCCCTGCTTTTTTTTTTTAAATGAACTTAGCTTAAACTTTATTTTGTTTATCTTTTAAAATAACTAGCTTTTGATTTCATTGATCATTTGTACTGTAATTTTGATTCAATGTTTATTTACATTCTAATTTTCATTATTTCTTTCCCTCTAACTTGCTCATTTGTTCTTTTTTACTGCTTCCTTACATCATAAAGTTAGATTATTTACTTGAGATTTTTCCTGTTTCTGTAGACCTAATGCTTCTACATCTTTTTAAAACTGCTTTTGCTATATTCCATAAATTCTGGTACACTGTGTCTTCATTTTCACCTCTCTCCAGAATTGTTTATTTTAGTTTTCCTTTGATTTTGTCATTAACTTAATTCAATAACATGTTTTATAAACTCCACATACCTGAGTAATTTCTGACATAATTTTTGTAGTTTATTTCTAGCTTAACATCCACAGGACTAGATAAGTACTTGACATGATTTCAATCCTCATGAATTTTTTGACACTTATTTGTGACTAACATGTGATTTCTCCTTGAGAACATTTTGCCTTTTTTTTTTTTAGTTCAGTGCTCTATAAATATCTATTAAACCCATCTGGTCTCATTCCTAGTTGAATGTTGCTGTTTCCTTATTGATTTTCTGTTTGGTTGATCTGCTCATTGATGTAAATTGGATGTTGAATGTCAGTGTCTTTTTTTAGGTTTCTTAATAGTTGCTTTATATATTTTTATGTTTCTTTGTTTGGTGCACATACAGATTAGGGTTATATCTTCCATACAGATGAGTGTTATCTCTTCATTGAACTTCCTGAGTTCAATGTTACTTCTGAATTCATTAATTTGTCTTTCTAAGTGTTGTATCTTTCTTATTTATATAGTATGTCCATCCCTGTCTCTTGTTACATTTTACAGTCAAAGTTTATTTTATCTGATATGACTATCCAGACCTTTTTAAGAGTAGCATTTATTTATAAATTTTTTTTTAGCCTGTATTTATATGTAGAGCTCAGATGGGTCTTCTGGAGAGACTAGACAGTTGGGTTTTGTTTCCTGATCCAACTAGTCAATCAGCTCCATTTGATGAGTTATGTTTATATTCTGGATAATTCTATATAGATATAGGTTTGCTATGGTAATTTTGTCTTTAGTTTTCTGTTTCTCTCTATTTCCTTTTCACTTATTTCATGGATTACTTTTGCTTTAATTTAGTCAGGAGAACTCCTATCAACATTTCTTATAGGGGAAGTCCAGTGTTGGTAAACTTCACTTTTTGTTTTGGGAGGCCTGCATATCTCCTTTATATAGGAAGGAAGGTATTTTAAGGTATATCATTTGTGGCTGGCACCTTTTATCTTTGAGTATTTTGAATATGTCATTCCACTCTTTCCTTAAGTTTCTACAGAGAAGTCTGATAAAAATCTAATGGAAGTATCCTTATAAGTTACCTGCTTTTTTCCCCTTAATTGTCTTCAGTATTGTTTCTTTGTCTTGAATTATTGATATTTTCAGTATTATGTATCTTGGTGAATGTCTCATTGCATTTAGACAACCGGGTGTTCTTTTATCTTTATGGACTTCTATATTTGATCTCTTCACCATATTTGAAAGTCCTCTACTATACATTTGTTTTGATTTTTTATATATTTTTTTCTCTTTTTACACCCATGTTTTACACCATGGAATAGGCTCTTTCTTCCTTTGCTCTATTCTCCTTTCATTACCTTCTCTAGTCTTTTTTAATTTCATTTATTGAGCTTCTTATATCCTGAATCTCTGTTATTTTCTTTAATACTTTGATTTCTAGCTCCTGTTCATTAGTGTTATTTCTGAGTTCATTAATTTGTTTTTCTGAATTTTGTTATTCTCTTTGATTAGCTTCTCTGAATTCTTGTGTATCACTTTGATTTGTCTTTCTGCCTTTCTTTTTTTTGAGTTTCCTTATTTTATATCATTTTACTTTTTTTAATTTTAATTCATTTTTTCTTGCAATGTTTGCTTTCTTTTCTTTATATCATTTTAAAAATTCTCTCTGTGATAGGGAAATACTCTTCTATGAATCCGTGGATGAGTTCTGAGAATTTTTCTCTCCTTGTGATGTCATATTACCTTAGGTCTCAAGTAGCCATGACTTATATGTGTTTTCCTGTTCATTTTGATACTTTCATTTTCCCTATTTTTTAAAAAACATCTGTTGCAGTAGCTTAAATAATTGAACTACCTTTTCTTTTCCTGCAGATGGTGCTATGGTTTTGTTTGATTTGGTTTAAATTTTTGGCCTTTGCTAGCTTCCATAAACACTGAGACCTGGCTTTTTAATTGCTGAGTCAGGAGGATGAGGGAGGGTACATCCTAGAGTGTTTTTCTATTGTTAAAATATTACTAGGTGGGCTGGTTTGTTTTTGTGTACTCCCAAACCTGTCTTCTCTGGGGTTCTAGATCTGAGACTTCGTAGTCTGTGCACTGTCAGCATGCTTCATGAAATCAGTACCAATCTAGGGTTGGGGGAGAGGGAGTGCAGTCTAGAGAACATTCTGTTGTTTTGCTTACCAGAAAACTGGCTTGTTTAGTGCACTCCATCTTCTCTTTTAGGATTTCTATTCTTTCAAAGTTTTGTTAACTGAATACTTGAAAAAGTCACTTAATTTCTCAGACCTCATTTTTTCATAGGTGTAAAATGGGAATTATAATACCTTACTTGTGATATTATTATAAGGATTAAATGAGACAAATTATTTGATATGTTATCATTCAGGTAGTTTTGGTGTTAAATAAATGATTACTATATACATACAACTATTTCTACTTCTACCATTTCTCCTAGTGAAGCATAAAAAGGGAGCAAGAGACGTTTATACTGGAGTGGTAGGTAAAATCTAGACTAAGAAGAACATTGTAGGCAATACAAAAGAAATTTAGCTTGATCTATGGATTCTGGGGACTTAAAGGATTTTAGAGGAGCATTAATCCTTGTTGAAAATAGAGTCCTGCTCCTGACATTAGTATATAGGAGGCAATTAGCGAATGGTGGAGAAAGGAGGAGCCCAAAAATATGCCAAGTGTCAAAAAAAATCAATTCACCATGAAAATCTTACTAAAGATAATGTTCAAAATAAATAGTTGATTATATAGTAGATAAAACACACATAAAAACCCAACAGCCACATAGATAATAAGATTTTAGTGTTGATGCAGTCACAATATGTGATTCACCATTTTCCCAAGATCTCTTTCTAGTGGATCTATCAACCAGTCATTCTTGTGCTACTTCTGTCTTTTTTCAATATAAAAGGATTCCCTGTACTACACTTTATTGAATGTTTGGCCACTTTTAATTGTAAAGTTACACTTAATCAGAAATGCTGGATTCACACTGAAGTAATTGGCTAATTACTCTTTGGGGAATGTGGCCTTGGATTAATCATTATAAATAATGGGAAACCAGATAAACTTATTCTTGTTTCAGAGAGTGCATTTAATGTGGGGGGAAGGAAACTATTATTTTTGTGGCTTTAGATTCCCTCATTGTTTAGATGCTCAACTTTGTCTGCATTGTATTTTATAGCCAGAGAAAAAAAATCACCCTTCAGCAGTTCCTATAAATTCACATTTATAACTATGTCCAGGGCAATTTACCCATAAGCCAACTAGAAATAAAAATAGAGGAGATAGACCCATCTGTTGGAGTGATATCTTAAAGGCAGAAAATATTTTCCCTTCTTTAAAAGCTAAGCTGCAAAATCTGTATAAATTCCAATTTGTGAACCATGAAACTCTAATTTTTCCACTTCTCTAGTCATTTTGAGTAAATGCCTTTGTATGTTGGGTGTCAGAAATCAACCAAATGGTCTAGGGAGTATGATAGATTGAGTTTGACTACATAAAAGTCTTTTAAGTGATAGCAAAAAGATTCTTTAGGTATATTAAGACCAAAAAGTATTCTATGTTTTGTTGATATTGAAAGACTTATAACTTTGGTAATTTTTCTGCTGTGTAAATGAATTTCAACATCTTGTTTCCTTGCTTTTTGTTAGCTATATATTTCCTCAGTAATTTAAAAATTAATCTTCTTAAATATTTTATCTCCATTTAAATAAAGTCTTACCTAGAAGTACTGATAGAGCTATTTAAATAACTCTGATAAAACAATTATTTAAGGGGTAAAATCCCTTATGCTAAATAATTCAGTAGAGAGTAATTGTTTCCCTTGAATATGCTAGCTATGACTCTATCAATTTTCTTCTGATTCTGCAGAAGTAGAATACATTTTAGCTAGTTAGAAAACTTTATATTTTATGAAGAGTATGACCTTGATTCTTGACATGATAAATCCAAGGGTAATTCACAAGAGATAGTAAGTACTTGTTCCGCAGGAATTTCTTTGAAATCCACCTGTATATTCTGTGAAATGAGAGGTTTTTACTATAGAACTCCTCATAATTGCAGTATTTTCACTTTTTACAATCTGGTAGAAACAAACACAATGGAGCATAAATGTTTTTTTCAATAATGTCTTATACCACCACCAGAACCTATTCAATCCTCATCCTTCTCAGATCGCCTCAATTTCTTTAACAAAAAGGATGAGGGATACCAGGTAGTTGTGTTATGGGTGCCTTCTCACTGTTACTGGACATAGACTATTTAATGCAACTGTTCTCACAGTTCCCAGCCATACTTTTATAGTAGTCTTATCAAGTGAATGAGTATGAAACATAGGAGGAACTTTTATTATATTTTGTTCTAGTTCATTGTTCTGTAAATAATAAGTTTACAGAATATATTGACCTTTAAAACCTTTACACACACACACACACACACACACACACGGTTTCTATAAAGATATGATTTTATGTTTAGTTTGAAAATCAGTTGTACTCCTTTCTCTCTGTAACTCAATTGATAGAAGTTTGGAGTTTAAGACTGAACAATTTTGGGGAAAATTTCTGCCAATATATCATTGTGACACTCAATAAAGATGCAAATAAAGGGAAATTTGTTCTCATCATCTCCCAAATGTCTGGTCCTTTCCTTTTTTCATGATAAATTCTGCAAGGTTCTTATAGTCAGTTGTATAATAGAATAATTTTCACAGGAAATAGTTGCTATTAATAGTATTAGCTATGTTTACTTTGGTGTGAATTTAGGTCTCTCAGAACTATTTACAAGTTAGGAGTAGTACAAAAAGAAAAGTCTATCTTTTACTGAAGAAAATTAAGATTAAAAGTTATATGAGGGTGACATTTTGGAGATGTATGTTCATTTACAGCAAGAGCAACTGATTTCTTGAAGCAGAGTTCTCTAAGATTAGACTTCCAAATACCACTCACTAATGGAGTTATTTCCCTTCTGTTTTAAGTAGAGTCAATTGTTAGACTCATACAGTTATATGTATTTTCTTTAAGCAATATTTGATGAGAGCTATTCAATAAAATACATTTTAATTAATATATATAATTTATCATAACTCCAAAAATAGTGACAGAAATGTTATTACCAGAATGACTTCAAGGTGGAAATGATTGACTGTAATTATAAAACAAACAACATACCAGTTGGTCATCAGAAACCTCATAGAAAAAGAAAACTGCTATTATGATATAATTATGAAAGACACACCTCCATTTATAGATTCTTATAAACATTATAGATTCTTATAAATGTTATAGATTCTTATAAACATTACTCCATTTATAGAAAGAATCCTTTGTCTTTTAAATAATTACTGCAGTGATATAGAAAACAAATTCAAACAGGAAATAATAGGGAATGGTAAATATTGGCTAATCCTGAGTTCTTATGAAATACTTCTTCATGAACTCAGTTTCCTACAACAGCATTTCTAACTTCATTCAACTGCACAAAATCTCTCTTGTGCTACTTCATATGTCAAGAGAAACTATGCTTTCTTAATTGTATACTCAGTGTCATGTAGAGTGCCTAGAACAAGGGTTCTCATGTAGATTCTTTTGAAGACTGAAAAAAGTATTACTGTTGAAAAGAGTCCCCTAAAATTTATATGAATAATTCCAGAGAGAATTAATATGAAAGAAAAAAGAAGATCCAGGTAATGAAATAAATAAAATAAAATACAACAAAATTTGCCTACCTAAAAATACATCTCTGTCATTATCTGAAGTTCCTGATGTAGAAAACCTAAAAATTCTCAAATAAGATGTTGTCTTAGGGTAAATTCTGGGTAGGGAATGCTCATAAATAATTAGATTTTCAATAGTTAGATTAGTCTCTCTTTTTTCTAAAATACAGAATTTTTTAATTTCTCTCAGGAAAGCAATCCACCAAGTAGCATTTCATACTTCTAATTTGTTCATCACAGTGCTAACATTGTAAGAGGAATATACAGTTTGTGTTTTGAGATGCTCATGCTATTTGGAAAAGCAACAACAACACAGGTAAAATTGGGGGAGAAAAAAAAAAAGAGAAGAGAAATAATGTAAGCAATGGAGCATAGTATACTTTTAGATAACACCATCATCTTACCAATGAATTTCCTGGAAAGTGTCAGGATCCTGGCAATTTTGAACTAATTTGAGTGTTAGAAATCATTGCTGCAAAGAGTTGTAGGATTAGAAGCTATGCTGACTTGTCACTTCAGCTATGAAATTTAGGTTGTCTAGTGAGATTTCATCTCCTTTATCATCATAATATTTTGTGTATATTCTTCCAGTTCAAAATAAGTTACTACCACAAAGGAAAAATTGGCATTATCACATTAAGAATGCATACATACACCAAGGTTAGGGTACCAAGTCTTTTCTACATCAATCAGATTAGGGCCTTTAAGACCGAGACAATCAATACACAATGTGTCAAATAAATACTATAATTAATTTGTAAATTGCTTTCCATCTCACCAATGAGATTTCCCGAATCAACTTCTTTAATTTGGATTTTTAAATCTTTTCTCTCTATTGTTTATACTAATTCATAGAAATGTTTGTTTTCTAAATTTAAGTGTTTAAAATGTAAATCATTTTATAGCTGATCAATTTTCCTAATAATTTGCTTTTAAGTAACTTTTTATATACCAGTATATTAATATAAATTTTATTCATCTCAGAAATACCAGAGTGTTAAGTAAATAGAAAATAATTCAAATACTTCCAATTACTTGAATCACATGAAGTGGGGCTCTGATTAATTTAATTAAGAACAATTGGTTCCTAAAAAACCACATCCCATCTATTGCTTGCACAATCTTCCTTAGGTTTGTAAAAGTCTAACTATTGTTGATTTGAACCCCAGAGCTTCAAATTCCTGTGACATGCAGATTGGTTAGGTCCTTGACAATTTACAGAACATTAAATTTCTAAGAGTTTTTTTAATCACCTAGTGTCAACATTCTATACTAGATGCTGCATTCAGCTTCCTCTACTTTAAGAGAAAAAAGCCTGCAAGTGTTATGTTCTTGGTATATTTCTGGAAATTATTTCTATACTAATCAGACATGACAAGATGTTTTAAAAACACTCATTCTTTCTTCTTTCACTTGTATTTTCATTTGGTGAGGGGAGGGATTGTCATGGGGAAGTCACGAAGGGCTTGTTGATGGGTCTCCTGTTGCTTGCAATTTTGCCATCATGTTGTACTGTGACATATTCAGGGAATAATTAATGTAAAACTATGTGACACTTAACTGAATTTTCACTTCGATTCAAGGGAAAAATTATGAAAATTGGTGAAGTCAACACATCCTCTTTGAAGATGCTTTGATCTAGGCATTAGCTCAAAGGACTGGTAGACTTTTGATAGTCAAAAGGAGGGAAATTAGGCATTGTATGCCTGGGAGCGTGACTGGCATTAGGAAAAGGGACCCAGGATGAAGAATACACTAACTGAATGAGAAAGTGGCTGTTGGAGTTTTGGGAAGATTATTTTAAATGGCAGAGTTGTACTTGATTATGCAGCCTTAAAATCCAAGCTGAGGATCTCAGGATTGATGAGGCAGAAAAGGGAGACACTGGCAGCTATAATAAAGAGGTAACATAATGGAAGCCATATAAAAGGAAGTACAGAGTGATGGAAAGAACAGTGGTGAGAAATAAAGTATAAGGCATTATTAACAATCAAGTTATTGTGTATGATAAAATAACCAATACCCTGTGAACCAACCATGTCCTTTGATTTCACAATGATTTATTATACCATCACCCTCATTATCTAAAACAGAACACTACAATTTCATATACCATCTGTGAGCTCCAAATGGTCATAATTAACAATCACAAATGTTCTATAAAGGTGATATGCTAAAATTAGCTTTATCATGCTTGTCAGCAGGCTACTTCTGTGAGAACCATGACATTCGATGACAGAATAACTCATTTTGTTCTGCCTTTGCATAATTTTATTTCTTATACAGATTATGAGACTATGAAAGAATGACTCTATTTAAACATCTTAAAGTTTAATATTTTGACTAATGACTAATTAGGGAAAAACAGCAAGACCATATCCAAAATAAGTTTCCTTCAAGCAAGATCTGGTTAATGTAGTGTCCAGAACATAGAAAACATTCTCCAAAATGTTCATTGTATATGGGGAAAATGTTACTTGTTTGGATGTATTTTTAGCAAATGTAAAGGGCTATCTCATTATTTTTCATCAAATATTTTCATTCTTGATTCCTTAAGAATTCCATAGAAATATCATGTTTTGGTACTGAAGGAGAATGATTCACTTTCATAGTATGCTTGTCCAAATTCTGGAAAAGCTGGGTAGTTTCAGCAAGTTTAGGATTGAGAGTTTGAAGCTTAATTTTACCACTAAAAATGGCCATCCTTATTATACATACTTATAGCTGTCTAAACTGTTACAGCTAACTACAAAAGCAATGAGCCAAAAAGTGCATTGAATTTCATCAGATTGAAGATGCTGCTGATTATAAGATGCACCATTATCTTATATACTACTAAGAAACATAAAACACTTCAAATTAAACCATGGACCAATGCTTCTGTCTGATTTTTAGAAATTTATTTTATTCTTAAAGATATTGAAGAGCTCTTTTAAACTATTTAACATAACTTTAAAAAATCATTCTTTCCTTTAAGTAGGAAAACATAAATAGAATGAACTAGTTAAAATATTCCTAAAACTTTCCCATTTATGATCTGATTCTTCTAAGTAACTTTTGACTCAGATCCAAAAACAGTGTGTTTGTTTTTCTTTTGAATATCATTCTTTCTGCCTTCAAAAGCTTTCATGTACTATTTCTTAAAAGAAAGCTCTACTATTTTCCCTGGACTTTTCTTCCATTCCATTTCATTGTTCTTGCTAAAACTCTTTAGACACATCTCAAAAACATGAATAAGTGACACACTTGGTGGGTTACTTCATGCTCCTGAGCCTCTTTAATGGTCTCCCCAATCTTCCCTCTGCTCAGTTGTTAGAGGGGATGTGATAGATTTTTTTGGGGGGGGGAAGTGAGGTTGATTCTTGGATAACGCTGTAGATAGGGTGCCCATTCCATCATACTGTTGAACATTCATGTGTAGCTTTTGACTCCCCAAAAGCTTAACTGCTAATAGATCTGCTGATGGGAAGTCTTTATAATAACAATCGATGAACACACATTGTATATGCTGTATGTGTTATATGCTGTATTCTCACAAGAAAGTAAGCTACAGAAAAGACTAAATAAGAAAATCAAAGGATAAGAAAGCACATTTTACAGTTTTGTATTATTTTTATTAATACTGTAAGTTTACATTATCTGTTTATTAGATGAATCATCTGTCAGTATGTACATCAGTATTGCCTTATATGATACAAAACACTGTATATGTGATATGTATCACTAGTTATCATCATGAACATGATGATGTTAAAATGCTAGCATCAAAAATGAAAAGATATAGTGAAAAAGAATTACATATTTATTTACTGGTAGAATAATTCATGTGTTTATAATGAAGAAGAGACAATATGCTGGTAATGTTTCACTTTATTGACAAAATTTGCATATAAGTGGACCTGCATTCTTTAAACCCATACTGTATCTGATTCTTAGAATTTTGTGGTTTAAAATTAAATAGGGATTCAATCTTTAACACTTTTGCAATGTACCACTTTTTGTTACCCACATTTATGATTTTGATTTTTTTATTACAGAGCATTAATTTCAAAGCATGTCAGAGATTTCTAGAGTTTTCTACCTGACTAAATCTAAGTTCATGTTTTTCTTAATCAAATCACGTATTGAAAATTAAGTAGTTTCTGTTCAAAGTCAGAAAGGAGTGTCTGACAAAATAGTTGTTCAAAGACTTAATGCTAGTTTTGCTGGTTGCAGGAATCACTCATGGCCATCTCTTGGCTTTGAAGTTTCTTTCATCCATGCTGATGGTTTTGACATTTTCTCCTGCCTTCACATGCAATGTTTATGTGTGACTGTCAATTCTTTTCTACATGTTGCAGTAACAAAGAGGTTTTGCAAGAAAATATGGAACTAAAAATATTTCTCAAATTACAGATTTCACTTTACAAAGACCAAATACATGTCCCATTGCTGTTTCTGTTGCTTTCTTTATGCATTAATAGCTTTTCCTATCAATGCTAAGCCATAACATAATCTTCCTGAGGATACTTTAAATGGCAATTCAACTCAAAATACTTATACAACAATGCATGTCACTTAACCGAAGCAACAACAATATGAATAGTTCTGCCCGAGTATGAAAGGCATAGCTAATCACAATTGACCAACAGCTACTATAAGCCATTGCCAATTGAAGACTTACATTGGGACTGAGAAACATTTAAGGAAAAATAAAGTTTGAGTCATACTGATGAAGACAGATTGGGTGAGTACAAGGCTGAGTATAAGACTGAGAACTGAGGGAAGAGGGTGGAAATGGGCAGTAGAAGTCAGATTTCAGGCAAGAATGGCAAAATCCTTGTGGGAAAACTCCCTATTTGTTCAAGCTGGTATAACTAGACTCTGATTCAAAGGTAAAGCATATGGATCAGTAGAGAAGACCCACTAACCCTGCATAGTGGGCTTCTCTACTTTATCAAAGAATAACAGAGAAAAGAGGGTTTCCCTCATTTTTTTTTCATTAACTGGTATAATGGTAAAGATGAAGAGCAGCTGTGATCTGGGTGAGCAGATGTTTGTAGACAAATGTGCTAGTTAGTGAGTACATCTTGACCAGGACAAAACAGGTTACTGGCAGCCTGGACTAATTTGAAGATATTAGGCACATCTTGGGGATGTAAAAAAAAATTTATTGAGGGGCCTCCCTGGTGGTTCAAGGGGTTAAGCACCACACTATGAAGCTATCCACAGCCACTACAGCATGAGTTTGATCCCTGGCCAGGGAGGTGACCCACATGGCACAGCAGACCTCTCCTGCCTTGCCCGCTGCTCCCCTCAGCAGTGTGCTTCTGTTGATCTACCTGCTTTGTTCCCTACTTTGTCTCTGGTGAATCCTCTCACCACCTTTCACACCTTTCACCTGTACCCCAGTTCTTGTATGCATAAAAATTTTTATTAAGTCATTCTTCTAAGTAAGGTATTATTGTGCTTCATAAAGTACTGAAATTCCTCCATAGAACTACTAAGAGTGCAAATATATGACCTATATATTACATATAATATAGTCATAGAATGGTGATGTTTGAAATGAATTGGATTACCCTTTTCAGCATTAACTCTGAAAAGTTACAAAGAGATGCTATAGAAATTGATGTTTCTTCTCCTTTATTTTCTCCTCATAAATAGATTTGGAAATTAAATATACATGTATATGTTGCTCTTATATATAGAGGAATTATTTTTGAGTGTATTCTTGAGTGTATGGCAAAATGACATGGAAGTTTCAGACTTCATGTCTCTTCCACTGGTGTGGTGTTAATGCTTAAAATACCTCCAACAGAGTTTCCTTCCCAAACCTGTTTCTGGAATCTCTTTTAAAATCAAGTGATTATCAGAAAGGTTAACACAATATATTGTAACCATTGGAATTTAATCATTAACACCACACTGTGACTTTTTTTTTCACAGATGTCTGTTTTCAGGGGGGGAGGGATGGGTGTATGTGAGGGCACAGATTGCCTCACTTAAGGTAAGATGAATGGAAGGGCATATGAATAAAAAACCTGATGATGACTGAGATAGTACTTATTTTAAAACTTGCTGTAATAAAGATATTGCAAAATTCAGTGATTCAAGAAACAGATTTGTATTTCACATAAGACTCTAAGGTGAATATTCAGGTTTGTGGGCTGTTCAGTTTTGTGAAGATTTATCATTCAGGAACAGGATTTTCTCATCATGTAACTGCTTCTGTCACCATAGATAATGACCAGTCATTTGCAAAATCCAATCCCAGTCATAAGTACCAGACACGTAGAGCAGAGCTACCCAATAGAACTTCCTGCAATGATGGAAATGTTCTCTATCTTCCCACTCCAATAAAGTAACCACTAGCTCCTGTTGGCCATCTGGCACTTGAAATATGGCTAGCAGGATAGATAAACTGAATTTAAATTTTGCTTAATTTAAATATAAATTGTTACTAGTGGTTAATGGTACATAATGAATAGTGTGGAGCTTGATAACAGGCAAGCACGGTGAATGGTAAATTCAGGAGGATTGGATTTATATTTGAACCCTCCTCCACAACCTGTATTCCAATCACTTTCATGGCATCTAGACCCTGAGGGAGAATTGGTTCCCTGTTTTATCTTACTCTAAGAAAAGGACTCAGACTTGGTAATAAGACTGGATTTGGTGGAGGTGGGGGGAGCAGGTTTTTGGTAGAGTGTGGTAGATAGTACTTGAACTATTTCATCCTCAGCTGCCCTGGCAGCAGATTCAAGTTCCAGTGTTAAAAAGATTTACCTCTATTTGTGGGTTTTCTTGCTTTGATTTTCATCCTTTGTCCTTTGCAATGTCTCTGAAAATAATCCATAAGGTTATCCAACTAAATGTTTTTAAAGGGTAGACCTTCTCAATACATGTCCCTTTTACATGTGGATTATTTTGAACTGAAGTCACACTAATGTCCTGCAGCCAATGAGAAACTTTGTTCCTTTAACTAGAAGAATAAAAAATTTGGGGTACTACCCAGAATTAGAACTTTTATCAGAAATAATCTTTCTATCAAGGAAACCTATCTGTATGACTGGACCAACAACTAATTACAAAGTGACTCAGAGTATGGGTCACTCAAGTCACTCCTTGTCAGGTTAGTCTCCCTCATCTCTCCATGAAGACTTAGACTCGTATCCATTTCCCTTAACTCAGGACACACACACACACACACACACACAGTACACACACATGTGTGTATGTACCTGTGTGTGTGTGTAGGAGGAAATTTTCTTCTCAATCTTTACATTTTCGTCAGATTGGTTTTACTGATATGGCAAGTTGAGATTCTGCCTTGTGTTTCAACACTATAATTATAGATGTCATTCCCCATGACTGAAATGGAGAAAGCTTGGTTTAAGAGGTATATTCTTAATACTTGGATAGCCAGAATATTGATGGTTCTTTGGATTAAGGAGGTCTCTAAGCAGAACAAAGTCTTCAGCACAGTGATTTCACATTTGCTCAGCCTACCTGAGGGGAAAGAGCTTCAGATTTGGTAAGCAAAGCACAGAGGGTTAAGAACTACTAATTGAGTCTTGCCTTCACTTCACTTTCATTAGCTTTATAAATCTTATTGACTTAAATTTAACTCAAAGATTCACCATTTTATCTTAAAATATATGTGTTTTGTATAGTGAAGTATGCTAATGGGCTGGTTCAAATTCTTCTTTAACTGAAACAGACCATTCCAAGGGAAATCTAATTATTCAGGAATAAGCTCCCACAATACTATATATAGCTTTATAGGAGATTCTGAGGAGCTAAAAGCAATTATTAACTTTGTTACTTTCCTTAAGTCCACCTGGGCCTGCCTGGCTTTCTATATCTTTTCTAACTCTAAACCTAGGTCATAAAACCTCTAGGATCTAGACCCTGTCTATCCCACCTAAAGTTACTCCTTCTCACCCCTTTTAGTTTAGTTAGACTTTGCCATATTTTTCCAAATGAGTTTTATCTGTCAAAAGTTTAGTCAGTTCTGTTTTTTTCTATCTAAATGGTTCTTCCTCATTCAGTCTTTCTGCTTAGGTAACTCCCACTAATACCCCATTTACAAATCATCTCCCCAGGAAGTCCTCCTTTCTCTTACTAGTTCTATTACTGCTTCTATTATAACCTTTCTCCAGATGTGGTCTGAGAGAATTAATCCATTAGACTTGTTGAAAGTGTAATTTTCTGGGTGATAAACCAGACTTAGTGAATCAGAGTTTGGGGAGGGATGAGGGAAGAAGTGAGGAATACACATTTTTTCATAAACTACTTAGACTATGGGCAGGGTATTTTTACTGCACTTCTCTGTTCTTTGCATTAAATCATAAGCATTTTAGAAGGAATCACACTGTCTTAGTTACATTTGTATCCATAGTACCTGGACAATGTCTGAACACATTTTAGTTATTGATAGTCTTGTTATTGAAGCAATGGTTAAATCAAACCAAAAGTGCAGTCTAAAAACTCAGTTCATTTCTGGCTCTATCAGTTGCTAAATATGTGATTGGGACAAGTTACCACAACCTTATGACTCTCAGTTTCTTAATCTATAAAACGGAGATATAATACTTACCTGTTAGTACTTTGTATAAAAATAAGAAACATATCACTATCATCAATCTGACAGATTTTAGATGGTTTTAAATCTTTAACACTAAAAGACTAAGAGGAAACTCCTGAAAGTGGAGGGATTTATGTGGGATGATTTTCTAAGACATTATGTGAATTGAAAATTTTAGCAAACCTGACCCAGAAATAAAAGGATTGACCTGATTCATTTTCTAGTTCTCTTGTATTATCCTATGGGAATGGCCATTTCTGGGTATTTTCCGATGCAAAATTTCTGCGTTCATAGTTTTCCTAGACAGATAAATGATGGTAAATAAATTCAATATGAGACTTATGTCCATACCAGCTCAGCTATTTTTCTATAGACATCAATTTTATTTATTTTAATAATTCACTAATCTATTCAATCAATAATTATTAGCCTATGTGAGGTGCTACTGTTATTACTGATAGCTTTCATTTTTGAGCACTGTGTGCCTGCTTCTATACCAAGCATCTTACGTGCTTTCTATCAACTTTTACAACAAACTTATGAGATAGTGCTGATATATATCCCTACAAACCTTTGTAGGAAAGATCCTACAAAAGAAGATCTTTCCACACACTTGCCCAAAATCTCACAGAACAAAATAGTGAAATCAGGATATAAGTCTAAATTGTCTTACTCCAGCGCTCTCTCTATTACATGGTATACTCCTGTCTCCACTGATTTCACAGCTTAAATCATGTGCATTCAAGAATATTGCAAGAAAAAGCATGAACATGGTCAAAGAAGAAAAGTAAAATAATTATATACTGAGTTTAAGAATCAATAATTTCTCACGATTTTTCAAAAGGTTAACAAAATCAAGTGTTTGTTCAGTTTATGCTGCTGATTTTCACAATCACTGCACAATTTTCTTCTGATATTTCACTCTTGTTCTGATATATTGAAAAAGGTGATTATTCAAAAAATGTTTGCACCATACAGAAGAGACATAGGCACTTTAGAATGCACAGCTGATCCTGAAGTTTATAAAATAGGACAGTAATTGTGACAAAAAACCTTGAGATGGCTCAGTTTAATTGTGCCAGAAAGTGCCAGGTTGAGATGATGCCAACAAATGGCACCACTGTTCTGCAAGTGGAAAATAGCTTTATTATTTATTTGTTTCTGACTTTGTTTAATTGCAAACTTAGATAATGGCAGAGGTTATTCTATTGACTTCTCAGTTCTAAATTTTATAGCTTTCTAATACTTTGACTGTGTTCATATAAGCACCACTGAGTGGGATGGCTCTGAAATATTGTGCCAAATCCAAATTGCTTTCTGAGCACAGTTATTTTTATGGTTGAATACATTTCCCTTGAGTTTTACCAGAATTGCTCTATTTATAATTGGACTTTCACAATTTGGCAGAATTTTGGTGACTCTTGTAATTGCCTTGTTCAATTTACCATGTAGTAAATGTTATAACTTACTGGGAATTTTTGAAATGACTAGGGATGATTAGCATCTAATTTTTTAATTCCGCTTATCAAATTTGTGTCTAAAATGTGGAGTATTATGTTGTATGTTAACTTTCCTTAACAGATTGTTTGAAGTTTTTATCAGTCATGACCAAAAGGGAAGTGTGAGATTATTTTATAAATCTTTAATACAGATTAAGACAATAAAATAAAACAATATAGTGTGAAATTTTCATACTGTTGAACAAATAATTAAATGATTGTAGGAAGAATGAACAATTCTACCAGTCTACATGCAGGTTGCAGAAAAACTAATACATTGAATTCTAAAGGTTGCTTTAAAAAAAGGAAGAAGAAAATTTTCCATTAAAGTGGTTTTTAAGTATTTGAAGCTGTGAGGAACAAAAACTTATTTATAATAACTTTTCAAGTTAATAGCTAGGAATAAATGAAAATTATGGCATACTAGCACATACCAAGGAAAATAAACTATTATCAATTAGTATTTATTGGATACTAGTGAATGCTCAGCACAATAACTTAATAGAGCATTAATCATTTCTTATTGCATCTCAAAGACATAGAATGGAGGGAAAATTTAAAGATTGGAGAGAAAATTGCCTAATCCTCAAAACTTCTATGCAAGAACTAGTCACAGTGGAAATATCCCTCTATAAAGTTACATTTTTTTTTAACTTTAGTGTTGTTTTTCTTGTGGAGAGCATGCCATTAAAATATATTTTATATTTTTGAAGCCCCAGTCACTATTGTAGTGGCCAACTAATATTTGGTAAAGACCCCAACAATAAATGCTGGAGAGGATGCAGGGAATGAGCATCTACTGCTCATCTACTGCAGGGATATTACACTACTGGTAGAAATGAACACCAGTTTGGCCATGATGGAAATGATTCTGGGTTTAGATTTTTAAAAAAATGAAAGCAAAAATATCATATGACCTACCAATTCATTCAATGTTGTCTTCAATATTTATTGCAGGACTATTCACAATAGTTAGGATATGAAAGTAGCCTAAATGCCCATCAACAGAAGAGTGAATCAAAAAGTTGTGGCATGTCTACAATGTAGATTACTATTTAGCCATAATTAAAGATGAAATGAAGTCATTTAGAGCAAAATAGAGGGAGTTCAAAGGAATTATGTGTCACAAAGCAAGTCAAAATCATGAAGACAAATATGTACATTTACATATAAGATGATTAGACAAAATAAAATAAGTAAAATCTAACTAGTGGACATGATAAACATGCTGAGGGAGCTGTGGTTAAGAGAAGAGAGGGTAAAAGGAATATTGGAACATGAAGGATGGTATAGGGGGGAGGGGAGAAACACCCATAATATAAAGAGTTGGAATAAATAAATAAAATTATCCTTTGTGTCCAGAAAATATTAGTGACAAATTATTGAAATTTTAGCATTTTTCTAACTCTTGTGTAAAAAATAATCCAGAGACAATTGTTTTGGATATTTCTTTTTGTTTTTGATTGTAGATTTGTTGGGATGTAAATTAATAATTTTCCAGAATAGGTAAGACTGTGGTCTTCATCCTTATGAGAACAAGGATATTTATATATTATATATTCTGATATGGCAACTTAAAAGTGCTTCCACTAAATTGTGCATGGCTAGGAGAGCAGTGCTAGCCAGCAGGGCAGAGACATGGACAATCCATAAAGAGATCCTTGTGGTTTCAAGAGAAATCAACTCCAGTTCATAAATCAGAAAACATGTTACAATATGTAAGGGATGGGGGGAAAATAAGCATCTTTATTAATATATTACTTGTGACGAATATATAATTCCAGAAGTAAGCTGATATTTCACAGATATGATGTCTTAAGTAAGATAGTCTAATAGGATATTCTATATAATATTCCCACATTATATATTTTCAAAATGCACTTTTTGTGGGAAAAACATTTATAATTTGAATAAAGAGAGCTGTTTGACTAAGGATTTGCTGTGAGTTTATGTTATGTAATTAGTTTTGTTGCTAGGCAGCCCCAATAGCAGTTTTGATATATAATTTGCTTGAAACTATTAAAAGTGCTTTGCCTAAGGTTTGAGACAGGCTGAATTAGCCTCAGAGAGCATTAGGTGTTGCTATTTTAATGAACTGAAGCTTTACATTTGGGATTTAGTTTAGTGAAACCAAAATAATTTGGCACTTTGGGAAATGAAATCTGTTGAATAAAGTTGAGAGGAATTTAATATTCACACTATCTCCATTGGCTTCCTAATCTTCACCTCCTAGTGTCTACCCAGTATCTAAAATTAGGAACTTTTTTCTTTAAATGTATGCTGTGCAACTTCTCCTTAGCAGGGCTTCCTTGGTGTGAATTTGCTGTTTTTGCTAGCTTTGCCTCATACAGTGAAGTTAGAGACACTATTAAGAGAAAATTAAAGAAATTTAAATTTCTCCTTTAATCTGTCCTCTCTGGTTATATCTTGTTGCTTGGGGGATCATACCAACTTCTTCTATGCATTTTCACCTCCAGAGCTAAGTCTTTACTCTTTCTTGATACTACATTCAGGCAAATTAAATTCTGACTTTGTTAGGAAGTCATCTTTGGTTTTCTCCATGTTTCCATTTTAAGGACTCTGTCCACCCACTTCACTTTTGTGCTCGGCATACCAAATCCCAACCCAGGTTTAGTCCAGGAATAAGATAGGTTATCTCAACTTTATATAAAAAGGGGTTTCCAGATAACCCTTGGCCTTGGATGATCTGTAAATGCTCTGCTAGTACAACTTTTAATCTGAATGTACTTGGAAGATTTGGCTCTATAAATCAAGTGATGTTTTTCACTCCCTTAGTTCTTCTTGAGTTTATTACATTTTTTCTTAGTAGCCGCAGCATGAATTAAAGACTTACTACTTGCTGCTTGTCTGGGATTTTGCTGTTTAAAAGTTAAAATCCTATCACATGCAAGGGTTATACTTAGTTGAGGCATATAATATATAACTCATTAGGAATATGAATATATGATTTTGTAAAAAAGTTACCTAGAAAACTTCTGCATTTTATTGTGAAAAAAAAATTGTGTTATGGTCCAGGTCATTAAAAATATTTAACTAGAGTGATTATCATAATTCCTGATGATATTGGCTTCATGTAAAGTAATATCATTTGTTTTTGTTATTTGATCTATATCAAAAATATTTAGAGTATTTAAAATAGTTAGATTTTAAATTGATGTGCCTTAGACCAGTGTGTCATCTGGATAGAACTGATAAATGCCTACATAGTTTGATGAGAACAAATTAGTTCAGAATACACAGATTTGGAGATAAAGCTCATGTAATGCTTGATATTCTAAAATTGGTCCATAATAGGAAGTTGTCATTTATTCTAAGAATGGCCTATTAATGTGCAAATTCTCCTGTATGCTGATGTCTTAAACTGTAAACCATTAATATTTTAGTAGGGAGTCACTTATCAGATTGTTCTCTGAAGAAATTATTGACTGAGATAAAATAGTACATACAAAAGGTAAGTTGTGAAAATAGCGAAAGGGTAAATGTCGACCAGCAGTCTTAAGTTTTATACTTATCTTCACCTTTCATTTCTTTCTATGTACTGAAAAACAATTTTTATTTGTATTTGTGGTTTCTGACATCCATTTCTTCTGTAAAAGATTGGAACCCTTTAATGCCAATAGTCATAAATGGGCTTGATTCATGTTTTTGATCTCATGTTGCCAGATTGAAGTTCCAATTTGGGCAGTTCAGACTTTAAGCTACTAATATTTTGTTGAATTTATTTATCTGTTACCCTACTATACTGTGAATTTCTGTGAGCCTCTTTGATAGCAAACATGTTACATCTAGCATAGTACTTTCCCTAGAATATATGTTTAGTAAAACTTTTTTATTCCAAATGCATTTATGTAAAAAAGTAACATTGAATCAAAGTAATTATACTATTGAGTTTATTTTTTGCTGAAAACATCCTAAGTTGTAAATAAATACACTAGTTTCTAAAATATTCTTGTTCAAAATGTCTGCCCAGAATAAGTCAGCTTTATCGTTAAGTTGGTGGCTTAGTCGTTCTTCAAGAAAGCAGCTTTATGATATCATATAAATACAGGCAGAGCTTGATTGTTCAGTCTTTGAAAATTTGATGGATTGCTTTTTTCCTTGAGGGGTGAATAAATCATCACAACCTCATAAATCTTAGCAATCAGTTTTCCTCCTAGACTCAAGAATATCCATGAATAGCTCACAGGGGGTACATTAAACCAAGATGATAGAAGAAAAACAGAAAGTGAAAGCCAGAATTAAAATGAAAAATGAGGAAAGTATTAGTAATCCTTTGTGGGTACCCTGATGTTCTGTGTGGAACATGGTCTTTGGGTTATCTTTGTCACATTGTGCATAGACATAGATTACCAAAGGGAAAGATGAGTATTAAGTAAAACAGTGGTTACAAAAAAAAAAGGACACTCTTTGTCCCTCTCCATTACAGGGTGTTCACTGGGTGACTCCTGGTAAGTTTCTATCTTCATACCTGGGAGACACAGTCAGGGAATATTGGACTCCTAAGTTCAACGGAAGGATGGATATATTTTCTAAGTCTCAATGCATAGTTGATGTTAACACATGCCTTTGGTGTCTTGTGGAGTTGAGTATAGAAATGTGCTTTCATAAAATTTGCATGCAAAGAAAGTTGTTTTTTATCTGTTTCTTTTGGTATTTTATAATAAGGTGCTGGCAGTTGCAAAACTTTTATTTCTCAGAGGAGGGGAAGAATGGAAGATACAAAATGAATTTTTTCTCACTATATTCCTCAGAATTTTTTTATTATTTTGCTCAAGAATTCAAGTTGATATGACACCAAAGGTGTTTTAATTTTTCTTAAAAAGGGTCACATGGGTATTTTAAGCATTAATTGGTTTATTTATGATAAAAGAATTTAATTAAAACATATTTTCAATTGAGAAAGGGAGTATTTGATTATATGCTGTTATATTAGTATAGAATATGAAAGTGATATTTTTTGTCATCCAGCAATATTCATAGAACATTCATTGTATATATGAATTAGCATGTAAAATATGTTATTTGTCAAATCCAGTGTTAGGCATTGGCTATTGAGATGTGAATATGAAAGATTATATTCTGCCTTTCCGAATTTTATGTCCTGTTGAAAATCACAGAAAAATATTAAGCAATCTTAACAACTCAGTCTATTTTGTTTAATACTCTATACCCACACTTTCAATATTAACAGACATATAAATTGTGCTTTAGAGACATTTACTAAATGTTGACTAACTAGTAGGAGTTATGATGGGCAAAGTAAAGGGTGCCATGGTACATCAGGGAAGTCTTTTTTCCTCTGGCTTAAAAGGGATATATTTCACAAGTAATATATGTGAAGGATACAATATGATTTCTTATGTTTTTATGACTGATTAGAGGTTTTTCTATTTAACTTGAGTAAGTCCTACCCACATTTCTTGTAGAGAAAATTTAATGATGATAACTCCCTCAGTTTTTGTTTGTTTTAGAGTCTTTACCTTTCCTTTAGTTCTGAAAGACAGTTTTTCTTGGTAAAGGATTTGTGGTTAGAAACTTTATCATTTTAACACTTTGGGTTTTTTTTACTGTTCTATTTTTAAAAAATTTTATTAACTAATTTTTTTCTTATGTCATTGTAGTGCCCATAGTTCTCCTGCCACCTTATTACCTGTGATCTTATCACCATACTCCCTTCTGTTCTTCCCTTCCCAGTTTTGTCCCCCTTCGACTCTATCACCTCATTGTCTCTTGACCTGCTGCCCTTCTCCTCCAGAAGGAACTGAAAATGGGGTGATGGTTTGTGTGGTTGAGGTTCTCAGAATGCTGGGATTGTTTCTGATCCAGCTCCGGGCTGAGGGCTGGGGTTGGGAATTTAAAGACCAGGTATCCTTGAATTTCCCAGCCTCATTTGTATTTATCTTGTAACTAAGTACTATAAGAAGAAATGATAAAAATCATTCATTGGCCAAGACAGTGAGGAAACATGTGCCTACTCCATCATTCCCTTATTTTGTGCCAACTTTGGAGGACATGACTTGAGATGGAAGTGCCATAGATGAAGGGAATCTAATTCCCTGGAACAGTAAGTGGAGAATCTCACAAATCTACATCGAAATTCTTGTGTGTGAGAAACATTTATATTGTCACTAAGGTTTGAGATTGTAGCAGTTGTTATGAGTTACTCAGAATAAACAGTATAATGGTCCATTGAAACTGTGCTCAGTTAAGGCCACATAGCAATGATTTTAATGATGATGGCAAAAAAAAATTGAATATGTAACAACACTAATGAAAGATAGGAATCATGTGGTCTTAGCTCTTCATAGAATTGCAAGTTAACTATAGTCCATCAGTTAAAGTGATTTTAAAAGTAGTTTTTATGTATTATTTATATCTCTTTAAGAGCATTAAAGAGAATCCAGGTTATATGTTCAAACAGCTCTCAAAAGTTCCTTTCTTTTCCTCCTAAATTCTTATACACTGTAGAGCAGTGGATCACAAGGTGACATCCACTATAAAGGTCACACTTCTGGCTGCTTTTTTGATGTGTAATATAGGGAACAGTGCCACCATTGGTCATTTTCCCCCTCATAACTCATTTGACACTTACCTAGACATTTACTGCCCTCTTGTTCTCCATAATCATCTAGAAAATCCATTCTCTTTGTTTATGTTACTGATTGTACACATGCATCCATACTCACACAGACATACATAAATTATTTAAAGATGTTAGTTTGATCGTTAAGCAGACGTGTGTGTGTGTGTGTGTATGCCTTTGGTATTATGAAATATAGCATACTCAGGTGAAATATAGCATACTCAATGTAACATGATTCAGTTACATTGCTACCTAGGACAAAATTGTCCCTTATGTCCCTTTGGCTCCTCCCTCCCTCATCCTGAGAGCCCTCATGGTGTTGATTTATGTCCACTGGTTTTTGAAAATGTTTTACATTACTGAATCTTCTCCTATGTAAATGTTCAGCTTCTGTTTCTATCATTCTGACATGCTTTACTGCACATAATTCTCTCAAACTCCCTTTATTTTGTAGAAAATTACAGCATTTCATCTTTTCTTAGGATTGAAGTTTCCATATTATGGATATGTTATATTTTCTTGATCCAGTCATCTATGATAGACATTAAAGCTGCTTTCAAGTCCTAACTATTGAAGATAATGCTTCTATGAACATTGTGGAACAGATGTTTTTTTGTGTTGACAATTTTTGTCCTATGGATGGATGTTAGAGAGTGGGAATGCTGGGTCATATGGTAGTCCCATTTTTAGATTTTTAAGATAAATTCAGATTGTTTTCCATACTTGTTGCACTAGTTTCTTCCACTAACTGTGTAATAGAATTCCTCTTTATCTCTAGTACTTCTTGTTGGACTATGTGTCATTCTCATGAACATAGGTGGTATCTCATTGTAGCTTTAATCTGCATCTTTCTCATTGGAAATGATGATGAATATTCTTTTCATCTATTGGCCTTCTGAATATGCTCTTTGATGAGTTGGCTATTCATATCTGCTGCCATTTATTAATTGGGTTTTTATTGTTAATTTTTTGAGTTTTAAAATATATTTTGGATATTAACCACTTATCAACTATGTTTTGTGTGACTATTTTATCACATGTAATAGGGAACTTTTTAAAAAAAACTCACTGTATAAAAGCTTTTCTACTTGAGCTAATCTAATTTCCGTTTTTCTTTAAATTTCCCTTGCCATAGAGGCCACTTTACCAAAATATCTTTATCATTGATGTTTGTATGCATTGCCAATGTTTTCTTCTAGATATCTTATTGCTTGAGATCTTGTATCTAAATAATCCATTTGGAATTTGTTTTTGTGTATGTGGTTAGTAAGTGATCCAATTTCATTTTTTATATGGCTTTCCAATTTTCCCAGCACCATTTATTAAAGAGACTATGTTCCCCATTATATGGTAGAGACTACAGTGTCTCTTATAGTCTTGTGTCAATTTCCACCTCTAGGCTAAATTTGGAGAATGTGGATTGTAATTGAGAGGGTGTCATGGGCTAGGAGTTGTTCTTTTCTTTTCCAGCATAGAACTTTATTCTGGGGTGCTTTCTGGGTGGGTTTTCCTGTTATTAGCAATTGCTTAAACTCTGTATGCAAGTGTTCATTTGTTTTGGTTTTGAGCCTGAGGTGGAGGAACGACAAGCATTTTGAGTATCCCAGCCTCAGCTTTGTGTAGTAGCATCAACTATGAGGAGACTAGGTGATCTGATCTGTTTCTCCCTGCTGTTTCAGGTTCCAGTTGTTCTAAACTGAGAACCTTAGGCTCAAGCCGTTGATTGCTCTGCATCCCGCCCTGAGTTTATCAATGAAGCATAGACTCTGCCCTCAGCACAGATTCTGGATACCAATGCATTTCCAGGTCTCAAGAGTCCAAGGTGCTGGCTTGTGCCCCTGAGTCAACAACTGTAGGGGTTCTGCACAGCAATCACCCTCCCTCTTGTGGTTTTGCCGTGCTATCATTATAAACACAGCTCACTCAATGTTTTTCCTAACCTTTCTGCCAAATCATTAATTCTAGTGTGTGACTTAGTCGTCCATTTTTTTCTTCACAAGTTTTTGGCTTTGTTCAGCTATAATGTATTTGGAGGAAGTAAGTCCAACATTTTCACTCTGCTGCCACCTTGCTGGGCTCCTTGGGACACCCATATTTAAACCAACTGCAGGTTTAATAAATAACAAAAATATCCATATATCTTCACAAGCGGTGGAGTATATTTAAGGTTAACCACTGTGTCATTTCATTTCATTCTATATCAATGGAGGAAAATGTCTAAGACCAGATTAGGTTCATGCCATGTGTTTGTAATAACAAACACTCTAGAGGAAAATGGAGCTTAGTTTTCTTTTTCATTCATGAGCATCTAAAGAAGGTGCAAACCAATGGGTGAGAACAATCATATATTCTCTCATGCCCAATGCCTGCGTATTACCTTTGGAATTCCCTAGTAGGTTTTTCCCACATCTTGGAGGCAAAGCAACTGACCAGTTCTCTTTCTCTGTTCCTACTTCAATGGGAAAGTATATAAACTTTACCTCTGGTCTTTGACAGGAGAAGAAACTATATAGAGTCTCACAAAAAAAGATAAGATAATCTACACACTTAAAAAAGAACATGACTTTTTTCATGGTCAAAGTCTATTTCAGACATTAAAGGCAACTGATGAACTTGAAGACACTATGCTATAGGAAATAAATCAGACCCTTGAGATAACTATTGGATTATTCTACTTATAGAAAGTATCTGGAATAGTCAAAATTATACATACAGAAAGTAGAATAATGGCTACCAGTGGTTGGGATGGGGAATACAGAGCTATTGTTTAATAGTATAGAATATTACTTTGGGATGATGAAACATTCTAGAGTTGATATGTGTTAATGGTTATACAACAGTGTGAATGTATTTAATGCCATTAAACTGTACACTTAAAAATGTTTGAAATGGTAAATGTAATGTTATGTGTATTTAACATAATGTTACGTACAGGTAAAAGTCACATACACATACACGAAAAGAAAATGAACCATGCCAATTTCTATAGTGTCTGCATAGCTAAAGAGAAAGATCAGTGGAGAGCTTGTATGCACTCATCTCATCATTGGATAGCCAACTCAAGAGGGGAAAAGTTCCAACACAATCAATTATTTTCTTTTGTTTATCTTGTCTAAATAAATTAAAAGACTAAATGAGGGCCTCCCCTGGTGGCGCAGTGGGTTGGGCAGTGCACTATGAAGCAAACCGCAGCCACTTGCAGCACGAGTTCGATCCCTGCTGCCGGCCAGGGAGGGGGACCCACATGGCATGGCAGACCTCTCCTGCTGTGCCCGCTGCTCCCCTCAGCAGTGTACTTCTGTTGATCTGCCTGTTCTGCTCCCCGCTCTCTGTGGTGAATCCTCTCGCCCCCCGACACCTCTGGTCTGTGCCCCAGTGCTTGTATGCATAAATAAATAAATCTTTAAAAAAAAAAGACTAAATGAGATGAGAAATATTTCTTTGAAAGAGTAGTAATCATTACATAATACATACCATACATCATTTTATTAATTCCATTTTTTGGTAAGTTTTTTTTTAACTTGAAAAATAATGGTTTCCTTTGGCAACTGGTAACATACTGCTATGCTTTCTAGAAGACACTGTGCACATGTAAACATATCAAGTAGAGTTCCCCTGCTTAGTGTTACAAGTGCCTTGGGTGTTGATTCGCACGATGATGTGGGTACAGTGTACAAATCTATCTGTAATGTGATTTAAGAGACTCAGTGAATCAGTTTTTGGTGTCAGAGAATTACAAATCAAAATTCTAGGCAGGAAAATTCAATATTTTTCTCTCTTAAAAAATTAATTTTTTTCCAAAAGGGAAGACTCTCAGAATAAAACTTAACTGGTTTTTCTGGCTTCACCAGCCTGTCTTGTCCTTGGTTCTGCTACTTTCCCCTGACGAGGATGTTTTCCCAGCTTCTGTTTGCCTGTTTAAATTCTAGCCATCCCACCAGGTTTGTTGGACGCCTTGTCAGTGCCATGACCCTTTCCTTGTTAGCCCAGCTCTCCCCTGATGTTCTTGCATAACTTGCATTTTCTGATTCACTCTTTCAGAATTATCATTCACTGAACTTGCGCATTTGCTTTTTATAAAGATGTATCCATGGAGCCAGCTTCCAGGGTCCCCACCTCCTGATTTGTACATAATGTGTAGCTCCCTTGCACATTTTGTCATGTTGACCCACAGTGTATAGCAGAAATAACAGTAAGTTTCTTCTCTTTTGGGGGTACACTGTTATGTAGTATTAGATAGTGATTGCAATACTTCAGCTCTTTGATTATACTATAAAATCCTTGAAGAAAAATTACTAGCTTCCTAGATTATTTATGATATCCACCCACATCTATTGAATTCAAGATAGAAAAATTAGTTTACATATTCTTTATCTACTTGCTTTAATTTTTTCAGAAGAATTAAGTACTCAGGGCACTGTTTTTGAGGTAGGACCCAGAAAACAGACCCACTAATCCTAGTTTAATATATGGGACAGATAGAAAATGATAATCTTAAGATGGCTCTAAAATTTAGGAGCAGCTGATGGCAAGATCCTAACTTAGAATAGAATCAACTAAATGTTTTCAAATCTTTTCAGTCCATGAGTTCACTAGTCTTACGACAGCCTCTTCTTCTGCTGAATCCTTTAATTCTTTTGTCGTCAGTGGTTCCATTGACCTGCACTGTAGAATTCGAGCTCTACAACCCTGTTAGCCTTAGCAGCATTACCCTGCAGATTGAAGAATGCTTGACTTGACCTGTTACATCCATCATTTCATTTTTTGGTACTCACACTATAGCTTCAGATAAGGATAACATATCAATGCTATTACAAAAGGAGAAATAAAAGAAAACATACCTCCATCTAGAAATGTTACAAACTAAAAATTGAAGTGTGCTCTCTCTGACTTTTTATTTTCAATCACTGTGCACCAAGGTGCTTACAAGAGAGATATTTTAGGGCAAACAGTAACTGATAGGAGGAACATGTGTTGATTTGCTGTATCTATGAGATATAACTAATAACAGATGGATTCTATTTATAAGCTCCTACATGTTTATCCTCGTTCTTTTGAACTCTGCTCTGCTCTGGGTCTATCAGCTGCTGCCATTTGGGTAATTAATTGCTCAACAAAACAATTTAAAATTTTGAAATGTACATTCCCTATACAATCTGTATATTGAATTATGTCCTTAATGCCACAAACTACTTTATCTGTCACTTATTTTCTAAAACAAAGATTTGTGTACACTCTGTCAACTTCAAAACTTCATGTAAGTTTCCTTTTGCTGTAGTCTTTCTTTTTTAAAAGAAATATGTAGCTATCTCCTAGTTATATCTATTTTAGTGTGAAAAAGAACCAGCCAAAAATGTGGCCTGTATTAAATGTATTCACACTTGGCACTAAACTTGGAAAAACCAAGATGAGTTTTTTCTAGAGTTGAGGACTCAGGGAAAAGCTCTTTCCCTAAGCCAATCACCCCAGTCTAGCAAACAAATGAGAATGCTGGTGAGTAAAATGACTGAGGAGTAGATTTCTGAGAAGATAAACACCTTGCTCTCCCATAGGGAATTTCACAGAGGAAGTCAATATGCCCTTAGACAGCTGCATAACTGGTGATCATCCAGGGGAGTGTTCTGAGGGATTTGCTCCTACTTCTTGAGAACATTTCAGGAGTCTGTGTCAAAATTATTTTTATAATAATAATAATAAGAAGAAGAAGAAGAAGAAGAAAAAGAAGAAGGGATGGAGGGAGGAAGGAAGGAAGGAAGGAAGGAGGGAAGGAAGGAAGGAAGGAAGGAAGGAAGGAAGGAAGGAAGGAAGGAAGGAAGGAAGGAAGGAAGGAGGGAAGGAAGGAAGGAAGGAAGGAAGGAAGGAAGGAAGGAAGGAAGGAAGGAAGGAAGGAAGAAGAGGAAAAGTTATTTGTCTTTTTTGCTCTCAACTATGAGTTTTTCAGTGGAATTTACAGAATTTATATGATATGATTATATCATCATTCTGACAGTTGATGGAGTGTATGATTATGTATATTGTATTTTAAAGTTTTTCTCAGCTTTATTGTCAATAGTGATAAATATCAGAGGGCCTCCTTGGTGGCACAATGGGTTAAATAATGCCCTATGAAGCAAACAGCAGCCACTGCAGCATGAGTTTGATCCCTGCCATCGGCCAGGGAGGTGACCCACATGGAGCAGCAGACCTCTCCTGCCTTGCCCCCTGCTCCCCTCAGCAGTGTGTTTCGGTCCATCTGCCTGTTCTGCTCCCCACTGTCTCTAGTGAATCCTGTCACCCCCCCAATATCTCTGGCCTGTACCCCAGTGCTTGTATGGCTAAATAAATAAATCTTTAACAAAATGGTAAATATCAATAGTATGACTCCATTAGAGAGCAGCTCTTTTGGTTCCTCAATAATCCTTAAAGGCATAAAGGGGTCATAAGGATCCTTTTGCATTTGAGGACTGGTAATCCAGAGAATTGGGACTATTTTACTTCTGGGATGGGACCATTCTCCAGCTTCTGACTAGAGCACATGAAGCTAGAAACTGCCTTGAATACACTCCTGCTTCTCTGAATCTTTGCTTCCCTTTTTCTTGACTCTTGTGAGGAGACCAAAGGCCATCGCAGTTCTGTTGACACTCTTCCTCAAATTACAGTATAATTATTTAGTTGTAATTTCCTTTGCCCACAATCATTTCTACATCTTTCTGAGATTCTACTCTAGTCAGTTTTCAGCCATATTCTGGTATTTTTGATACTTTAAATATTTCCTCTTTTCCAAATGGTCACATTTTTTAACATACCTCTCAGGGTAGGGTTTTGGTTCATATTTCTCAATCTTCGTTCTAAAGAGCATTCAGTCTTTCAAATTCACTGCTCTTGCTCTACCATATATATAAATAGTATAAGTTTAAGAGGAAAAGCAAATATGGAATAGGTTAAAATTGTTCCAAGTTAAATTTGGTGTTTGTTCTTTGCAATTCTGAATTGATGTAATCATAAAATCTGGTGGAATTATTCAGACACATGAAATGACATCTGGAAAACAAAAGCATGTTACTATTCATTTGAAGTGTTTGTGAAAAACTGTTAGAGTGAATAATTTAAAGAACTTGGAAATATATTAACACTGTATAAGGCAATTATGCAAATTAACACAAAGTCATAGATCCGGGTCATACTGGAAAAAGCTCAAAAGAAACTCAATTTTGAAAATATAAGAATTTTAATAAATCTTAAAAATATCTGGTTTTATTGTTTTATTGTGCAGAATGGCTCAATTTTGTTAGATGTTTCTTTGCCTCTAACTGTAAATTAGAAAGACTAGTAAAAATAAGACCGTTGAATTCTGTAATTTTATAGGTTTTATATCCTATACTATAAATTTAACTTAATTACATTTGATCATAATTTATGCTCAGTATGACATTTTTCATACTTTTTCAAAAACTGGAATAGGGGTTTGAAGGTTTCCTAGTTGCAGTTGTTATTAATATTTTTACTAACATTTTTATGTTAGTAGTTTTTTATTTATAAATTATAACATAACTTTAATTTATAAAATAGAAAAGAATATCTCTTCTCTAATTGTGTTGTTGTGGGTATAGATTATTAATAAGCAGTAATCTATTATAAAAATTAAAGATCTTGTTAAGTTTTCCCTGGGAAAGCAGAAATTTAAAATTGGGTTTAAATTGTGACTTTACCTTGTATTATTGACTGTGTAATTTTAGATATGCTAGTTCACCCTTCTGAGACTTGGTTAATTCACTGGTGCAGTGAAAATTAAAAAAAAAAAAAAAACCTTGAAAAAACTGCGATTTCTTTTTCAATTTCTCCCAAATGTTTCTAGGTATGCTTGTGGAATAACTAAGGGTACTTCTTGAGATGTCTTTCTAACTTACCTAGAGCTCTCTCTCTTTTGTATTCTGTCTCAGTGAGGCAATTTGCTTGTGGCTGAAGCAGCCGCTGTATTTATTATTATTATTATTATTATTAATTTTCCTTACAATGCTCGGTTTCTTTTCTCAGGTGTAGTTCCCATGGAATTACCACCACCGAATCACTCATACACCATCACCATAGTCCCTTGTACTCTTCCCACCCCGTCTTGATCCCAATCCTTCCTCCTGCCCTGCAGAATGTCTCTGATTTATAGTTTTCTGTTTATTTGTTCTTGTGGTGGTGGTTTGTTGGTTATTTTTTTTTACTGTTAATATCCTATATTCCCTCTATAAATGAAACCATCCAGTATTTTTCTTTTTCCTTTCAACTTATTTCACTGAGCATAATCCCTTCAAGCTCCATCCATGTTTCTGTGAATGGCATTAGTTTATCTTTTTTGATTGCTGAATAGTATTCCTCTGTGTATGTATACCAGATCTTGATCCAGTCGCCTGCTTTGGGCATTTGGGTTGATTGCAAGTCTTACCTATTATAAATAGTACTGCAATATTCTTTTAAATTAATGTTTTTGTGTCCTTTGGGTAGATTCCTAAAAGTGGGATTGCTGGGTCAGTCATATGGTAGCTCCATTTTTAGTAGATTGAGGAACCTCCATACAGCTTTCCATCAAGGTTGGACCAGTTTTATTCTCTGTTGCTGAGAAACAAATGGCCTCAACACTTTGTGTGAAGGAATATTTTAATCTCATAGAGTCTATGGGTCAGGAATTAAAAGGTGACTTGGTAGGTGCTTTTGACTTAGAGTCTTTCATGAAGCTGCAGTAAATATGGGCTGGGGTTGTGGTCATTTGAAGGTCTTACTAGGATTAGAGGGCCTCCTTCTAAGTTGATTTACTTACACAGCTATTGACAGAGGCTTTGGTTCAAACATGCATTGAAATTGGCTCATACCTGTTTTCAGACTTAATAGTTAATTTTTAGGAATTTTACAATCCAATTGTTTAACACAGCCACTGTTAGAATTAAATTACTTAAATTTAATTTAAATAAATTATATTAAGAGCTAAAGTAATAAATACTCAAAATGCATTGCTTCCTAATACTTGTTTTTCTACATTTCTTTTATTGATGCTCTTGTAGTTGTTTATGTCTATTATGTTTGTTTGGAGGAAATGTGTAGTTGTGTCCTATCATACATCTCAGCCTCATCCTGTGTCTGCAATCAATGACTTTATGTTGTTAATTGAAATCAGCCTGGTGTGAGTATTTATACTACATATTAGAAAAAATGCAAGTTGGTTTTATTGATTAGTCTTTAAAGTATAAATTATATCCTACACATCCATTATGATGATAAAATTACATGCACATACACACACACACACATACAATTCTATTGGAAAACCAGATTTAAATAACTATCAGTCAGCACACTGGCCGCCAATGACTCATGTCTCTCCCACATGCAAAATATTCATACCCTTCCCCCAGACCCCCTCATTGTCTCTCTCTCTCTCTTAATCATCTGTTTGTTCGAAAATCCATCATCCAAATCAGGGCTAGATGCAACTCCTCAAGTATTGTTTCTTCAGTATAGCTCCTTGTGTATCTCAAGTTCCTCTTTTGGAATCTAAGTAAATATTAATGAACAGACAAATACAAATTATCTCCCTCTAACACACCCAACAGCCTGTGGTGGGACAGGCATAAAACTACTGCTCCTGTTTCAAATTATGAAAACAGGAGGCACACAAAAGTCAGAGGTCTGCAATGGAACTGTACATATTTTGAGAGTTCCTTGATTAGGATGTGTTCCTAGGGCAAGTTTGGGTTAATTAGGCAGCTTTAGGGACATTGCAGGCAGGGACTGCAGGAGAGCTCAAGAGGTTTCTGAAATACGGCACCAGAAGGAATAACGGAAGCTCCAGAGATAAGGGCAAAACATTCCAAAGGGGGTCAAACACCCCAGGACCAGGGATCTTGGATGTTCCTGAACAAGGGCTATGAAGAAAAATGAGTCTAAAATAAGGGCTGGGACACAGATACTTAATTCTTGGTTCAGAGCCTTTAAGGCAGAGTGAGACCACTGAGAACTAACCAATCACAAAGAAATTGATAAGACTTTAGAATAATTAGAGAAAGAAGGTATAGATTCCCTGAGGCACTACTCCACTTTGACTCCCTTGCCCCCCTTCCTGGCCTTGTTCCACAAGCCTGGGAGTCCCACTTTTTTCTGTTCCTTTTCTCCTTAATTACCTTTTTCTTTCTTTAAACAAATCTAACTCTTTTCACTTGCTTGCCTGAATGTCAGCGAATTTCCTGCTGTGGCTTTCTGAGACACCAACTTGTGGTGGTCTAATGGATGGGACTCAGCACTGCCACTGCAGATGTGATCTATTCCTGGATCTATTCCTGGGCTCTATTCCTGGCTGGGAGACTAGACCTGAAAATCTGAAATTACGGTATCATTCCTATTTCTTCTCCATGGTTTTTGAATCTGCCTTCTAGGTTTTGGGTTTTATTCTCAGTGTTACTCACTCTTTCCCATGAATGGCAACTCCGGCTTGCAAACCTGCCCCATGAAAGTTGAATTTTGGGAGTACAAAGTCGTTTTTCTTATTTTTGTGCTGTTTCTTTCTATTTTAGGGTAACTCTGGTGGTGTTACTGCCATTCTAAGTTTCTTACAAACATTATGTTTCTCTTATTGATAAAAGCCATATTTTCAAATTTTTTGAGTGAAGCCTTTCTCTAACTTAGGTTACTTCTATGGTTGCTGAGGAAATTAACCCTTAAGCTTTGTAGAAGCCCTATTGTTTGCCTGAACAGTTTTCTATTCAGTCAGAGAACCAGCTATGCGGGGTTTTATCACAACAGTTTATAGTCACACCCTTGACTTTCTCATGAGACCACATTTTGCTGGTAATGTCTTGATCTTCAACTTAGCTGAAAGCCATTTCTTCATTTTAGTATTGTTAGTTATCTGGAGAGGCTGAAATTTTTCAAAACCATAAAGTCCTTTTTCCTTTTTTGCTCAAGTCTTTCCTTTGACATTTCTCTAGCTGCTTGCTTCTCTATAAGAAGCAAAAAGCACCCAAATAGCACCTCCAACACTTTGCCTTGAAACCCCCTTGGCTGGGTCATCCCATTCATGTGGTACATTTTCTATTTTTAATAGAACCGCAGGAGAGAGAGTCACTAAACATTCTAATACTACATAACATTCTAATACTACATAACAAGCATTCCTTTCCTTGCATTTCCCAAGAAGTTTGTACATTTCTTAAGCCCCTACTTACACCTTCCTGAAGGGCCTGTCCTTAATAGTCTGCTCAGCATACCTGAGGCTTTCACTAACACTCCTCCCAAAGTCTTTGCTTCCGCCTGCTGCCTTTCCCAAAGCCAATCTTAGATAGTTTTGCTTGTTACCTTGTATGAAGTATTCTAAAGTTGCCGTTCTTTATCTATTGCTATGTAACAAATTCTAAATTTCAAAAATTTAGCAGTTAATGATATTGTAATTTCATGTCTAGTCTTTGAAAGGTTTTGGCGCTGTTGGATGGGAGAGCAAGGGAGAGAGATAGAGGGAGCGAGAAAGAGCGAGCCAGGCCATGTTTCTGACCAGTAGAAACATGCGCTCCAGGGCCAGGTTCTCTGATCCCCAGAGTGGCGGTTGGGGAAATTGCACCCAGATTACAGACTGCTGGGTCTTTATAGGTGGGGTACTTTGGAGTGGAAAATTTTGAAGTTTCTCCTGGCAGGAAGGTTGTGGCGGGAAGAAGGTGTCTGTTGGTGGTGATCCATATCGAAGCCCCAGGTTACATTCAGGTCCCGGGACCACATTCCACTGGGATTGAGCTATGTGCATCACCTTGATTTGGAACTGCTAACCTGCAGATCTGGGTGGGGTTTTGGTGAGGGGTTAGGTTGAGGGGTTACGGTGATGGGCCTGTGTGACCTTTCAGTCTTTGTTATAGGGCAACTCCAATATGAAATGGGTTGCCTGACTGGGTCCTCCCCAACACGTTTAAAAGGGACTTATAATATTCTATTGCAGGCACACACAAAAAGGTTAATAAAGGGTTTAATTAAAGAAGAATAGGAAATGAAGAAATGAGTAACACAGGGAAAGGGAGATACATTGGTGAATGGGTGTGTACTACCAGTTTTGCTGAGTTGGAACTTCTATAGCATGCTGAGGGCCTGTGAAAAGCCAAGAGAGTACTCAAGGCCCACATGTTTGGTTTCATACCAAGCCTGGCTGATTAATTCCACTCTCAGTTCTTAGCAATGCTCCCTTCAGTGGTGATGACTTTATGGGATTTATAGTCCTTGGTGTCTTGGATCTCTTTGGTTTGGATGTGGAGAAAAAGGAATTCTACTACAATGCTGGTGGGAAAGCAAACTGGCCCAACCACTATGGAAAGCTATGCGGAGGTTCCTCAAACTACTAAAAACGGAGCTCCCATATGATCCAGCAGTTCCACCCTTAAGAATTTAACTAAAGGACACAAAAACACTAATTCAAAAGGACACCTATACTTATTGTGGCACTTTTCACAATGGGAAAGCTATGGAAACAACCCAAATGCCCAAAAATAGATGCCTGGATCAAGAAGATGTGGTATAGATACACAATGGTATACTATTCAGCAATCAAAAAGATAAACTCATGTAATTCACAGCAACATGGATGAAGCTAGAAGGGATTATGCTCAGTGAAATAAGCCAGAAAGAAAAGGAAAAATATTGGACGGTTTCACTTACAGGAGGAATGTAAAGGAAACAAATAAGGGACTAAGGGAAAAAATTAATTATAATAAATTAAAAATCAAAATCAAGAAACAACTATAAATCTGAGATATTCCTGAGGGCAGGAGGAGGGGGAAGGAAGAAAATGGGTGGGAAGAGCACAGGGACTATGGTGATGGGACACAGGTGAACTGGTAATGGGAATTCCATGGGGATGAGAAATATACACTGCACAAAAATGAAAAATGATGTACAAGTATATATAAAATAAAAAACAAACAAAAAAGAAGGCAAATTTGTTTTGAGAAAGAAAAAGTTTATTAAGGTGAAAAGGAACAGAAATAAAGTGGAACTCCCAGACTAGTGCAACCAGGCCAAGAAGTCACGCCTCAAGGAATAGATATACCTTCCTTCTCTAATTATTGTAAAGTTCCGTTAGTTTCTTGTGGTCTCACTTGCTCTGTCTTAATGTCTCTGTGCCCAGAATTAAGTCTTTGTGTCCCAGTCCTTATCTTAGAGTCTTTTTTCTTTAGCTTCCTTCTTCTGGAATGTCCTGTTGCCCTGGTCTTGGAGTGTTTGATTAGTCCCCTGTAAAGTTTGTTACCCTTATCTCTGGACCTTCCTTATTCCTCTAAGGCTTTTCATATTCTATTCTCATACTAGGAGCTCTCTGCTTGCTCTATAACTCATTAAGATTAATAAATGTTTCTGTGGGTCAGGTATCAAGAGTAGTGAGGTGGATAGTTGTGGCTTGAGATTGTTACCGAAACTGAAAGTAGAGTTTTGACTCAGATGAGGGATTGACTGGTGTGGATTTGCTTCCAAGATGTCTATCTTATGTTTGTTGGCAGAAAGCCTCAATTTATCACTGGCAGCAGCTCTCAGTTCCTCACCATGTAGCCTATCTGTAGAGTTGTTTAGTGTCCATTGCAGCTGACTTCTTACAGAACAAGTGGTCTAAAAAAGAAGGGGAAAAAATGTATCTACAAAGCCTTTGGTTACCTAGCCTGAGAAATCAAACACTGCCATTTCTACAATATTCTACTGAGTTCACAGATCAACATTATTCAGTATGGAAGGGGATGACATGGAGGCATGAAAGGAGGCAGAAATCACTGGAGGCTATTCTGGCTCCCAAACTCAGCATCTACGCCATAGATGTTTCATGAAAGTGTCTAGCTAGTGGGGCCTCCCAAATAAACCAGACCTGTATTCGGGTGCTGTGTGTGCTGCCTGGTCTGACACTGAGAAGATCTGAAGCTGAGATTGCTTATATCTCTTATATAAACACACCTAGTACACTGACTCGAACCAAATAAGCACAGCAAAATTAACATATATTTTCCATCTTATTGTATAGATTATGGATCAATTTCTTACTCAAAATGAAAGCAGCAACCTCTGTTTGGCACAAATATGGAAGACAATCTTACCTTGGCTATGCCTGTTGAAATTGTAGTAAAAAAAAATATCTAGACCCCTGGCTTTTTACTAACTCTTTGTCATTGAGTTCCTGGGGAGTTGTGGCTATGGACAATCAGAGTGATAGATGCTGTGTTTTCCTCCAGTCCAGTAACTGGTCTCTTATCTTTGAATCAAACTTCTGACCCTCCCACCTCCTCTACATTTACCTTAGATATTATCATTCTGCATTTCTTCAAGCCTTCAAGGCAATAGTCCCTAGAGACTCTGTTCTAACTCTAGGCTTGCTGGTCCATGTCTGTGTCATCTTTGTGCTTGAACTGAGGCATTTCTTGCCACCAGAACTATAAGCACTGAAAAATGAGGGTCAAGGTGAGAATTGAGCTTAGGATATAAAACTCTTAATTAGTGGAAAAATCTATGTATGTCTCAACCTAGAAGTCTGGTTCTTTTTTCCCCCAAATATCTATAGTTCATTCTTGAGGAATTGCTGGGGAACAATATAACCTGAATGAACTCCACCCACTGATATTTTATGGACTCCATACTTATCTCCATACCTTAAGACTCCAGTCAAACATCAAGGACTTCAACTCCCATCATGCCATTAATCTGCCATGGCTCTGGGCATCTTAAAGAAGGGATTGCTGGGAGCTAAGGGTGCAGTTAAGCATTGCTGGTTGGTATACAAACAAACATTTGTGGTCCTACAAGGGGTTTTTGGTTTTGCCTGCCTCCATGTCTCTCTCTTTCTCTCTTCCCCTCTATTACTAACTCTCTCCATTCTCCCCCTCCTTTCATTTTCTTGTAAATAATCTTTTTATAAATCTTTCTATATGTGCCTGCCTTGGATCTTGTTCTGAGTTTTATTAAGCACACAGATGAGGACTCAGACTCAGGCTACCCTGTATCAGAATCAGAATTAACTCCAAAATGTAAATGACACCATTGTTGTAGCTTTTCTTTTGATTGATGATATTTGTTTGAGACAAGGTGTATTGTCTTGGAAGGGACTCTTCTGCTTGGTTTATAGGTAGATTTAGAATCAAGGAAATATGAACTTTAGAGTTTGATGTTTGACATTAAAAAAATCTTTTTCACAAAGCATAGTTATTCAATTAAGGTAAAGAATACTGCCCAATCTATTACTTATAAGCCAGTTCAAATACAACTTTTTGAAACTATCATGTGTGTGTCTACACAACTGAATATGCTAGTAATTATGTTTTATTAACTCTATGTGGAGCCCTACACATCAGCACTATGGGATCCCTTGAACTGTGGTCATATCATAGGGAGTACATGGAAAAAAAACATTCTTTTTTTTTTTCTTTTGCATATAAGAAGTGGAATGTAGAACAGAGATGCGAGGGGTAAGAAGATTCACCAAAGAGAGAGAGTGAGGAGCAGAACAGGAAAATTTACTGAAATACACTGCTGAGGGGAGCAGTAGGAAAGACAGGAGAGGTCTGCTGTTCCATATGTGGGTTACATTCCTGGCTGGGGGTCAAGTCAGGCCATAGCCATGTCAGTGCTAAGGCTAAACCCTTAAGCCACCAGGGAAGGCTTGCCATTCTGAAAATAGTGATAGATTCCACATAGACTCTAGATTATACAGATAAGTGCTATAATTGTTTAAAAAATACTAAGAAACTATTTTATGAAACAACCTAAATTATTTTTAAATGGTGTAATAGAGAGGAAATAAATTTTTAGGGAAGAAAATTGACACTGACAAGGACTATGATTTATGATTGGGCCTCCTTATTTTAGGTTGAAGTCAGATAACCAGGGGTTACCAACTCTTTGTACAGTCTCTGCACACATCATGTGAATTAGACTGAGCAGCCTCTGGGGAAGGAGCCACAAGGCCTTGGAGAAGGTAGAGGAGTGGCTGTGTGGGAGAATTTCTGGAAAAGTTGGGGAACAGAAACTTAAAAAGAAGAGAGTTTGTGAGTTTACTGCAAACATATACAAGAGAAAGTAGGTTGGGTAGAAACATGTGTGTAGGAGCTAAGCCCCAGTTACCTAGAAATGGTAAGTGGTGGGTGATTATCCCAGTTAGGCCAAGTAGATTCGTTTGTTCACTTGCCAATTCATTTATGTATGCATTCATTTATTCACTTTCAACAAATACATTTTTGGACTGCTGCTCTTTCAAATATTGTACAAGTTCTGCAGACACAAAGTCACTATTTTAGGCTTTAAGTTGTAGCTCCACCTTGACTAACAACTGTAAAGTCTAGTTGAAGGTATTGCCCATTCAGGCAATCAATACCTTAAACACTAAACACTACGTCCTATAGCAATCCCCCAAGATCCAAGCTGTATGCCTTTAAACTTCAAGACATAGTAGAGAGAGCATGCGAGCTTCAGATCTACTCCCTTAAAAGCCAAGCTATAGGTAGTCCAGTGTATTTCATATCTCAAAGGCAAAAAGATATGTGAAGCCAGATAAAAAGAGCACCAAACTATGAAAACATTACCTGGGGGGGTTATGTTAAACCAGCTGTTGCAGAAGTGATGTTGCTCTTTGCTCTTGAGAGGTCAGAGCTGATTTTCAGCCTGTGCCTCTGAATCGGTTTTCATTGCTGACACGGTTGCAAGTTCTCTATCAAAGGCAGATGGCTTCCTGGAATATATTTCATTTTCTCTTATCTCTGGCTCACTAGCATTAGCAATCCTGTGGGTGTGCCTCCTACTCCTGCTTTTCTCACTCCAGAGGTGTGCAGTAACAGGTGGTCTACAAACAGTCTGGTTTCCTTCCTAGCTTAGTCTTTGCAATGTGAGAGTTTATCAAAGGTCATAGAAAAAGGAATGGGGAGGCAGACCAAAGCCATATTTTTGCATAGCCATTAGACTAAAAGCAGTCACTAATCATACCTAAATATTTTCAAATATAAAAGGAAATAGGAGACCAATTCCAGGCCCCCACTCTCTTGAGTAGGCAAAGTTGCAGCCCTGAGGGTGGAGGGTGCCTGCAGGCAGAGCAGCCCTGATGTCTGACACCTACACTGTGTGGGCTCCTGAGTTTTCATTGTTACAAAATGACAGCATGGAAATTCAAGAGAAAAATTATTTTAATTGTCAAGTTGCAGCTAATATTCTTTGGGTTTATGTTTTAGAATTGCTATAGTAACATATAGGGAGAAGCTTCCCTACCTTGACTACAAGTTTTGCTATGGAGTTAATTTTCCATTAATTGGCACCTTGATTGTGTTGGCCAGTCCTTGAAAGGCTGTCCAGGATGGGCAAAACACAGCTTATAACTGTTTTGCAATTATGATGCTCTAACTACCGTCACTTTATAACCACACTCTTTCTTAATCATACTTTTCATTTTAAGAAAGGTGCTTAATTTGAACTCAGGCAGCTGAAACAGTTTCAATAATTTAGATAAATCTTTATTACCTTTTGTTTTAATTACCCTGTTGAACATTTTGTATCAAAAACAATAGGAGTATGTTAGAAAAAGTGATTGTGTCTAAACTTGTAAGAATTGAGCAACTGAGAGTCATTACTATGCAATTAATTATGTTTCATATTATTGTGTAAAATAAACTGTGAAGGTTTCTATAAAAAATCCCACATTAATTATTTGATAAGGTCGCGGGGAGCCTGACCCTCTGAGAATTTGAGTCAAATGTCTGCTCAGAGTGATTATACTGAAAAGAAGGGAAATACATCCTAACACTTGGCATATTAGGCTTGGAACCTTTGAGGTTGTAAATTTTGCTCTTTTTTTTTTAGATACGAATATACCTTAGGCAAAGACAATTTGTTTTCAGTAATTTTTCTGCATTGGTTTTCTATGATTAAGTGTTATTCTCTAGCTATTTCGATTAATTATCATTGTCTCCCCAAAGGCTGATGAAACAAGGAATCTGAGTAGAATTAGGCTAATTTTGCTCCATGGCTTATTAGGCATCCACATGCATGTGTTACTGTGCTAAGTACTGTATCAAGCAAGTTAAATAGCTATTATCGCTGCCTGCCTCACAATCTATTCCCCAGAATTTCGTGGAAGAGAGGTAAGCAGCTGCATGATCCACTTCATGTAGACTATGGAGAAAAATCAAGGTGTGGAGAAAAATGAGCTTTTAAGAATGAGGAAATACTGACATTATTATCCCTTTGTGTAAACTCAATTCTTGATGTGAAAGTGTGTGCTAGTACACTGGAGTATTGGAGTTTTAAAAGGATAGAAGGGGGAGGTGGAGCAGAGAGAATTGTCATTTAATTTGCAACAAGACTTTCTACACTTAGGCTCTTGTCTGAGCTCTGGATGTTTATTTTAGGTGAGGGCATCCTCTATTTTATTTGTATATGGTGATTTTTCTCTGTGTTGAGGAACAATGAAAATACAAGTTGGAAAGAATTACTAACATCGCTTTTTTAATTGTGCTTGGCACCTTCTTTGCCTCACATGTGATAAGTGCACACTCTTGAGGGTATCCAAGTTTAGAATAAGGAAAAAGAAACAGCCTGCATTTTGTGTAATCACATTTTGAACTATCTGCATCAATAACTTTCATTGTCCTCCCACCCAGAAGTAGAGTAATTATGGATATCAAACTTCCTAAATGGAAAGAATTCAATGAAGACCTAAGTAAAAGTTGAAAAACTGGTCCTTCTAGTAGATGAGAGGCATCCCTCAGAGATGATTTAATTGGCTTGAGGTGGGACTCAGATGTCATTACATTTCTAAAGTTCTCTAACATTTGACTGTGCAGTCAGGTTGAGAACCACTTCAGTAGAGTAACCATTTGGACATTCAGTATATAGAAAGTTAGGACCAATAAATACACTTTCCCATTACACTGATTAGTAGGTGAAGACTGAGACATCTTTGCCAAATTAATCAAATTTAAAAATTACAGTAGAATTACTATGCAATAAACCCTACTCCCCACTAAATTGATTTACTGGTATCTAGGTGACTTGATTTTATTATGCTAAAAGTATCATAATGAATTTCATAACCAATGGAATTCAAAATAAAAATGAAATATTTTTACAGTTATATTACCTGAAGAAGTCAAACCTTTTACTATAGAAGTGCTCCCCTTACAGTTATGCTTGTTCATAGTAACTATACTATGCAATCACTTTTCTGTTTAGATCAAAAGATAAGCATTTTTTGTATATCAGTGCATTCATTGCACTGTATTGTAATTATTTCCTTACTTTTACTCTTTTGCATAGCTACCAATTAACTTTCAAAGCTCCATAAAACTAAAGATAACATTGTATTTTACACACCTTAGTAGTAATTTTTATTAAATGAACTAATGTTTCTACATATTTATCTTTCTTAAATAAGTTAAGTCAACTAATTTGCTCAGAATAGGACCTAGTATATCAAAAATACATAATAATGTAGGCTATTATTCATTCATATAAATTGAATCAAAATATCTATGTATTCTATAAAATATGATTTCCTTTTTAAAATTAATTTAATTTTTATTGAAGTAACATTGCATAATAACGCGATATAAAATTTCAAGTGTACGTCATTAAAAATTACCATGTTTTTATATATTGCATTAAGTTTTCCAGAAAAGTTTAATTTTCTTTCTCACACTACAATTAACCCTTTTACCTGATTTAATCACTTCCCTACTCCCATCCCTTCTGATAAACACTAACAAAGTTTATTTGTTCTAATTAGTTCATCCATTTGTTTGGTTTCTTTCTCTATATATGAGTAAAATCATATGGTGCATTTCTTTCTTCTTCTGATGTAGTTCACTAAGCATAATACATAATAGATCTGTCCATGTTGTTGTAAATGAAAGGTTTCATCTCTTTTTTTAATGGCATACATATGGTACATATATTGTATATCTAATAAATTTTTTTGCCCAATTATTTGTTAGCAGACATTTCAATTTTTTCCAGCTCTCAGATATTGTAAATACTGCTGCAGTAAACAAATAAACAAACAAACAAGCATATATCTTTTTTGAATTAGTAGTTTTGTATTTTGGGGTAAGTGCCCAGAGGTAGGATAACTGAACTATATGGAACTTCTACTTTTCATTTTTAAAGGAATTTTGATAATGTTTTAAAAAACAACTGTATCACTTTACATTCCTATCAAGACTGTATAAGGATTTCCTTCTCACATCCTCTCCAACACTTGTTTCTTGTCTTTGAGAGCATAGGCATTCTCACAGGTGTGAGGGATATCTCATTGCTGTTTTGATTTGCATATTCCTAATAATAAGAGATGATGAACATCTTTTCATATGCTTATTGGCCATCTGTATGTTCTCTTTAGAGAAATGTCTATTCAGGTCCTCTGCCTTTTTTTTTTTTTTTTAACATGACTTGATTTTATAAATGCTGACTCTTTCCAACTTCTCAAACATGACAAATCAGATTAGGTAAATATTTTCATATGGATAACTTATTTCCTCTTTTTGATTATTTTCCAGGATAAGGTTTTTAAAAGTGGAATCACTAGATCAAAGAACAGATCATTTCTATAATGTTTGAAATTGGTTGGCATGCACTTAAAAAGTACTTAAAATGGAAAGTTTCAAACATATACAAAGTACACAGAACAATATAGCGAATCTCCATATCCTTCCATAATTCACAACTATCAAATTTCTGCCATTCATGTTTTATCTATACCTCACCATATCCCTCCCTATTGTATGAGTATACACCAATTTATAGATTATTTAGTTATCTATTGATGGACATTTGAATCACTTCCAGTTTGTTATAAGAAAAACTGCTATAATCATTCATGTAAAGATTTCTTTTTTTGATGATACGTTTTCCATTTTTCTGGAGTAAATATCTAGGTGTGGAGGTTTGATTTATATAGTAAATATGCTTAGATTTACAAAAAGCCATAAAATCCTTTCCAAAAATAGTTGGATAATTTCTATTTTTACTAGCAATATCTAAGAGTTCTAGTTGTTCTATAGCCTCATCAATGCTTGGAATTGTTATACATTTTAAAAATTGACCTTTCTGATGCACATATTCATATTTCATTGATTGATTTTCATTTCTGTCATGACAATATTGAATATATTTTCATGCTCTTGACGGTTATTCATATATCTTCTTCTGGTAAAGCAATTTGTTCACACCTTCTATTATTTCATTGGGTTTTGGGGCCTCATAACATGAAGTTATATTTTTTGGATACGTGTTCTCTGTTGGAAATATGTACTGATAATATTTCCTCCTGGTTTTTCTCCTTCCTAGATATTTTGTTAACAGTGTCTTTTGAAGAGCCAAGGTTTTGAATTTTGATAAGATGTGACTTATAAAATTTCTTATGATACATACTTTATTTGTATATGTCTGAAGAAGTTTCATATGCTAACATAACATGAATCTTCTTTTTTTTCTAGGTGTTTTATAGTTATGTGATTTATGTATGCTTAGATCTATAACCAATTTTAAAATCATGAATTATATGAAAAAAAGTTGTGGTTCATTTTTTTAAATATAGATATCTAGTTGTTACATTACTATTTGTTGAACAGTTTATTTATACCCTTTGGCACCTTTGTTGAAAATCAATGCACTACATATGACTTATACATATTCAGGCATGTGCATAAATCCCCACCTACCCTTTACCCAAATCAATATCTAACAGCGTTTGTTATTCTTGTTTCATCTATGCTTCCTTCTTTTCTCATCACTAGTATTTTTTTAAATTATTTATTTATTTATGCATACAAGAACTAGGTTACAGGCCAGAGGTGTGGGGTGAGAGGATTTACCAGAGACAGGGTCGGGAACAGAACAGGCAGACGGACTGTAATACACTGCTAAGGGGAGCTACAGGCAAGACAGAGGAGGTCTGCTGTGCATGTGGGTCACCTCCCTGGCGGGGGATTGAACTCGTGCTGCTGTGGCTGTGGATGCTTCATATATGGTGCTTAACCCCTTGTACCATCAGGGAGGCCCTCTCATCACTAGTTATTTTTATGGGTTTTTTAAAGATAAAAATCGCCATTCTCCATGCATACAGTGTAGGTATTTTTTAGCTTTAACTTTAATTTTATTATGTGTCTAAGATTAATTTTGTATATGGTGAGATATCAGAGTTAAGTTGCAGTTTTTTCCATATGACAATACAATTTCAACACATTTTAAAAAAAGATTTTATGTTCCTTATTGAATTGCTTTGATGCTGCTGTTAAAATTAAATTAGTCTTAAGAATATGGATGTTATACTAGTCCCTCTAACCTGTTCCATTTATCTGTTTGTATGATATTACATTTTTTGTCCATTTAAAAAATGTTACTAGCAATGAAATTTTGAATTAAGGTGGTTTCTTAGTAGGCTTCCTTAGAAGAGAAGTTTGAGGGGATATTTACTTAAATTATTTAAGGTGTACCCTACCCTCAGAGTAGCCTATAAGAAGCTGAGGGGAAAAGAGTTGGGTGGAAGTAGAGCTAGCTAACAATATGACTTCAGAATGGATCTAGCCTAATTTGATAGGAAACTCTGGAACAAGACTTGGAGCATGGAGATAGTTTGTCCAGAGGTTAGGGTGCTGAGCTGTTATACCCAAGTAAGTTGCTATTGACTCAGGACCACCTCTATGGGGAGAGTATCACCTCTCAGGAATTGCTAAGTGATTTGGCTTCTCCCATTTAAGAATAGTCTCTTGAACAGGATAAAATATGAACTGTTAGCATCAATACTCACACAGCTGTGAGATGAGTGGACATTTCCATAGAACATCTAGGTAGATGACAGGAGCGTTTTTGAGGAAAAAAAAAAAATCAACAACGATATCCTCAGACTTACTATAGAATTTCCATCCATGTTCCCTTCAAAGTACCTTTTGATCATCTGGAGATTTTAGGCTGCCATTTTATGTTTTTCATATGTTTTACTATAATTTAATAACTTAAATCTATCAAGAAATATTGTCTACTTCAGTTCCCACATTTTAGAAATACAAAATGGTTTTAGGTTATCTGTTATCAGTGAAGTTTACAGGCAATAATGACTTTGGCTCTAATGGTAAAAGGAGGGAAATGCGGTAGTTCATGGCATGTAGGGCAAAAATAATGACTTAAATTACACCTTTTTGTCATCAGATGCTTACAGAAAGAAGGTAAATATTTGGTTGACCATGAGTTTACTGCCAAAGATATATTATTCTCAATAAATAGATTCATTTATTTCTCATTTATTTGACTAATTGCTTCTACATTTACTCACTAGTAAATCCAGAATGTTTTGAGAAAGAAAATAATGAGCTCAGAGGTTTAAGAGGCAGACTAGTCACCAGAAAGCTATGATTTCCCTAAAATAAATCCTCATGTAGTCACAGATTTCTGAGAACCAAATCCAGAGTCTAATTAGTTTATGTCTGAATGACAATTTATCTGTAGATGACAAAAGATATTGACATGATAGTGACTAAAGTGGGCCTTATAAAATGGCATAAATTCCCTGCCAAAAAAAAAAAAAAAGGATAAGTGTAATGAGAATCTAACAAGACATTTGCAGGATTCCTATTTAATTTTTAACCACCATGTTTGACAATAAAATTTGAGATCATCTTATCTGCAATAAACCTTGAAAACATTTACATTCATAAATTACTGAAAAGAGGGCCTCCCTAGAGGCACAGCAAGTTGAGCGCCACCCTGTGAAATATACACAGCACAGCAGCACAAGTTCTATCCCAGGCCAGGGAGAGGACACAAATGTCGCAGCAGACCTCTCCTGCCTGGCCTGCTGCTCCCCTCAGCAGTGTGTTTCTGTCAATCTGCCTGTTCTGCTCCCTGCTCTGTCTCTGGTGAATCCTTTTACCTCCCATGCCTCTGGCCTGTATCCCAACTTTTGTATGCATAAATAAATAAAAATCTACAAAAATTACTGAAAAGATAAATAATGAGGTCACTGGAATGGACTGGCCATCAGTGGAGCTTTGGCAGTATGACAGACAACTCAGATTGCTCTGTTGAAGGTATAACCAACAGGTAAGCTTTATACACAAAATACAAAAACATACAAACCAGGTTCCGTTTAATAAATTGACTTCCATGATAAAGTTTGATATGGGCCCATATTACAGATATTTAATGATTCTGAGTATAAAAGCAAGATAAAGGGTAGTGTACTTTATAAGAGAATAGAAATGAGAAGCATTGGGACCACCTTTTTTAGATCTCAGCTCTACTATTTACTAGCTATTTAATATTTGACAAGATACTAAGTTCCTCCACTGAAAAGTGGCAATAAACCTACTTTGCATGCTTTATTTTTTGAGGATTCAATGAGATAACATCTAAAGTTGTACATGGTAGGTGCCATAAATTTTTCTCTTAAAACCCTTGCTCACTTTTCTTTCTAGGCATTACTTTAGTCAATTAGAGAGGAAATTTACACTTCTGTGCTAATCAACTAAATCAGTGCCTTAACACACTTTTTGTTTACCTGGGATTTATAAAAATGTAGATGATGACTCAGGAGGCCTGGGGTAGAGTCAGAAATTCTGCATGCTAACCTATTCCTAGCAGATGTGGACTCTTTTTCACAGATATCCTTTGTATAGGCAGGAGTCAAGTTATGGGAACTGCCTTTATCGCAGACTGAGAATGTCATTGTCAAGGACCCCAAGCTGAAGGAAAGTGCCAACTTTGAGATGATGATAATCTGCTTGATTGCTCTATATTATTTTGTGCTTTGGAAGAGTATTTGACTGAATGAATTACAAATTCATCTAAAATAGATATTTATGTGTAATTAATATCTTAACTCTCATTAAGCAAATTGAAACAAAAAACTTAACTTTGAGATATTCTCTCACTTAAAATAACTTTTACCTGACTTAAAATAGTTTGTTTTTATATAAAGTAATCACACATTTCATTGGTGTTCTTTTGTTCACCCTTTGGCAAAGTTAGTGATGTAATCAAGGCCTTTACAAAGTATGAAGGTCTGGTTTTAGTTAAGACACTTTTTATTAATTTTGAATTGCAATCTTTTAATTTAATTTTATTTTTTTCAGGACCTGAGTTGCAGAACATTGTTATTACCAACTAATTTCATGGTTCATGGTTGAACATAAGGTTTTAATTCAATTGTAGACATTTAAGATATTTTAAGCAACTGGCACAGTGTAAATTCTTAATATTCAGCCAGAAATGAGGCATTGTTATTTATAATAACAGCAAAAAGATTGGCAATCACCTAGTCATTAGGTTTTTTGAAAATCCATCACACTGATGGGGAAGGCCTAATCCCTGTAATGTAGGAAGAAATAGATTACTGTGAATGAATTTTAGAAGGCAGAGATTACTGAAAGGAAATTGTCACACATGCTGTGAAAAAATCATCTTAAACATACTAGAGGTATAGCAACTCTATAAATATGAATAAAATGATGATTTCACAAACCTTTGTTATTTTTATTTATAATCTTTTGAATTTTCATTTTGTAGCTAAATCCTAACTATGATTTATTCTGGAAAGAAAAAAAAAAAGAAATATAGTGAAAGCCCAAACTCCAAATGTATTCAGCAAAGAAAAGTATTAAACATTAAATCTAACACAGTACCTCCAGCTATCTAACAAACACACGCGTCTCTTAAGCAGTGTCTGAATTGTAATCACATGACTTTCCTTGGATGTGCTTGACATCAAACATTCAGGTGGCAGCAGAAATACTTCATCACCTTTTCTAAATAACAAATATGAAGTTTATTGCAAGCAAAAAACTTCGGAAGGTCAGACAATTTTCAGTTCTCTTTTGGAGGTCATAATGTCAATCTAAATTTCAATTGCCTTGAAAAACTCTAGTTTTAAATAAGAAAGCAATGCTAAAGCTTTGGACTTTGAAAGTAGGGCTTACTATAGCCTACCACAAGAGAAGTGTTCTGTTTTTGTAATTAATATTAAGGCTAACAAACTTGGAGCATTTAATCCTTGTATTAACACGGGCTATAGGAATACAGCTTTGAATTCCTAATGTATTTTTTCCCTTGGTACACCATATTATATGGAAAGAAACATTTATCTCAGTCAATTCTTAGTCTCTTGATCATGAAAAGAACAGTGGGATGCATATCTGAAAATCCCATTCTAGTCCTAATACCAAAAGCTTATTACCCTGGATATGTCAGTGCAGCTTTTTATTTTTTTTTAAGACTTTATTTATGCATACAAGAAATGGGGTACAAGCCAGTGTGGGGGGAGGGTGAGAGGATTTCCCAGAGACAGAGTGGGGAACAGAACAAGCAGACTGATTGAAACACACTGCTGAGGAAAGCAGCAGGTGAGGCAAGAGAGGTCTGCTGTGCCATGTGGGCCAACTCCCTGGCTGGGAATCAAATGTGTTCTGCAGAGGTGGTGGGTGCTTCATAATGCAGTGGTTAACCCCTTGCGCCACCAGGGAGGTCCCTCACTGTATCTCCTAGACCATAATTGCCTTATTTGTGAAACAATGGTGTTGATGATAATAAAAACATGTAACTAGTAAAAAACAAGTATAAAATAAAAAACCAGGATAACAATCATTCTCTTAGACTCTGTGTCTGGGTACTTCTGTGCTACCCTAACTCAGGTAGCAGTATTGCCTCATATTTACCACTCTAAAATGATGTGAGATGATATTTCAATTTTTACTCTATGCACATGTCTGCCCAAACTATTAAACAAGATGGCTTTTCATCTTATTTTAAAAAATATGTATAGTGATAACATTTAAAAAATGTATGAAGAAAAGCTTTTGTATAGTCACAGTTGTAATAAAAATACTTCTTTTTGCTATTAAATATAACCGAGATATAATTCTAAAATATCTCTTTAAAATGCTTATTTGTAATTGTGACAACTTGTTACGTAAGTGAAAATGGGCTTTTTTATATTTTGTCTTTTCTAGGATAAATATTCTCAACGCTTTCCTCTTATCTTCATACCCATGCCTTTTCTGGTAGCTTTTTAAAAAAAGATTTATTTATTTATGCATACAAAGAGCTGGGCTGTGCAAGTCAAAGGTGTAAGGGGTGAGAGGATTCACCAGAATGGGAAGAACAGGCCGTTGTACACTGCTGAAGGAGCAGTAGGCAAGACAGGAGAGGTCTGCTGCACCATGTGGGTCAGCTCCCTGGCTGGGGATGAAACTCATGCTGCAGTATTAGCTTCATAGGATAGCTTCACAGTGCTGCGGCTTAACCCCTTGCACCACCAGGGAGGCCCCTCTTGTATCTTTTTAATTCCCTTCCTCCCTCCCTGAATTTCCTGTTATTTCTTTTAAATATATATTTATGCATACAAGAACTGGGGTGTAGGCCAGAGGTGCAGGGGTGAGTAGGTGGGGTGAGAGGATTCACCAGAGATTAAGTGGTGAGCAGAATAGGCAGACCGACTGAAATACACTGCTGAGGGGAGCAGTGGGAGACACAAGAGAGGTCTGCTGTGCCCTGTGGGTTAGCTCCTTCGACAGGGATCCAGCTTCATGGGCTCCTGATAATTTGATAGTGTTGAGAATTAACCCCTTGTGCCACCAGGAAGGCCCGCATTATTCTTTTTAATTTTTTAGTCAAATGTATCCATTTATTTACTCAACACACATTTAAGGGTCATAATTTGTCTGAGATACTGGGAATATCAAAATAAACAATTCCTGTAGAAATGTATAGTTGTAATCAAGACAGATAAATAGTTATTATAATATTAAGCATCATGATTTCATCTAAGAGGTGCTATTCAAATATCAAAATGAAGTAATTCATTCATGAAGAATAAAGGCATCTGTCCCCCTCTTTTACCTATGAATTTTGAAGGGAGAAGAGTAAGGGCTTCAGGAGAGCAGAAACATCAAAAGCAAGCAAAAAAGACAGGATGAGCATAATGGGTTGGGGAAATAGACTAATAGTTGGGAATATATCCTTATGGTAAGAATGAAGCTGGAGGGCCTCCCTGGTGGCACAGTGGGTTGAGTGCAGCACTGTGAAGCCTCCACAGCATAGCAGCCGGAGTTCAATCCCTGGCCAGGGAGGGGACCCACATGGCACAGCAGACTTCCTCTGCCTCGCCCGCTGCTCTCCTTAGCAGTGTATTTCAGTCAATCTGCCTGTTCTGCTCCCTACCATGTCTCTAGTGAATCCTCTTACCTCCCTGGATTCTGGCCTATATCTCAGCTCTTGTATGCACAAACAAATAAATCTTTGGAAAAAAAAAATAAATGAAGCTGGAGAGGTGAGATATGTATTCAACAAGGGATTATAATTGTGACCCCAAAACATTGGGGAACAGTGATAGATTTAGAGCAGGGTAATCATATCAGATAATCACATACTCAGATAATAATTTCGCAATAATCTTCCATAGGAAGAAAGTGCTAGAAAACATCAAAGATGATGTACAGATGAGCTTTTCCTTTTTCATATTAATGACTATACAAAGACCATTCCTGACACCAGCAGGAAAATTTAGACTATACTCTGAATGAAATAATTATTTCTCAGAACTGATATATATATATATATATATTTCAGCTTTATTGAGCTATCCTTAACATACAATGTTGTATAGGTTTAAGGTATAGTTTGAGATATAGTCATATGCTTAGTTTAGTAACTTTTCTTTCAGGATTTTTACTGGTAATTCTTTATGGTTTGAGATATAGTCATATGCTTAGTTTAGTAACTTTTCTTTCAGGATTTTTACTGGTAATTCTTTATAAAATTTTAGGATGATCAATTTGTCTAATTTCTATCAAGTTTTTCCTCATATTTATGCTGTAAAATGAGGACATTTCAAGCTTTCTTGTGCAGTAATTCATCATAATTACTCCAAAATGACAACACTCATTAACCATTTGTCATCAACGTCCTCATTGCAGTGAGAGGTTTATGAGATTTATGTTATCATTAGTATTTTGCCCAAAATCAGTAAAAGCTTTAATTCCTTTCCAATAGCTCCTAAGATTCACTCCATGGTATTATTAATGGGATTATCAAACAATCCATGGCCTCTATTTTACTTCTATTCTAAATGAGTCTTTTTCACATTTTTTTCTGGCACAAGAATTTAGGATTTTTAACTCATCCCAAAGTTACTGAAGCAATCATAAAACATTCTACTTTCTTTTATAACCCTCAATACAGAACAAATTTAAAAAATCTCATCAATTTCTAGAAAAAAAATGTTTTTTTATGGGAAAAAACATGAATTCAAAACTTACAGACAAGGGTTAGCTTTATCACTCATCTCTTTAAGAAGTTTATATGAATATCCAGTCAAAACCATTGGGTATTAGCCCATGAAATATTAACAACATTAATTTCTTAGTAGACTATAGGACTACTGTTTGAAATATCTTCAGAAGACTCTCATTGATTGGGTAACAGAAAAACAACATACAGTCCTTTCTTTCAAACAGAAGAAGGAAAGACAGGGATAGAGGAAACTATGGCTATGGGTATACATGTCTATAAGTAGGATAGTAGGTATATTAGTTTTATTAAATGTTTAATATTTCACTCAAACTTTGTGTTTCCAAAACAGACTACCAAACTTCTTGTTCTGTCTTCTAAATGGACTTTGAATTTATCCATTCCTTTCTGTTTCCAGGGTTTCATCTAAAATTCAGAACTTCAAATTGAGGACAGGCCTTTCATCTACCACATAGCCTATTTTCTAACAAAAGTGTTAACTACCTCATGCTATTTATTCAATACCCTTCTGAATGATTGCATGGGTTCACATATTAATTTATACACCTGAAAGAGTACCTGGATTGGAGAATGTTTGAAGCAATCACTGGATGGTGGGAATGCTACAAAGAAGTCATGAATCTCTGTCTTATGCTACTCAAAGAATAGCTGGTAAAAGGTTGTTTTACTTTGTAAAGTAAAATACTTTCATCAGGGGAAAGATTGGAAGTAAAAGGTCTGTTTGCCTGTCATGATTAAAGACTACTTTCCTGGTCTCCTTGTAGATACCATGTGAGCTAGCTTTACTCAGCGAGATATAAGGGAAGGTGACCTCTAATTTCTGAGGATAATCCTTAAGGGAGTATGAGTTCATGCTCCCCTCCCTCCCTCCCTGCCTTCCTTCCTCCCTTCTTTCTTATCTCCCCTATGTTCCTTCCTCTCTTCCCTCATTCCCTCCTTTTGGCATGAATATAAGTGTGATGATTTCAAGCTAATTCAGTCATCGAGATTTATGAAAATTGGGAATAAAGGACATAATATCTCCTATGAATTTTAACCTCGATAATCTCTTGTATAACAGTACAATGCTTGTGTGTGTGTGTGTGTGTGTGTGTGTGAGTGAAGTTATTAAAGCAAATCAGTGGTTTTATCCTTTTAAAGATCCAAGGTAGGGAACTGTATTAATTGATAATTATGTTATCAAGTAAACTGAACTTTTGAGAGTGAGCTGGGGCACTATTAATAATCATGCCAGAACATAAGCATGAATGCACTCTGACATATGATATGTTTGTCCTAAGCCTCAAAAATATGAAACTAGTCCTAGATTTCCCTTTAGAGAAAATCCACCATAAACTTTGCCTACATTTTGAATAGTCCATGAACCAGCTTCAGTTTATCTATAAGATTTTAGGAATAATTTTTCCTAGATTAAGAATGAACTCCTGGGCAAGATTACCCCAAGTTTCTTCTTCATTAAATTTTCCTAATTCCATCAATCAAGTATGATAAAGATCATGAGTCATTGACATTGTTGATTCTGAACAATTCCCACTTTAAAATGCTCAGACCTAGACTACAAATCAGTACCTGGGGTTTCTTTATACTCACAGTGCAGCCTCCTTACCAGGGCTCCCTATGAGAACAGCCTACCAATGACTGTAGTAACCTTATTTCAAGTAATTCAGTAGCTGAGAGCAGAGTCCAGTTGCTCCTAGCAATTATTTTTCTACCAAAGGAATTGAGCTGGTTAGGGGGTTTCCCAACCCCAATCTTCATTATTGCTCTGTACCCCAGTCCTCTGGGAAATCCCATAGGTCAGCTCACAGACACTGTAGCTATGAATGGTGAAGTGTGCAGATGAAATATATTACTCTCCCAATAGTAGTTGAAATGAGAGTAAATGTCTATTTTTCAATTTTATATAAATCATGGACTTTTCCATTTCAATAGAATAGGTAAGAAATACTGACAGCTTGAGAAGTATTTAGAAAAGGGAAATAAGAATGACAAAGGTAGGAATAACTAAATTCATAGAGGGGGAAAATAGAAAGGAGAAAATAATGGAATAAAATCCAACAGTGTAAAATAGAGATGGTTATCATGTGAAAAGATTTGAACCCACTTTCCTATTACCAAGGCAACCATCACATTATGGAACTGCAAAACAAGGGAAAAGCAATAATAATTGGAACACCAAAACTCCAAAAGAGAAGAACAATTTGTATACAGCTAGGAATTTAATAATGAAGATAATGAAAAGTTGATTTGTTCAAACCAACTTTTGCCAATAAGCAAAAGTAAGTATTTTTAGAGAAAATTGCATTCTCTTCTACATTTTTAGTAAATATGAATATGGCATTCAAACTATGAATTAAATCCTGCTGAATTCAACTAGTTTTGTTGGTCCTTCCTTCATAGATGTGAGTGTTTCAAACACAGTGATATTTAGTACTTACTTAAAGCTCTTTGTGATGAGTATTTTATTAACAGACTTAGCTCCTCCAGATGTTTGAATTTTAATTTAAACGAGTAGAGAGATTGAACAACTTTTCTTTTCTTTTCTTTTTTTATTTGTAGTAGGCACTTAATCAAAGAGATTGGTACTAAGCATTTAAAATAAATGTTGCAGAAGAATGTTGAATATGCAGGATCATTTAAGGCATTTATAAAAAAGCTAGTGTCATGTTAAAGTGTAATGGCTATCACCTGATTGTTATTGAAGTTTAAATAGAATGTACTAAATGTATTTAAATGAAATTTATATCAGTTTATGTAGAAAGCACAATTTTTTCTAGTTGTTGCTAATGTTCTAAATTCTTTTTTCTCTTTTCCTTCTTTCTAACCCAACCTCCATTTTTAATTCCAGCCACACCCAACCACACATACACACACATACAGGTAGTATAGGAAAAGGTGACAGTGAAATAATAAATTTTTTGATTTGATAAGCTTTTAGTGTCCTCAAGTCAGTTTGAAGAATAGTCCTAGGCCAAGTAGGGCAAGTTAGGGATAATTACGCAGCTTCAAGGACAGTGTAGACTGGGATTTCAGGAGAGTTAAGGAAGGCTACAGGGATAAGGGTAACAAATTCCAAAGGGGACTAATCAAACACCCCCAGGACTAGGGACAACAGTACAGTCCAGAACAAGGATAGTAAAGAAAAGTATGCTAAGATAAGGAAGGTTTGGGACACAGAGACTTAGTTCTGGGCACAGAGACATTAGTACAATTAATGTGACCACTGAGAACTAACCAATCAGAAAGAGAGTGGTGGAACTTTAGACTAGTTAGGGAAAGAAGGTTTATATATTCCCTGAGGGAAAGAAGGTAGATATTCCCTAAGGCACCACTCCAAACAAATCTGTCTCTTCTCCTTGCTTGCCTGAGTACTATTAGCAAAGTTCCTGCTGCAGCTTCAGCTTCGTGAGACACCAGTCTGTGGTGGTTTAGTGGCTGGGACTCACTGCTGCCACTGCAGCCTGGGATCCATTCCTGACTGGGAGACTAGGCCTGCAAACCTGAAATAATGGTACTATTGGGTCCAATATTGACTCAGGGCTTCCCAGAGAGTTTAACACTTTTAATGGTCCCCTCTCTGATATGTTAGTTTGAACATGTCTTTTTGCAGTTGGGTTGCTGTAACAAATATCCTATACTAAATTATTTATAAATAATAAAAATTATTTTTCACAGTTCTGGAGACTAGAAATACAAGGTTAGTGTGCCAGGAGGGCTGAGTTCTCTGACGGCATCTGCAGACTGCTTATGTTTGACTCTCTGTAGCTTGTTGATCCCTCACATGGCAGAGAGAAGTGGAAAACATAGCTTTTTTTTTAAGGTTTATTTATTTATGCATACAAGAACTGGGCTATAGGTCAAAGTTGTGGGGGCGGTAAGAGGACTCACCAGAGACAGTGGGGAGCAGAACAGGCAGATTGACTGAAACACACTAGTGACAGGAGCAGCGGGTGAGACAGGAAAAGTCTGCTGCACCATGTGGGACACTAATCCCACTCACGAAGACTTTGTCTTCATGATTTCAGCTAATCTACATCCCTTTCCCCAAATCTTCACTTCCTAATACCATATCATTGGGATTAGAGATTTCAAGATATGAATTTGGGGAGACACATTTAGCCCATAACATGCTTTGTAAAGCTTTCTTACTTTCATGTCAAAGAGTTCTTAGCATCTGATTGCACAGAGAACAACACAATGAATGCAAGGGCAATTTGCAGTTCAGAAGCTCACAAAACTAAGGAGGATTTGATGGAGGTTAAGAGTAGAAAATTTGGGGCCTCCCTGGTGGTGCAGCAGGTTGAGCACGACACTGAAGCATCCGTGGCACAGCAGAGCAAGTTAGATCCCAGGCCAGGAAGGGGACCCACTGGCCCAGCAGACCTCTCCTGTTGTTACAGGGCAACCCTAATATAAAATGGGTTTCCCTCACTGGGTCCTCACCCGCACGCTCAGAAGACTTTTATAATAAGTCCCAACTTCAGGTACACGTGACAAAAGTTATTAAAGGGTTTTATTTTATAAAAGGAGAATAAAGTAGAAATAACACCAAGGGAAGAGAGGGATACAAATATGTAAATATCCTACAAGATCTTCTGAGCTGGAATGTAATGGCGCGTTGAGAGCTGGTTCTGAGTCAAGTGAGATGGCTCCAAAGGAAGAGAGAGTCCAAGGCTCACCTCTGGTTTTATAGCCAGCCTGGCTGCTTAATTCCACTCTCAAGTCCCAGTGATCCATTCTTTGATAATCATCTTATCGGATTTGTGGTTCTGGAACACTGGTGGTCTGGAGTGGGGGTTGGAGTCCATAAACCTATCTGTGTAATCCATTCAGGACTACCTTTCCCCCTAACACTGTCTCACCTGCTGCTCCCCCCAGCTGTGAATTTCAGTCCATCTTTCTGTTCTTCTCCCCACTCTGTCTCTGGTGAATCCTCTCACCTCCTATGACTCTGGCCTGTACCCCAGCTCTTGTATGCATAAATAAATAAATCTTTAAAAGAAAAAAAAAAAGAGCAGAAAATTTGTAAAGGAGGCACCACAAGACCAGAACCATGGCTCACACAAGGCCAAAACCTGGAGTTGGGGTTAGAAAGGATTAATATCACTAAACCAGCTACAGAAATGAAAAATCATTAGATGCCACCTGCTATAGCAAGTATCAGGAGGCACAGAACAGATGTGGGATATTGCCCACTAGAAGTAATTAAGTTAACAAAAGTTAGCTCACAAAGGAATGAGCCCCTCCCAAAGAAAAGAAGATTATGTAAGTTCTCACTAACAAGGGGCAGCAACCCTTCTGCCAGCCTGTGTCTCTGTAATTGCCCTTCTTTGCCACACTTCTTCCTGGCAGCAGTTTTCTTGCCCGCCTCTGACATGTGCTTCTCTTCGCTGACCTCCCTTTGCAAAGCAGCAGTCCCAAGGCCGCCCGCCTGTGATTGTGCAGGTCTCTCTTAGCAAACCTGTCTCTTCAGGGCAGTTCCTTCTGCCCACTTGTGTCTATGCAAGTATCCTTTATTCTTCTCTCCCTTTTTACAATAAAATTATCCTTTCTGATATAACTAGCACCTCTGTCTTGTGGAGAAATTCACCTGGGGAATTCACTGTGTGCTGAAAGGGCAGCTCTGGTGAAACTTTTCCCAAAATTAATCCAAGGACCCCGTTCTCCAAACCTAGCCTCACCAAAAAATGACTTCAGAGCAAATACTGTAAAGGGGGCTTAAGCCAAATCCTATTACAGGTGTTGCCCCTGGAGGGGGTGCTGGTGAGAATGTATAGCCCCAGGGGAAATGTGAATACAGTTTTGGTGGGGGTGGGGTGGAGACTCTGATAAGAAAGGTAAGGGACTGCAGAAGCAGCCCCCAGGATTAAGTGGATTTCAGTGTTTTCAGATCTTCAGCAGTTCTGGGTCAGCCATTTCTGCCCCCACTATGCTAATCTTCCAGAAGACTGTTATGGGCCTCTGAAGAACATGGAGAGGCTTCCAGCAGCCAACCTCAGAGAAGAAAAGTCCTGAGGCTTTGCAGGTAGCTGAGCTTCTGAAATTGCTCCCAGCTTTGCAGCTGTTGCAGGCTGGGACCTGCAGCCACCTGCTTCACCGAACTACGTGAGTGTGGGCTGTTTGCTGTGTTGTTCAGCCGCTGTAGCTGCTGTTTTCAGTGTCGATTGTCTGGTACTCGAAAGGACGCAAGGAAGGACAAAAACAGAAGGCAGGCTGTACAAAATAAAATAAAGAGAAGGAAATTTTTATTACTGCGTTCCCAGGCGAGGTTTACGGGCCCTTAGAGTAGGGTCAGCAAAGTCGTGCTTATTGTGGGAGGGAGACTTTCTTTTATAGGGTGTGGAGAGGTTAGGTGGGAGGCTGGGTCAGCATGGATTGAAAAAGGGGTACGTGGAACAAGAGTTGTTTTTCTGTAACGGTGGCAGTTGTTAGTTTCAGCTTGATGGGATGAGACATTGGCATCAGGGTCATCTGGCTTTGTTGGGGATTGTTTTTTCTTATCAGTTCCTTCTTTATTGGGATGGGCTATCTGGTCTTCTTTCCTGCTCCAGTAAACAGAGAAGGTTGTTTTTCACTCCCTGGGCTCGGGCAGTTTTTTCTTGCTCCTGGGTCCTCAGCGAGGTCATCATGGCTTCCCTATGGCCAACCCAGACCTAATGTTACAGGGCAGGGAGAGGAGCACCCCAGAACCCCCAAGTCTGCTTTTTTTGAATGGGTTTTGCCACCCACCGTATCAAGACAAACATATAAAACCTTTACTGGAAAGGAACTTTAATATAATTAGGGTGTAATACTGAAAGGATAAAGAACATAGTTATTTAGTTAAGCATCCAAAGTTACCCATCTCCTTGAGGGTAAAAGTCCAGACAAATAGGATTGGCCCAAAGCAAGGTCCAAAAGTCTGCCACTCGTCTAAAGGACCTTGCAGTAGAGACCCATAGAAAAGGGTCAGAAAGAGTCAGACAAATTCGGGAGGAAAAGAGCAAAATTAAAATTAAGATGAAGGCTGCCATTGCTAACCTCCCCACAGGTCTTTCACCCACACCTGGTCCAACTGTTACAGGGTAACCCTAATATAAAATGGGTTTGCCTGACTGGGTTTTTACCCGCGTGCTTGAACGGCACTTATAATGCCTTAATTGCAGGCACACACAACAAAGGTTAATAAAGGGTTTTATTTACAAGGGAAGGAGAAATAGTGTAGTGAATAACATAAGGGGAAGAGAGGGATACAGATCTGTAAATATTTTACTAGTTTTTTGGAGCTGGAACCCAACGGTGCGCTGAGAGCTGACTCCCAAGGAAAAAGGACCCCCCAAGGCCCACGTGTTTGCTTTTATATTTAGCTTGACTATTTAACTTTACTCTTAGGTCCCAGTGATCCGCTCTTTGATAATGACTTTATGGGATTTGTAGTCTTTGGATTTTGTAGGTCTGGAATGGGGGTTGAAGTCCATAACCTATTTATATAATTTATTTAGGAGGGTCTTTCCCCCTAACGCAACCAGTCCAAGACCAAAAAGCAAGCGCAGTTTCTTCACATGTCCCTCTGTTCCACGCACCTCCTCCAGGTTTCCTTGCTACTCTCCATCCTGCTTCCTTCTTCCTCCCTTCCTTCTGTCCTCCTCTCTGCAGAATCTCTTTCCCTGCTCAGCTCCACCCACTCAGGGCAGAACCGTGATTCTGGAACTTCCCCCTTTCCTGGGGATGACCCTGTTACACTAACACTACTGTGCTGGGTAGTGTAGTGCCAGCAAGGCGGCACAGACTGAGTTCTCGGTGATTCTAGCAGATGGGGTAAAGGAAGGAGTCTTGGAGCCCTCGGGGACTTTTTCAGTTTTATTTACAGAGGTGACCAGGTACATGGCAAGCAGGGGTGCTGGGGGCTAGGAGGCTGGCATCTCACCCTCTCGCCTCTTTGCTGCTTCTGCTGTTCTCTCTTTCTCCTGGTGTCCTGTTCTCCTGCTGCTGCTGCTGCTGCTTCTGCTGGTGTCCTCATGACACCACCCTTATATGCCTGTGTCCAAACCTAGGTGTTCCCACTTGTGCATGCCCACCTAGGCTTCTGTGCAGCACTGCAGGTGTCCATCATTATACCAATGGTGGGAGGGAGGAAAAGCCTGAAAACTTTTCTCTGACCCTACAGGTAGCTCAGCAGCTCTGGTGAGCATCTCCTGTTGTGTCTTCTGCTGTCTTTGTGAGTTGGATCCCACAGTGGTGGGGATTCACCCTCAGTGGTGGGGAGACACCATCTTGGGAGCTTTTGTGTTTAGGTCTATAAAACACTGGACACTGCTTCGGTTATTCTCTGTTTTTCCTAGCTTGTTAAATAAATTCCACTATTGTTCTCTAAACAACAGGTGAAGAACTCAGACAGTGACTGGTAAACTGTCCTTGGCCAGTGTTAGTGCCCCTTACTGCCCTGTATCAATACTGCTTTATTGACATCTGGAAACACAGGCAGGACTTGAGGATTAAGAAGGTCCCCTGAGGATAGCAGCTGCTCCCATGGCTGGACTTGGAAAATACAACTGAAAGGCAGGAACTGCTGGAAAACAATTGTCAACACCATTCTGCACCTATCTCTAATTTGTAGAATAAACCACCACTTGAGACCCCTTGGTGTCTGACCCAATTGCTCTTCTAGACCTTTGAGAAACTCCTGGTCCTGTTAGTCAGCTTGTCATAAGGACCATTGCCCTAAACTGCACCTTCTCAATGCCTTCCATCACCTCTGATTCCAACAAATGATCAGCACAGAACCCTTCCACCCCTGATTATGATCAATGATTTCTCTTTTAAGATGTCCCCAAACTGAACATGCCCCTTGATGAAGATGAATCAGGACCCATGTTCTCTGACCAGTCTCAGTCTATGAGTGTGGTGGGCTAGTTTTCAAATCCAGTTGTTTCCAAACACCTATTCACATGATGGTTGTTTCCTATGCAAGCAAGTAGGTGTTTTTCCATCCTTGCATCGTGACCTGATTTTCTGATCTTCCCAAACCTGTGAGGTATGTGGTGTGCTTTGATTAAATCTCTTTCCTGCCTATATTAGCCTGGCTTGGTTTACTTTGCTTGCCAACCTCATGATAGTCTTTTTGGAACGTGAAGGAAGCTGACTTCCACTTCTCTTAGTCTCAGGAGGCATGCTGCTTCCTGAAAGTGCTGATCTCATTCCTTAGGGGTTAGATAAGCATTTATTCATATGATGGGATTTCAGAGCGGGTGAAAGCAGAGCACTGTGAAGTATAGATCAGGGCACAGAAGGGGCATCCAAGGGCTTCAGAGACTTCCCTTAAGGTCTGTCCTGCTTCCAAGAAATGCATGGGTGGGAGCAGAATGATGTGGAGGAGTCTGACAACTCAGTATTGCATTAAGTGACTTTCCCATATATGAGTTATTTGTCTATTGGAAATAAATCTATCTGAATGTTGTATTGATTTTCTGGCCAGGCTGGCAAAAAACCCAGCGAGGGAATTTACCACTGAGGATGGCTGTGGTTCATTGCCTTCATAATGATATTCCTTTTTACAGATTCCCTTGGAACTCTGAAAATGTTCAAGTAGAACTAGTGGTCTCTGGATTACTACAGCACTGAGATATTCTGCTTTGGCTCTGAGAATCAGACTGTGGTTAATTATGTCTTTCCTTCAGGCTGGAAAAAAAAAAAAAAAGAATGTTACAACACCTGAGGCTGTTGTACTCAACAACAGATTAGCATATAATATACCCAGTGATAGCTGAAATTGCTCTCAGAATGTGTAGTGACTGATTCCAAACAAATCTGGTTTATGACTACTTTGCTATTTGGGATACTAAGAGTATAGGACAAAAAGTTAAACAAAGATAAATGGATGTTTGTAGGGTAAATGGAAAAGTTATCAGGCTTTTCTGCCCTCCCACCATTGGTGTGATGATGGACACCTGCAGTTCTGCCAGCCTCCTGGCCCCTCCCTGGCCCCCCTGCCTGCCACCGTACCTGGTTGCCTCTGATAATAAAAGCATAAAAAAGCCACCAAGGGCTCTAGGACTCCTCCTTGACCCATCTGCTCAGAGTCATTGAGAACTTACTCTGTGCCTTCCTGGCACTACAATGTTGTTTTTGGAGTTGTTGGGTTTGGAGAGTGGGGTTCTTGGGTCCTCTGGGAAAGTTTTCACCAGAGGTCCCCTTTCACTGGCACATGGTGAATTTCCCAGGTGAGTTTCTTCATGATGCAGAGACGTTAGTTATATCCAAAAGGACAGGTTTGTTAAGCAAAGGGAAATACGAATAAAGAACACTTGCATAGACACAAGTGGGCAGAAAGGGCTGCCCGAAAGGAACAGGTTTGCGAAGAGAGAGGCCCGCGTGGTTGCAGGCGTGTGGCCTTGAGGAGAGCAGCCTCTGCTGAGGGAGGTCAGTGAAGAGAAGCCCCTGCAGGTACAGGTCACGGGCAGGCAGGTAGACTGCTCCTTGCCGAGGGACAGAGTTGATGAACAGAAGCACCTGCATCGGCACAGGTGGGCAGAAGGCTGCTGCCTGTGCCACCGCAGAGACTGCACTGACAGAGCCTGCTCTTTGAGAGGGGATTCTTGGAGTGGTTGGTTTGTTGTTGACTTTGAATAAACTATGTAAAATTGAAGGGGGCCAGATTTCTACAATGGCCCTCTGTAGTGGCAGGAAGGGTGGCACTGAGCAGGTTCAGGATGGTTCTTAGCAGATGGTGGGTAAAGGAAGGAGTCTTGGAGCCCTCGGTGGCTTTTTATGCTTCTATTAATCTCTACATCAGAGGTGGCATCAGGTACATGGCAGGCATGGGGGCCGGTGGGCCGGGTGGCTGGCAGGCCTCCCAGCCCCCTGCGCATCTCAGTCTCTCGGTCTTGTTGGTCCTGGTGTCCTCATGACGCCGCCCATTTAAGCGCGTGTCCAACTCAGGTGCGCCCACTTGCACATGCCCACCCTGGAATGCTCGCAGCACCGCAGGTGTCCATCATCACAGTGGTGGGAGGGTGGAAAGACCTGATTTCTCTAACCCTACACCCTCAATCTCCACATTTTCACCTTCAGGCCTGTATTCCTGACACTCCCTACAGTCTGGGTCTTGTGCTCTGTGATCTAGGCTAGGCATTGATGCCCGAGGATCTTAGTTCCTATAGCTGGGTGAATGGTTGTTAATCTTTTCTACCCCTACCTCCAGCTCTTGGCATTGTGTGAGGCAGGTTTCTGATCTTGTGGCGCCTCCTTTCCAGTTTTTCTATCCTTACCCTCCATCAAAATGACCCCAACTTTATGATTTTGCTTTTGTTAACCACATTTCTTGAATTATGTGTTGAATAATCTTGTTCCTAACATTGGAGGATGTTTTAGGCTGATAGGGTGAGGAGAGGTGTAGAGTAGGGGGCAGTGCAGGGTAGAGGGAGAAAGTGGGAAGGGTTCCGGTTGTTTGGATATTGCCTAATCAGGTAGCTGATGCTTTTGAACTTGAGTACCTTTGGAAACAAAAGAAGACAAGGAATACAATGAAATGAGAAAAGGTTGTGGTGAACCACATTAGACTAATTAACCAGAAAGAAGAGATTCCAGGTGACCCTGAATCCTTAATGAGCACTCAGTCTCTCCATCTGTGAAGCCAAAGCACATTTCTTTGATTGCAGCCTCTTGAAAAGAGTGGGTGTCCTCTTCTTATAAAGATTTTGTTAATTAATAACAGGGCATGTTACTAAGGACCCTTGTTTAGATTTGTTTATTTTAATTAACCAATAAAGCTCAGGCAGAACAGAGAGCAGAAAGCAAACTTGGGTCTTTTTTCTAAAAAAAAAAAAAAAAGACACCTGTTATTACAGTTTATGTTGAACAGAACTCTTATTTGACCATGGCCTTCTGAAACCTGTCTCTCAAGCATTGCTAGTTGATTTGAAGCAGAATACACAATTGTTTACTGAATGATAAAGCAAGTTGACTTACTGGCATATTCTTTTTTTTGGGAAGATTTATTTATACATACAAGAACTAGGTTACAGGCCAGAGGTGTAGGAAGAGATGTGGGGGGATAAGAGGATTCACCAGAGACAGAGAGAAGAGCAGAACAGGCAGATCAACTGATACACACTGCTAAGGGGAGAAGCAGGCAAGGCAGGGAAGGTCTGCCACACCATGTGGGTTAGCTCCTTGACTGGGGACCAAACTCCAGTTGTGCCACAGTGGCTGCAAATAGCCTCATAATGCTGCGCCTTAACCCCTTGCACCACCAGGGAGGTGATCTAGGCATTGGATCCTTTCTATTATTTTTTGGGTCCTGTCTATTGTTTGAAGACATAATTTCTGTTGGTTTCTTCTGATTTGTTTTTCCTCTGATTTCAACCTGTTGAGGCTTATGAATCTGAAGCTCACACTCATCATTTCCCTCTCTTTGTCCCATCCTCTATCCTTGCTATTTCTTTTCTTCTCCAGTCCTTAAAAGATCAAGTCAGAAGGATAAAGATGATGCTGGGTGATTTCACTCATATATGGAACATAAAGAATTAAAACAACAGACAAAACTAAATCAAAACAAATGCTAGAAATCTGTGGACTTGAGACTGTCAGGTGGGGAGGGTGAAGGGTACTGAGCAAAGGGCACCCAGTAAAGGAGGGGTGTTTCAGTGGCTGTGGTGTGGTAATGTAACAGGGTAGTCCCCAGAAAAAGGGGAGGTTCCGGGTTCCCAGCCCCACCCAAGGCAGGAGATGCCTCAGATTTGTGGCAGGCTTTGGGACCTCAGTGGCTGTGGTTTGGACCAGCTCTGTTTGGCTGGACCTTTACCTACAAGGGGATGGGTAACTTGAATACTTGATTTGGAAACTTAATTCTTCCTCTTTTCTTTGTTGCCGCTCATTGTATTAAAGTGCCTTTCCACTAAAGTTCTTAGACACTAGAGTATGTTTTATCTTGGTGTGATGCATGGCAGAACCTATTTAGAGCAGGCATGTTTGGGGTTGTTGGGGTGCCCCTCTCCCTAACCTGTAACAGAAACATATTTGAGGCAGTGTAAACCTAAATCCCTAAATAATATACAGTGTTGTAAACCAATGTTACCTCAATAAATAGTTAAAAATACTTAGACCATATATTAACTGAATTTCTTTTTTGTATGTTTTAAGTTTTAGATGGAAAAAACAGTTAATTTTGTAAAATTAAATTTATAAATTAGTTTACATTTGTAAATCCTTAATCTAAGATTGCAGATCACATAACTTATACAAATAACATAAATGTTCTATAAAAAAATCTATAATCTTCCACCACCCTGGGTTCAAAAGTAATTTGGAAACCTCTTTTTTGAAAAAAAAGTTCTTATATTCAGTCACATTTCAAGCACTCTTTATTGTACATCCAAATTATTTTTGTCCCTGCTCGCTTCTTTCCACCCACATGCCCATCATTCTGCAGCCTCATTTCCGCTTGCCTATTGTCAGCATATTAGAATATGCTGACCTGGTCTCCTGGTCTCCACTAGTTTCCTTATCAGTTCCATTTTGCATATTAAAATTGGACTAATCTTCATAAAGCAAAACTGTGATCATGTAGCTTCCTATCCTCAAATTTTCCATGCTATGTAATTTGTATCAAAACAAACATACTTTCTTTAGTTTAGCAACCTGGTTTCCACATTCTGGTCTTCTCTCTTGTGGCGTAAATGAGTTAAAAATCAGGCTTTGTTCTGCCCTCCCACCACTAACCTCTAGAGCTAGCACCTGAGGTCACCTCCTATGCTTGTGGGCACCGGCGCCCAAAAAGCACTGGGCATGTGCCCATATGTAAGTGGGGACACCTGTGCCGAGGGTGAGTGGCTCTACGGGCAGTGTCACTCTGAGACTACAAATGGGAAGAAGACTGCCAGAAATACTGAGGCTAAAAGCTGCTCTGTCCCCTGATTCAGCATTAAAGGTGTGTAAAATCTACTGAAGGTTCCAAAGCTCTCTTTTCATCTGTGAGAACTGACAATGAACCTACCTGCTCTGGAGGGATGCAAAACATCTATTCCCAGCCTTATTTCCTACTGTTTCCTGAAACAGTATATGTTCTATCATACTAGATCTGTTACTGTAAAACTGCACCATCTAAGGCTGTGGCCACTGGCCATTGGTGGTGAGAGTAAATGCAAAAGAGTGGGGAAATCACACATAAAAATGGAACTCTCGCTTCCGGCGCCAAAGTTCTGGAAGACAAGGAAGAAAGGAAGAAGTGTCCTCCTTTTTGTCACCTACCATTGGTCCCATGGCTACCATGCAGATGGACCCTGAACTTGCCAAGCGACTCTTCTTTGAAGGGGCCACCGTGGTCATCCTAAATATGCCCAAGGGGACAGAGTTTGGGATTGACTACAACTCCTGGGAAGTGGGGCCCAAGTTCCGGGGAGTGAAGATGATCCCGCCAGGAATCCATTTCCTCCACTACAGCTCTGTGGACAAAGCCAATCCCAGGGAGGTAGGCCCTCGTATGGGCTTTTTCCTTAACCTGCAGCAGCGGGGGCTAATCGTCTTGCGCTGGAATGCAGTTCGGGAGGAGGTAGACCTAACCCCAGCCCCAGAGGCTGAGGTCGATGCCATGAGGGCCAACCTCCAGGAGCTGGACCAGTTCCTGGGACCTTATCCATATGCCACCCTCAAAAAGTGGATCTCACTCACCAACTTCATCAGTGAGGCCACAATGGAGAGACTGCAGCCTGAGAGCCGGCAGATCTGTGCCTTCTCAGAGGTACTACCCGTGCTCTCCATGAAGCACACCAAGGATCGGGTGGGGCAGAATCTACCCCACTGTGGCACCGAGTGCAAAAGCTACCAGGAGGGCCTGGCCCGGCTGCCTGAAATGAAGCCCAGAGCTGGGACAGAGATCCGCTTCTCAGAGCTGCCTACACAGATGTTCCCCGCAGGTGCTTCACCAGCAGAGATAACCAGGCACAGCATGGACCTGAGCTATGCACTGGAGACTGTGCTCAGCAAGCAATTCCCTGGCAGCCCCCAGGATGTACTTGGTGA
>JAGFMF010011380.1:4027323-4037729 GCA_019455555.1 Galemys pyrenaicus | reverse complement strand
GGGAGGGAGGGAGGGAGGGAGGAAGGAAGGAAGGAAGGAAGGAAGGAAGGAAGGAAGGAAGGAAGGAAGGAAGGAAGGAAGGAAGGAAGGAAGGAGGGAGGAAGGGAGGAAGGAAGGAAAACTAGAGGATACACATGGAACAGAGAGATGTGTAAACACTGTGTTTATCTTTTGACCTTGGACTTGTTCTAGGGATATGGGGGACTTGAAAGAAGACACTTAAAAAAACATGATGAGAGGCTCTTGGGAAAGTTAACATTGGCAGCCTTTATTTTTATTTTGTTCATTTTGTCCCAGACATGTCTGTTCCCTTGTACTGCTTTCCTAGGGGTCTCCACCAGAAGGTGCCTTAAACTTATGGCCAACTTTTGAGCTTCTGTGGCACTGCTTTGAGTGCTGGCTGGGTCTTTACCATGAGGGCATGGTAATTTTAGGTGCTTTATTTGGCTATATTATTCTTTCTCCTTTCTTTGTTGCCCAGCATTAATGTTCCTTTCCATTAAAGGTCTTAAACACTATAGTATGTTTTGTCTGTATGTGGGAATGGCAGAACCTACTTAAAGCAGGCAGGTTTGGGGGTTCTGAGGTGACCCTCTTCTTCCCTGATAATATGCACAGTTTCTGCATAACTAGCTCTTCCACTGGTCTCCTCAGCCTCTTGAGTCTCAACTTTCTCTATCTGTAAAATGATAATCATAGTCTTACACGATCTAATGTGAGCAAATGTGCTGAACACACTGTCAGAAGATATTCTTCATGATTTCCAAATACAAGGAAGGACTGAAAAGAGTCAAATGAGTAACTGGAAGGTGTCCAAACAGGGTTCTAACTACTTTTCTCTCTTTCAAATAAGACCTGATCCCTTATGTTCAGGGAGACTGGGTGCTCAGTAGGATGTAACTTCTTGTTATATTTGATAGTCTCTCCTTAAGCAAACTTTAGTCAGGCTCCTCTGAATCTTCTTCCCAACTAGATTTCTGTGTTTGTCTTTGCATCATCCAGTATTTTTGTTTTTATAAGATTTTAGTTATTTATGCATACAAGATGCCAGAGACACAGGTGGTGAGAGGATTTACCAGAGACAGAGTGGGGAGCAGAATAGGAGGATCAACTGAAATAGACTGCTGAGGGGAGCAGAAGGCAAGGCAGGAGAGTTCTGTGCCATGTGGGTCCTCTCCATGGCTAGGGATCGAACTCACAATGCAGTGGCTGCGGAAGCCCCACAGTGTTGTGCTCAGCTCTTTGTGCCACTAGGGAGGTCCTGCATCATCCGGTTTTAACAAGAGATATGCTAAGTTTGTTAGGGCAGAATTTTCCATCCTTGCAATGTGTTCTTCCTTGATATCTGAACACTGACTCATCTCCACCATCCATAGATAATACCTGATCACTTTTACTAAGAATCCACTTAGGGCAGTTTAGTGGAGCAAGCAAGAATTATCCTATAAACTTATTAACTTTTCAGAAATGCTCTATGACCTGGAAATTCTCCTCTTGGTTGTAAACCCACACAATATGAAAACATTAACAAAACTATATACATGTTGGACAATATTCACAGTTGCATTATTTACAATAGCTAGGACGAGGAAGCAGCATAAATCTCCTTCAATGTCTGAATGGATCAAAAAATGTGCAGCACACATACCAAGGAATATTATATAGCCAAAAAAGTATGAAATGCAGCTATTTTCAGTAAAATAGAGGGAGTTTGAAAATATATGCAGCAAATTAAGTCAGAACAATAAAAACAAACATTGGAGATTCATATTACAGATAATTTGATGATGTATAAAGACTTGCAAAAAGTATTGGACATCTGCTAACATCCCAAGGACTCTGACATTAAAAGGGAGTGGGGAGAGAAAGGGACAAGGAATGTTGGTGGGGGAAAAACCTTATTTTTGAAAGATGTTTGATATGTTTGATGACTTATTCACCTTAGCATATTGTTAAGGGGAAAGGACTAGAAGGCAAAAAAATTTTAAAAATCTGTAGTAATTCTTTTAAAAAATATTTACTTATCCATGCATGTAAGAACTGGGGTACAGGCCAGAGGCATTGGGAGTGGGGTGAGAGGATTCAACAGAGATGGAGTGGGGAACAGAACAGACACTCTGACTGAAATACACTGCTGAGGGGAGCAGCAGGCGAGGCAGGAGAGGTTCACTGTACTACGTGGGTCACCTCCTCAGCTCATGCTGCAGTGGCTGTGATGCTTCATAGTGCGGTGCTTAATCCCTTGCACCACCAGGGAGGCCCTATCCTTAGTGATTTTGCCTCCTCTCCCAGCTGTATATAAAATCCCTACTTTTCCTTATTGTATTCTAATTTAATTTCTAATACTCCTCCTGTTGCAAATCCCATTTGACTTCCCATTCTGCTTTCCTCAGAGATAGTATTGTCTTTTATTTAATGAACCAGTTTATTATAATTTCCCCCCACCTTTCCTTGTGAAATGTATATATACAGTGAGATGAACATGTGTAAGTACTACCAGAGAGAAACGCACTGAGACTATTTATTCTTTATGTTTGGTACAGCTGTTAAAGGAAGTCAGTGCTAGAAATATAAAATTAGTCTGTTCTATGGACAGTGAATGTCTGTAAGAAAGAACACGGAGATATCTCTTCAAGTCTGCCCCTGGGAAAACATGGATCAAGATGGAGTAGTTGAATGTAAATTGCTTCATCTAAAAATGACACAATCATTTTAGTAGAATTCGGGTTGGCATCTTTGTCCTATAAGCCTGGGTTTAAGAATATTTATAACCCAGTGATTTTGGAGTCTTGAGGGATTTTACTTCCCTTCTATTCTACAGTTGCTGGTTTTTCTAGCATTAATTTCTCTAGATGTTCTTGGTTTTGTTCAGCCAAGAGGTCTGTGGTTTCACACATTTTAGATCAAGACTACAATTCTAGTTTTTATTTTATTTCTGTTATCATGAGGCATTTCTAGCAAGTCTCAATCTAATGAAATAGTTCATTTTTTTGGAGCTATACTGAGTACACTAATATGAGAGGAAGCCAGAAGTATTAAAAATTATTTTTTCTTTTTTGTTTGCTTGTTTCCAAATATTTTTTTGTCCAGCAAGAGGTGGACATGAAAATCCACAGTTTAGGGGAGACTAGCAAGGGTTATGTAGCATTGCCATTGAAAGGCACTTCTCTGATACCCTACTATGATTGTTTATAAATCTTCACATTTAAACAAAGTCAATAGAACATTTCACTTAATTATTCTAACTGTACATGGAAATGAGAGAAGCCTGCTTTTTAAAAAAATTGACTAATGTACTTTCAAATTGCTATGTTTGTTTATGATTCCAAAATTTGTTCTATGTTTAAACCAATTCTAATTCCTTCACTGATTTTGGCTCTAAAACATACTGATATTTGGAGTTCAGAATTTTCTGTCTCTCGCTCACCTCCCATTTTGGAATCTTACATACATCTAGTAAACACTTGGCACTCAGAGTAAAAATCATGTTGAAAGGAGGCCCTTCTCAATACTTTTTGGAATATGACATATGAGAGATATCTGATTGTCTGGAGCAGGATGAGTAGCTTCATTCTTTATGTCCTTTAATATCTGCCTAAGTGATATTGAATCAGAGTGCATAATTTAAAACTATCACATTCTTTCGCTAAAGAGGTAACATGGCTCAAAAAAATTTCTGTATGTCTGTGGGTTGTGTTGGAGGCTAATCAGTGTCCCCTTTCCAGGCTCCCTAATTATAGGTTCAACAAGGGATAGTGAATCTAAAAAGTGGTTCCTTTCCTAGCACAGTTATTTTTAGAAGCATATTTAGGTGACAGATTCTGTTCAGAAGTGTTCATTATGTTTAGAGGTGACCTTAGGGAGGTGTGTGCTTTAATTATTTCCCCACAGTAGAGCTGGTCTTGTGCGCGTGTAGTCAAGCTTTCACACCTGGCTCTCTTGTGATCAGTGAAACTCCCAGAAGCAGAGTGACACTCACAGCCTTGGAGAATAGATCCAACTCATGACCTTTGCTCATTAGTAGCCTGACCCAATCAGAGAAAAGCCTCCTTTGATTCTCTTCGCACAGATGTGACTATAACAGGAACGCCGTCGGCCTCTTTGGTGGGGCTCTAGGATGAAGCCCTGGTTCTCTGAAATGCTTTGTCAATGCAGACATACCCTGTTATGATGTCTTTCTCCACAATTGTCTGTCTTTCTATCACTCTGTATTCTTATTCTGTCTTAAATTAAAATGTCAAAATGCTCAAGTTATCCAGCAATCTAAAGTAAACTTTGCAGTCTTTATTTTTCTCGCTTCAGAAATGCATTACATGCTCTCAGCGATGCTCTGAAACCCAATGTCAAACTTTAGACTTTTTTATTTAAAATTTTTAACTATTCGTGGAAATATAGCCTTGAAAGAATTGAAAATAGTAAAATAGTACAAAAAGTTTCAATTATCCTTCACCTAGCTTCTCAGATGATTACATTTTACATAATCTTAGTGTAAATCCAGGAGATTAGCATAGGGTATTATTAATTAATCTACAGACCATTAAAAATATTCCAGTTGTTCCACTAATTTTTTTGTTTATATTCAAGATCATGCTTTACATTCAGGTTGTCCTGACTTCTTAGTCTCTTTCAATGTAGATCAACCTTTCATCATCTTGATAATTTTTTTAAAGATTTATTTATTTATGCATACAAGAACTGAGATGCAGGCCAGAGGTATGGAGGTGAGATGGTTTACCAGAAACAGAGTGGGGAACAGAACAGCCAGATTGACTGAAATACATTGCTGAGGGGAGCAGTAGGCAAGGCAGATGAGGTCTGCAGCACCATGTGGGTCACCTCTCTGGCCTAGGATTGAATGAATGCTGCAGTGACTGCAGATGCTTCATAGTGTGGTGCTTAACCCCTTGTGCTACCAGGGAACTCCCCATACTGACACTTTTGAAAAACACCTGTATTGGATATTGGAAAGAATATCACAATGATGATATTGTGTCTTTCTCAGTGCATTATATCAGGAAGTACATGATGTGGATTTGGTGATGTTAACTTTGATCACTTGGTTAAAGTGGTGTCTTTGCCACTGTAAAGTTTACTGTTTTCCCCTTTGTAATTAAAGAGTATGTTGTGAAGAGATACATCAAGATTATATAAATGTTATATGCACTTACATGTTTCGATTTTTGCAACTAAAATTGTTAGTGTATAGGTGACATCAAAGACAAAGTAAATAAAGAGAGCTATTCCATGTTCATGGAAAGAAAGACAAAATAATGGTAGAATGTCAATTCTTCCCAAGTGGAGCTGTAGATTCAGAGTTATACCAATCAAAATCCTGCTACGTTATAAGCCAAACTTATTTTGGGTTAAAATAAGCCAAAATAAGCCAAACTTATTTTGAAGTTTATAAGAAGTGGCAAAGACCAAGAATAACCAACATAGTGTATCAACAGAAAAGGAAAAACAAATTCAGAGTACTCATATTTTCCAACTTTATGATCTAATATAAAACTATAGTAATGAAGACAATGTGGTTTGGGGGAAATAAGAAACAAATAGATGAATAGAATAGCACAGAGAACACAGAAATAGATCCACATAAATCTATTCAAGTGATCCTTAACAAAGGAGTAAAGGTAATGCAATGGGAAAAAGTTCTTTCAACAAATGTTGTTATGACAACTGGACACCTGCATTCAAAAACTACAACGAACGTAGACCTTGTACCCTTCAGAAGAAAATAAGTCAAAATGGATCACAGACTTAAATGAAAAGCTCAGTACTATAAAACTCTTTAGAAGATAAAACCCAGGGTGACTTTGGGTATGGTAAAAATTTGTTAGATATAATGTCTAAGTCATAATCCATGACAGAAATAATTGGTAAGACAGTCTTCATTAAAATTAAAAATATTTGCTAAGAGAATGATAATATAAACTGCAGACCTGGAGAAAATATTTGCAAAAGGCATTTCTGATAAAGGACTGTTATCAAAAGTATACAAAGAACTCTTAAAACACAATAGTAAGAAAGAAAACAATAAATTGAAACTAAGTTTACAGATTAACAGGCATATCACCCAAGAAGGTAAAAAAATGACAAATAAGGATATGAAAAGATTTTCTACATCATATGTTACCAAGGATGTGCAAATTAAACAACAATGAGACGCTGATATGTACCTACTAGACTGACCAAAATCTGGAATGGTGACATCAAATGCTGAAGAAGATGTGGAACAACAAGAACTCTTGTTCATTCCAAGGAATGAACTATGAAATAGTAATTTTGGAAGTTACTTTCTTATAAAACTAAACATAGTCTATGTAATTCAGAAATGTTACCGTTGCAACCATACAGTATGAAGCCTTTTCACACTAGCTTCTTTCACTTACTAATATGTACTATGGGCCCTGTGTGTCTTTTAATGACTTGATAGTGTAAGGTTCGCAGGTAGAATAAAGCAAAAAGACAGAAGTAAGAAAGAGGGAAAAAGATTTATTATGCCCCCCAGGCAAAATTCATAGAATCCTAGCAGGGAGTCTGAGAAAGTCTGGCCCAGCATACAGGGTAGGGGTCTTTTATATGCCCCGTCTCTGCCAGGCCTGAGTGGAAAAATACTGGCGAGTCATGTGTTGCCCTACAATCAGAGGGTCATAAAGGAAAAGTACCAGTGAGTCATATGTCCCCCTCGGTGAGGGGTCGTTGTTTGCTCTGGGTTACTATTCCACCTGGGAAGCGGCTATCAGGCGCCAGCTTATCATTGCTGGCTGCTGTCTTCTACACGCCCCCTTCTCAGAACCACAGCCCGGGGAGCCTGGGTGAGGGGTCTGGGTGACCTTTCAGATAGTTAATTTCTTTTTAGTAATGATTACTATTTCATTGTCTGGTTGTGATACTTTATTTTTGTTACATACTGAAAAGCACCTTGAATGTTTCCCAGTTGGGGGAAGTTAACTGGGGGAGGCTGCACATGTGGAGGTAGGGCATATACAGGCAATCTCTACTTTATTCAATTCTTTTGTGAACCTAAAACTTCTTATAAAACTAAAGTCTTAGTAAGTATTAGTGGGAACCATGTAATATCATGTAAAGAATTTTTTAAAGCCAAAAAGTTAAGAATAATTAATGAGAGAGCAAATAAAGAACTTTGGAATCTAAATGCCATTTTGTCATTGTTGTTATTGGTCTTCTACCAATATCAGTGTTTGAGTCTCTGGTCTTTGGAATTTTCTTAGATATTTTTCTTGGGTGGAAAAAAATCTAGTATGTGATTCATGAACAAGGAAGTTGTTTCAAAAATTCAGTGAATGAAGTACATGTGCACTTATTTTATATGTTTAGATATATTCTCCCTTCTTTCATAGTACTTGAGACCTTCTGTAAATCAGACACAGATATAAAAATGTGACTAAAACATAGTTCTAATCTCAAGAAGTGCAATGTCACAGGCAACAATGTGGTATATATTTAATTGGGTGCTGTGAATGCTGTGAATGTTGGTTGACCTAAGATTCTGTTGGGGTTCAGGGTAGGGCACCCCAAACCATGCTAATATTTGATGTTTTAAGAATTAAAGTTGCTTACTGATGCAGGAGGCAGAGTCTGTCCTTTGTCTTCATTCTGAAAGCAGGCATTAGTAATCTTCTGAGTGAAAATTATCTTTCCTACAGCTGGAGTCAGAGAGACTTCCTTGTTATCAGAGATAGGGAATTAAGGGCCAAGAAAACTGTAAATAAACTACTAAGTTTTTTGTAATTAGCAGAGGAACCTAATTTTTTTTCCTTGTCATTTATTCACAAATTTATTGTTTCTTTGTTTAAAAGATATGTGTGTACTGACTATGTTCATTTTGCTGGTCTCATATTCTTAGAGACCCCAAGCTCATGAAATTTATTTTTCTCCTATTATTCTGCCCTGCATAAGCAGGATGATATCTGTCAAGAGCCTAGAAGGGTAGAGAAAAAAGTGTTTTGCTTCCCTACATCCCAATTATTCTGAAAAGACAAAGTGAAAATCAAGCAGAATATTCAAAGTGTTGAGGTGAAATCAGGATGAAAATTGAAACCTGATAAGAACAAAGCTAGTGAAAGAGGTTTAAATTCATCTATTTACCTTTTTGGCTTTTGTTGCTGTATGCTTCAGAATAAGGGCTAATAGTTACTGTTTCTATAAAATAAAGGAAAATCGAAGGTACTGAGGATGAATGTGATTGCAAATGTCTTTCCTCAAGAGACTGAAAAGTCTGCAGCATGACTGCTTCCTGGGACCAAGCAGAGAAAAAGCCAGGTGACTGTCTTGCAACCATCCCAGACTGGGCAGGTTCATCATTGGTTCAAGCAGTCTCCTTGTTGTCTTAGCCATTTTCAAGTTGTCTACTGTACTCTACCAATCTCCACCGGCTTTGCCGTATTCCATAGCCACACTTTGGCTAGTGGCATTCCCCTGATGCTAGCCTTATATACCCAGTCTCTGGGCAGGCGCACCCACTTGCGCATACCCACACCCCACTTGAGGTGCCTACCAGTAGGCATGCGTGCAGGATCACAGATGTCAACAACATTAATGGTGGGATGGTGGGAAAACCTGATAACCTCTCATTTACCTTACAATGACCCACGTTGAAGTCCTTCCATGGGAATGGGAGGCTTGCTTTTCTCTCCTTAACCTGAGTTGTGCATGAATAGGCAACCTGAAGATACTCTGTGCCTTTGAAAAGTCCTGTGGCAGGGTCTCAGAATCTGTAACAAGGGTTTTTTATTTATTAAATATGTTGACTTTTCACCAGATAGGTCTTTTCATCATTTATGATTCAAATAATTCCTCCAAATCTCTTATTTCTCGGAATTTCTAAAAAAAATTCAGATATCTCTTCATGCGTTCTCAGTGAACCATTTTGTAACAATTTTGTTATTGTGGAAAAATACATAAGCATATCAGTTTTACAACTTGAAGAGGTCAATTCTTCCTATAAAATGATGAATAATGAAAGCACTGAAACAAAGCTTTTATCGGAGCTGTGTGCTGCATTTCTAGTGGGAAATTTTCCATGGGGTGAGCGAGGAAGGAGAAGACAATCCAGGACACCTGTAAAAATGTAGTGGAATAGTAATTATTTGTTTTGTAAAATAAAGATCCTATACCATTTCTAGGATACTTACAGACAACATAAGAAAATGGGAAAAATGTTTTATTCATTTTACTCTACTGCTACATATCTGTAAGATCATTTATGAAGATAATGATGTATAATCTGAGCTATTTCAGCAGCTCTGCCTTTTAATTTTGATCTGGTCATCCTCTTCATCTGTTTTTGTTAGAAGGCTGAATGGACCTGGAGATCAATGAGAATAATGCTGACCAATTCCAGGGTTCACAGAACTGATACTGGCAAGACTTCAGAGAAAAGTTCTGACTTCCTGTGAATCCCATTTCCATCTCCCTCTCTCTCCTTTGTAAAGCAAATTCTGCTTCACTAGGCAGCCCAGGGCAGAGCACTTACTGTGAAGAGGGTTAGTAGTAGCTGGGTGAGTAAAATGGATCATTTTTTCCCCTGGTGTTTCACCATGCTCTATGCATAAAACCTATACAAAAGAGCACAAACATGCCAATTATCAGATTTTGAATTTACTTCCTTCCATGTCTCCAGGTAGATAATCATATTGTTAGTTATTCAAAATCTGATATTCCTCATAAATGTTCATTAAAATATAGACCAATCTTGCTTTCTTAAAAAGAGCATAAAACCCTGTGTAGGGTCAGAGAATGATCAGGTATTTCCACCCTCCCACCAATGTGATGATGGACACCTGCAGTGCTGCGAGCATTCCAGGGTGGGCATGTACAAGTGGGCACACCTGAGTTGGGACACAGGCTTAAATGGGCGGTGTCATGAGGACGCCAGGACCGACCTACCAACCAACAGAACTGACAGAACCGACAGGACTAAGGAGCAGCAGCAGCAGCAGCAGAGAGAGAGAGAAGAAGCAGCCGAGAGGGTGAGATGCGCTGGGGGCTGGGAGGGCTGCCAGACCCCCGGCCCCCGCCCCGGCACCCATGCCTGCCAAGTACCTGGCCACCTCTATTAATAAAAGTATGAAAAGCCACCGAGGGCTCCAAGACTCCCTTTCCTTGACCCATCTGTCCAGAACCATCCCGAACATTGCTCCTGTGCCGCCCTTTCCTGCTGCTACACCCCATAAGATATGTATACATATAATATAAACCAACATTTGTTGAAAGGCAAAATTTTACCTACTCCATTAGTGAAATGTAATGCTGCTTAAAAAAAATAGCAATATTTGGGCCTCCCTGGTGGCGCAGTGGGTTAAGCAACACACTATGAAGCAAACCGCAGCCACTGCAGCACAAGTTCGATCCCTGCTGCCGGCCAGGGAGGGGACCCACAT
>JAGFMF010011380.1:3892242-4027294 GCA_019455555.1 Galemys pyrenaicus | reverse complement strand
CTGCTCCCCTCAGCAGTGTGCTTCAGTTGATCTGCCTGTTCTGCTCCCCGCTCTCTGTGGTGAATCCTCTCACCCCCCACACCTCTGGCCTGTACCCCAGTGCTTGTATGCATAATAAATAAATCTTTAAAAAAATAGCAATATTTATTGCAATCTAATTATTTTTTCCTGTCCCTTCCAACCCTCTATTTTTAATGTTTTCTTTGGAAATTATTCACAAAGCATGACTAAAAGGTCCAACTCTATCAATGTTAGATTTCCCTGCTGGTTTCCTTAAGAAACATTTGGCTGTCCTGTTTTAATTTAATCTGAGCTACTATAAAAATGATTGTCAGTTACAAGTAGGATTATATAAGGTAAATACTATCATTTGCCACATGGCCAGTGACAAAACTAAAAAACAAAATAGCCCAAATCAAAATATGAATGTGCTCACCATATCATACATAAATAGCCATAACTGCTCCCTCCCTAAGCTCTCTGGGAATTTAGGAAATGGGTGTGGCAAAGCAGAGTTATAATCTTTGAGTGAAAAGAGGGGTAGCATCTGAGTCTTATGAGGGGTCTAACCCACTTCCCTAAACAGCCACAGGAGGAGAGCTCTTGTGAAGACTCTTACCTCCTTTGTAGATGCTGATCTTGACTTCTTGCTAGTATCTTTCATCAACTACATCCACTTTGTCTTAACACATACCAGACGTTCCCTGTTTGTGAATTGGATTTGGGTGTCTTTATATTGGGAAACTTACTATCAGCTAGATTTGGTGATGTCTTCCAATTGAATCTAAAGATTATAGTGCATAAGGAGCCCAGAAAGATAAGGCAAAATTGTAAAATGTTCTTATAGAAAAAAAAGATGAATAAAAGAGGGTGAACTGCTGCACAGTATGGTCCTTTTAAAGAGGTAGAAGTGACATTTTTCAGTAAACATGCAAACTAGAAGAAAGCAAAACTACACATACTATATATAAGTGCTACTCAAAAAATAAGCTTATTTGTGCATATTACTTCAATTGGAAAAAACACAATAGAATGCTAAAAATGTCATTTCTGTATGGTGGGAATATAGATGAATTTTGTGTTCCTCTCACTTTTTCTTATTTCCCACATTTTCTAAAATAAGTATGAATATATCTTCATAATGAAACATAATGAATAAACTAAGACACATAGACATACATGCACTCTTGCTGAAAATATATTAAAAAATGATTTTAAACAGTTAAGGTCCTATTGGGTTTATATGGAACTGACATTCCTATTATAATCCTATTTTAAGTTGAAGGTATTATCTTCTGGAAGGTTTAATTTTAAAATATAAGATATGACAAGGGACTGATATCAAAGATCTACAAAGAGCTCATATGACTCAACAAAAAGAGAATGATTAACCCAATTAAGAAATAGCAGTAGAGCTAAGTAAACAGTTTTTCAAAGAAGGCAGTCAGAGCCAATAGCCACAAAAAAACACTCATCATCACTTATCATCAGGGAAATTTAAATCAAAGCCACAATGAGATACTATCTTACACCAGTGAAAATGGTCTACATCAAAAAGACCAGAAACAAGAAGTGCTGTTGAGGATCTGGACATAAAGGGAAATTTTTATGCTGTTGGTGGAAATGTAGACTGGTCCAACTCCTATACAAAGCAGTATGGAGGTTTCTCAAAAGATTAAAAATGAATCTGCCATATGATGCAGCAATTCTATTTTTAAGTCTCTATCTGAAGAAAACAAAATCACTAATTCAAAAAAAAACTTGAAGTGCTATTTTTATTGCAGCATTATATTACAATAGCCATGCTCTGGAAACTTAGTGTTCAAAAGCAGGTATTTTTAAATGGATTAAAAAGATGTGGTATTTTTATGCAGTGGAATATTACTTGGTGATCAAGAAGATAACTCATGCCATTTGCAGAAACATGGATGGAGCCGGAAGGGGTTATTTATGCTAAGCAACATAAACCAGAAGGAGAAAGATAACTACTAGGCAGTGTCACTTATATAGAGAGAAACCAAACAGAGGATAATACAAAGACAAACTTTAAAAACAATCCTTAGACTGTGACCACAAATTAGAGGCATCCAGTGGGAGTGGGGGAGGGAATGGGTGAGAACAGAATGGGGATAGAGCACAATGGATTGTAGCAGAGACCTATGGGTTTAGCTTTGGTTATGGGTGTGCCATTCATGGTGACCACACCTGAAGGAGTAGACCCTACGCTTCCAAAATACTAACAAGGATGTAAACCGATGATACTTTAATAAAAATAAAAAATACATACTACATGATAGAAGTTAACATTAGTGAATTAACACCTCAGTATGAAAAATATATCTGATTTTCTAGCCTAATAGATAGCAGACAGCATTAACCTAAGGATATGAGGAACTATAAGTGACCAGGAGAAAAGCCCATGGAGTACACGATTGTCGAGGCAAATGTCTGGGAAAATAGTGGCACTGAATATCCTTGGTCATAAATATTTGCACAAATAACTACTTGTGTCCTCAGGATAAATACCTGGTAGTAAAAATGCTGTACCAAAGAGTGTGAATAATGTAAAACTTTTGATAGGCAATGTCAGTGTAAAGACTATCATGGGCCAGAATGAAAGCACCTAATGAGATCTCTTACAGAAAAGTAAAGCCAGTCACAACCCCGGGCCTCATCATTAACTTTTCTAAAAGCAGCCTCTCACGTTCTTCTTTGGTAGAGGATAGCTCTTTCAGGAGATCTTAAAGTCATTGAATAGAAAGCAGTTTTAAAGTCACTTATTCAGAGAAATAGCTGAAGTTGCCTTACGGTGAAACTGAAATATCCAGCATCACCAGGACTCTACAACCATCTATAGACCTCAGTTCCTGTGTTCAAGCAGACCTCTTTGTTTACAGCAGTCAAATAGGACTGTCTACTAGGGATCAAATTAACTTGAAAATAAGCTCTGGAAGGCTGACAGCTTTAATTGTCATTTAATAGACCCATTTCCTAAACTCTCTAATATCTTGTGTTGATTGTGATTGTTGAATGTCCCATGAGTAAATCTAATTTGAATTGATGCTCAATTTGGCCAGGATTGAAGAACTACCGGGTGGCAATTGTGGAACAAAAATGGGTTAAATTCCTTTCATCTGTTAGTGTTTAAAGTATTTGAACTTTAATACTTAAAATACAGCCCATCTGGAATCCTTAAATGTAAGCTTTATTCTCAAAGAAAGGATTTGAAGGTCTCCTTTGTCTTCCACTGAAGGTTTTATAAGGCAGTCAGCAATTAATAAATGAGATCATGGGCAAAATAAAATTCTTTTTTAAACAGTATTTTAATAGGCTCGTATCTCAACCTTGGCTTAGTAGTGTCTAGGTTGAAACGATGCTGGTTATTGTATGACCTCTGGGAGACCTATGATGATCAGGGGAAGGAAATTATAATCCTTCAGCCATTCATGCTTGGAAGATTACTTTCAGTAAGCACATAAATTATCCATGTCATGCTTTCCTTTTGGGGAACATTCGAGGCTATGAAGGTAACCAGAAAGTATATAATGGACCAATACCTGCTGGGCTGATTTTGTTGTTGTTGTTCCTCTTTTCCCTCATTCTTTATTAAGGTCAGCCTTGCCAGTTAAAAAAGTCTACATATATGTCCTTCACTTATGGCAAACCTCTGCTTTTTCTGAACTATCTTCAATAACAGATGCCAGGCACACTTTACACTATGTAAGATTCTCATTAAATCTTGTTCACAGAGATTGAATCCTTCCACATAAATTAGTGAAGCTTCTTTGAGACCTACTTAAAAATTATGTTCTTTTTATTGCTAGCTATCCAAAGCAGGTTCATTATAAATATGAATCAGACAGAAGACATGATAGTTTACTCCCATCTGTAGCTTTAAGGCTATTTTCCTTGCCCATGCCAGAGGGTGATAAAACCTCAATCTCTGAATCACTAACAAATATGCTTAGACCCCCAAATTCTGAGATATAATAGTTACATTGAAAAATCTTTTGAGGATTCATGTAGTAGCAGTCTCTCAAACTGGGATTAATAAACCATCCTGAGTTATAAGAGAACACTGTGATAGAATAAAGAAAAGTCAACAGGTAATATCTAAAATGAAAGATAAAATGAATTTCTGGATGACAGCTCACATTTTTTGGGTACAAGTTCTTTCACTAAGTGGCAATTGTGTTTTAAATATAAAACCAACAGAAATTGCTGTATGAAATTTCCTGCCCTCACATTTGCTGATTGAATAGGAGGCTAATTTATAAAGGAATGCATTTCATTTTTACTTATGAAGTAGAAGATGTTGAATATAATAATATGAATCTGAAATAATTAACCATTTTTAAAATTTCTGAAAACAAAAACAAAAACAAAAACCTCTTTGGTATAACTCTATGTTTGAGAAAAATATCCTCGTTTCTTTTCCTGAATTCAAAAGCAAGGGCCAGGAGCTGGAGCTATTTGCTCATTTGAAGTAAATTGCCTTGACAGTGCATGTGTGAGAGAGAAGAGCACTGAGATAATTGGGTTCAAAACAAGTGTTTGCAGAATGGAGATAGGAAGCTTTTGCTACAGATTAGAATATGTGTAAATGAATAATTGGGTTATAAGGTTGTATTCTGGAAAAGATACAAATAGCGATCATAATTCAGTTAGTATATTTGAGGGGAGAGAACATCTGCATATGCATTTGGAAAAACAATTACCTACTGGGTGCACAACTGAGCATTTCTGCAATTCAGGCATGTTCTGCAGTGCTCTGTTGTTAGAGTCTTGCCTGGACCCTGAGCCTCTCTGAAGGTCACCTCCAGCCTTTGTGGAGAGTTGTCAGCCACACTTTCTCCCTCATGCATAAAGATCTTTCTGCCAGAGATTGTTTTCTGGCCACAGGAGTGTACACTGCTGGTTTGTCACGCAGGTGAGAAGTCTGGAGAGTTATGTGAGTCTCCGAAGTAATTCTCAAACAATGAAGGATAAGAGTTGTTGGATAAATGTCCCTTGGTAGGACAATTCTGGGGTGTGAAATGGAATGTTTTAGAGGTTTCCCTCCTGAATTGAGGTACAGTTGTCCTTTCTGCTAACGAATAAACAGTCCACCCTTCATTTGCTTTTCTTTCTTGTCTTGCTGTCTAAAGCTACACTCAGCTTCCTGGAATCTCTTCCCAAATAAAATTCGTGTACCTGAACTTTTTGTTGCCTCCTGCTCTGGGATGACTCCAGACTAAAACAGGACAAATAGATGTTGAACAGAGAAAAACTGGGAAATATTTTATTTAAAAATATTGATCTTTGGTTTCTATGCAGAAGAATGAGTTTTAGTTGGATAGAAGTAAGTTTTGATAGATGTAAGGAAAAATCATGCAGAGGAATGGTAACAGAAAGAGCAAAATTTATTTCCAGACTGGTTGTGATGTGAATTGGTTAAGAGATTGCCCTGGAATGTGGCTCTTTGCTTTGTGGGTGGGTTTGTCATCTGTAATGATTGACAATAGAAATAGGAAGAAAAATTTTTTTGATAAAAAAATATCCTTCAAGGAATCAATAATTTTGTTTAGCTTGTGAAGTCCTTAGAATTGTAGTGTTTTTTTTTTTTCCTTCAATTTTCAGGTTTTTTTTTTTAATTTTAAAAAAATATGCATACAAGAACTGGGGTGCAGGCCAGAGGTATGGGGGGGGTGAGAGGATTCACCAGAGACAGAGTGGGGAGTAGAACAGGCAGATCGACTGAAATACACTCCTTAGGGGAGCAGTGGACAAGAAAGAAGAGGTCTGCTGCACCATGCTGGTCACATCCCTGGCTGGTATTGAACTCATGCCGCAGGGGCCGCTGATCATTTCATAGTGCTGAGACAACCTCTTGCGCCACCAGGGAGGCCCCTTACTGATTGTTTTATTATTTCTAATAGGACTGGTGAAAATATTCACATGCACATATACAGTTAGGATTTTTACTTCTGTTTAGAGAAAAGAGCAAGGTGGGGAAACAAAGGTGAAGGGATCCCCATGTTCTTGGGAGACTAAAGACCCCAGAGTGTGTAATGTATGTGTGCTTTCTGCCTGCATTCAAATATCTCCAAAAACAAATGACCAAAGCTCCGTATTACAGAATAACAACTGTTCTGTTGTTCAGGTTGACAAGGACACATTAGAGCTGGTTATCCTTCCAATTAAATATCTTAATTTAGTTATATCCTCTTGACATTTAGTGACACCCATTCATCTAGACAGTTTTTCATGGTGATGATACAGTCTATTTCTTAATCATATTTTAAAGCCTTCCCTACTGTTTTTTTTAAAGATTTATTTATTTATGCATACAAGAACTGGGGTACAGGCTAGAGGTACAGGGGTGAGAGGATTCACCAGAGACAGAGTGGGGAGCAGAACAGGCAGATGGACTGAAATACACTGCTGAGGAGAGCAGAGGGCGAGGCAGGAGAGGTCTGCTGTGCCATGTGGGTCCCCTCCCTGGCTGAGGATTGAATTCATACTGCAGTGGCTGCTTATAGCTTCACAGTGCTGTGCTTTAATTTCTTGTGCCACCAGGGAGGCCCCTACTGAGGTTTTTACAATTTTATAATTGTAGTTTGGATGAATGAGGAAGTTACCTTTCTGGAGCCATTTTAGTTGATTTTACAACCCGTAGGGTCCAGGTCTGCTTTCAAGGTTACACTTTGAATTAGAAGATGACAAGATAACAACAGTAAAATGGAAATAATTTTCCGAACCAGCCTTTCTCACCATCTGATGTGTGGAATTTTTTCCAACTTTCACAGCTGAGGCATTGCTAATTGTTGAATTTGCATTAAGATTGTAAGCTCTGGCAAGCCTGAAATTCATTTTGGCTCATTTCCTCAGCCTCATTCCACAAATAGTATATCCAGCCCCAAAAGCTGAGGCCAAGGGAGAGAGATCCCAAGCAGTAAGGGATAACTACCCCTTCTCCCCCCACAACACACACATACATATTTTTGTAGAAAGATGCTTTTGATAGAAATAAAAAGAAATCCAAAGATTAGAAAATGTTCCCTTAGCAATACCTTACCTTGTATGTGTCATTGTAGATGAAATTACTTCACATTCTGTGAAGGATGGACAGTTTTTTTCTAATCAGGACAATTTAAGCGGAAGGAGGATTAGTTCTTTTTGGGAAATTTTGATCATTACCTTCCAGCTTCTTTTAGTTCTATCAACAACTCAGATATGGTGGCTATGTGGGAGGCCAATCTATGTTTAACTCAACACCACTGCAGCAATATTCAAGCCTTTCTTTACAATTTATCTTGTGTAGTCACAGCAAAAAAAAATTTCCAGGTTAAATGAACTTTTTTTGAGGGTGGGGATTTTTGATATTGTAAATACTACACTAAATGTTTGTGTCTCTGAGGTATAAAGTGCTAACATGGACACATTTATTTTACTTTTTTTTTGAAAATATATTTTTATTTGTGTATACAAGAACTGGGGTGTAGGCCACAGGTGTGTGTGGGGGGGTGGGGTGAGAGGATTCACCAGAGACAGAGCAGGGAACAGAACAGGCAGATCGACTGAAATGCACTGCTGAGGGGAGCAGTGGGCGAGACAGGAGAGGTCTGCTGCTCCATGTGGATTCGCTCCCAGGCCAAGGATCAAACTCATCCTCCAGTGGCTGGAAATAGCTTGATAGTGCTTACTTTAATCCCTGCACCACCAGAGAGATCCTAGCATGGGCAAGTTTAAATTGCATGATGTTTACTTCCTGTGGTATCCGTTGACTACTAAGAACGGGACTGGGAATCAAAGGACTGGGTCACAATGCAAAGCCACGCCTATTCCTTCTCTCCTTCTCAGTAAACACATGGGGTTACTTTCTCCACTTGATCTTAGCCAAGAAGCCAAAAAGTGATCACTTTCCTAAGAGCAGTTAGCATGAACATCCATTTCCCTACCTGAAAATTAGTTTTTGAGAGCATCCACCTATATTCAGAGATTTGATAAGCCTCTAAAGCTCAGCTACCTGCATCGACCATAATCATATAAAATTTTCTCTTTGCCATTTTTCCTTTTTTTAATGTGTGAAGTGTTTTCAGATGTTAGTTATCAAATAGGCAAATAATCTCATTTAATTGCCAAGATAAGAACAAAGAAAAGATAAAAATAGAATAGATCATCCTTTTCTCCAAATGAATTGTGTCTATGGATTCTGGGAGGAGAAAATCTTGAGACCAATAAATCATTGATTTTACTACATATTTTGAATTTGGAATTGTTTTGGCATAATATGGATGCAATTGTAAGCAACCAAGAATATTCATTTCATAAAAATGTTTGCATGTAAACAGGAGGAAAAAAAATCATCTTACTAGAGTTATTTATTTTTGATTGAGAGCACAGAAAATGGAGGCTAAAATCTTATGATCAGTGTCTGCTGATGCCTCAGTTTATCATATAGTGTTTATATTGAAGAGAAAGGACTGAATTTCTATACCTAAGTTTAAAAGCTCTGGAAGCAGAGTTGGTGAGTAGAGGTGGGGAATAAAGAATGATGTTACAGGCTACCTGTTGCTGCATAATGAATCTCAAAATGGTGACTTAAACCAAAATCATTTCATCATCTCATAACTTTTGTGAGTTGGGCATTCAGGATGGACCCAACTGAGTGATGCTGCTTAGCAGTCTTTTATGTGATTGCAGCCAGAGGTTGGAGTTGTAACAACAAGGGGGTTGGAGCAGCCAACCAGTAGCTGGGCATCTCCCTGTGCAGTTCCGGTACTTCTCCATATGAACTTTTCAAGTGGGTTAATTTGGGCTTCCCAATTCATAGCTTTTTCTAGGCAGTTGGCAGTTTGCATGGTGACTCAGGGCTCCATGACAGTGCTCGGGTGAAGAGGTGTGTGTGTTATGATTGAGTCTCTGAAATTACTGTGTCGTTTTTACCACGTTCCACTGGTTATCGGTAAGTCAGAAAGCTGCACAGATTCAAGGGAAGAGGAAGTAGAAGTCATCTCTAAAAACAAACTTAGGTGCAGGAGATATTCTTGTGGACAGTTTGCATTAACTGCATCTTTGAAGAGTTGGTGAAGCAAAGAAAGGTAAAAGTAAAGAAAGTAATGGCTTGTCCCTGGTGTCCCCACACCTCCTCTACTGGCCACACGCACCTTCCTCGCTTCACCTCTTTGGCCCCATCCCTTTCTACCCCACATGCACTGGCCTGTTGGCATTTTCCCAGTTATGACTCTTTAGGTTCAAATCTGGATTTTGCTGCTCTTGGCTCTTCCTGGATTTGTGCTTTTCCTGAACTGAGTATCAGCTCCCTCTAAGCTTATGGGCTCAGCACTTTTTCTCTCAGTGATTTGTGTGAGCACTTGCTGTCTCAGTCCTCATTCCCAAAGGATCTCATCCTTTCTCCCACATTGCTATTCAGTCCTGGTTGTCCTAGTAGAGATTTAGGTCAGGTGGAAAGATAATATCAACTTAATCAGGACTATGGAATAAAACATTTTAGCTTTTGCAGTTTGCACGAAATGCATCTTTGAAGAATTGGTGAAGACAAAGAAAAAAGACAAAAGTTGAGTTTGTCCTAACATTAGAAGTGAGGGTTAGATGATCATAACCTTAAAGATCATCTAGTATAACCTCATTTTACAGGTGAGAGAATTGAGATCCAGAGAGATCTACTCATTTCCTTACCAACACTGGTACCAGGCACTTGCAATGAGGTCTCCTGACTTCAGTGTAAGCAACATAGAGAAAGTTTTGCATTTTGCATGCACCAAACACAGAATTGCTAGTAACATTTCAACTTTGCTTTGTTTTTAGAAGAAACTGTCAATAAGCATTCAAGTATTTTCCTAAAAAATGTTTAAATTTCCAAGGAAACAGTACTAGTACTCTTGGTATTTAAAAAGCAAATGCCAATTAGCTACTTGGAATGATGGGGACTGACTCATTCATCTTGGGCTGACTCTAGAAGGAACTCAGGAATGCATGCATACACATTTTTCAACTTTTTCCCCTTAGATCAGTCCCTTTACTCATGGATTTAACTGATAAACTGAGTTTTGACATGGATGAGTTGGGATCACATTTGTGATTAATCTTTATCCTGTTTCCTTTAAAAAATTTGCTCTTGGGTTTGGTGTGTGTAGCGGCAGGATGGGGGTGTACTGGAGGCAGGGTTCGGGATGGTTCTGAGCAGACGGGTCAGGGAAGGAGTCTCTTGGAGCCCTCGGTGGCTTTTCATACTTTATTTAGTAGAGGTGGCCAGGTACATGACAGGCAGGGGTGCCGGGGGGCTGGGAGGCTGGCAGCCCTCCCAGCCCCCGGCGCATCTCACCCTCTAGGCTGCTTCTTCTCTCTCTCCTCTGCTGCTGTTGGTTCTGTTGGTTCTCTCGGTTCCGTCTGTTGGTCCTCACAGTTCTCACAGTTCTGGCGTCCTCATGACGCTGCCCATTTATGCCGGTGTCCCACACAGGTGCGCCCACTTGCGCATGCCCACCCTGGAATGCTCGCAGCACCTCAGGTGTCCATCATCAGTGGTGGGGGGTGGAAATACCTGATCAACCTTTATCCTACAGTGTGCTTCCTCAAAAGGCCCTTTACTGCATCCCCAGTGTCAAGTTCTGTCTAGTGGAGAAAGGTTGTAAGTAAAAGATAATTGCTGAAGTGTTTTAGAGTAATCTCATTTCCTGCCCCTATGCTTTTCAAAGACATGTTTGGAAGATGGTGAAATGGCTCCTGGCGTATTATCTGATTTTCTTTCCTCAGGGTCTTCAGTATGATAGGTGTTATCAATAAGTGCTAAACAAATTAACTCAGGTACATTAATGGAGTGGCAGCAGAGTGCAATGGGTGGAATCAGAACCTCCCAAATCCAGTTTCAGCTACACCACCTGATGGTTGGATGAGCGTGGTGATAGTTTTCTTTTCGGAATTTTAATTTCTTAGCCTGGAAGATGAAATCATGTCTGTTAGAGGCTGAATAGTGTCTCTTTCTCCCAAATTCATGTATTAAAGTTCTAAACTCCAGCAGCTCAGAATGTCACTGTGTTTAGAAATTGGATCCTTACTAAGATGTTCAAGGTAATTGTAGGGTAGAGGTTGATCAGGTATTTCCACCCTCCCACCACTGATGATGGACACCTGCGGTGCTGCGAGCATTCCAGGGTGGGCATGTGCAAGTGGGCGCACCTGTGTGGGACACGGGCATAAATGGGCGGCGTCATGAGGACGCCAGAACTGTGAGAACTGTGAGGACCAACAGACAGTACTGATGAGCAGCAGCAGGGAGAAGCAGCAGCCGAGAGGGTGAGATGCGCCAGGGGTTGGGAGGGCTGCCAGCTTCCCGGCCCCCTGGCACCCATGCCTGTCATGTACCTGGCCACCTCTACTAAAATAAAGTATGAAAAGCCACCAAGGGCTCCGAGACTCTCCTTCCTCGACCCGTCTGCCCGAACCATCCCGAACCTGCCTCCTGTGCCACCCCCATCCTGCCGCTACAGTAATGTAGTGCCAGCAAGGCACAGAACAGGTTTTCTATTGATGTCAGGCAGACAGGTAAAGGGGAGTCCTGGAGCCCTCAATGGCTTTTTTCAGGCACTTAATGATCTTTCCACACCATTTGTAGTGAGGCAACCAGGTGCGGGGCAGGCAGGGGAGCCTGGGAACCAGAAGACTGGCAGGTCCTATCCACAGGCGAACCTTTGCCCTTCCTGGGCTCCCTAGTGTCCTCTTGTGGTCTCTTCGCTGGTCTCTGCTGTACTCTGCTGCACAGGCCTCTGCCTCCCGTCCTCCACTGCAGCCCTCATAGGCTCAGGTGTGCCCATTTCGCACGTGCACACCACGATCCAGGTGCCACCACAGGCACACTTGTAAGACCACAGTTGTTGATAATTGATGCTAATGCATGAGGGTGGATAAAACCTAATAACTTCCATTTACCCTACAGGTAAACTAAAATTATCTGGGAGGGCCTAACATGACTGCAGGTCTTGTAAATGCAGCTCAGTACACACACGAAGGGGAGACCTTGTAAAGATACCTGAGGAAAATAGCTGCCTACAGACTGAGGCAAGGGCTTAGAAGAAACCTACTTTGTTCACACCTTGATCTTAGATCTAGAGCCCAGAATTGTGAGAAAATATTTTTCCGTTGTTGTTAAGTTCACCTAATCTGTGATATTTTAAATGGCAACCCTTGCAAATTAATACGATGCTAGCATTTCTTAAATTTAAATCATTATAAAAATACAAATTGTTGCAATAGCTCTATGAGCTACTGTCCGAAAGCATTTTGAGATTGATGGAACTTGGGAAATTGCAGATATCCAAAAAGTAGCCTGCTGTGGAGATTTCTCTAGGTTTCCAGTAATCATCAGTGTGTGAAAAGGGGAATTTCTTGAACTGGGTTCATTTAATAACAAGATGTGATAGACATGATGTGAATTAAAGACAGCTATGTCTGGCCATGCTGTATCAGGAAACCCAGGCAGAAGAATTAGATAGTCCTTGTTGCTCTGTGCTCTTTCAGGTCAAGAGACTCAGTTCCATCCTTAGCACTCAAAATTCCCATATGTAGCTGATTTGGCAGCTAATTAATCTCTAAGCAGGAATTTGGACCATGAAATTAAAGTATGATTTTTATTTATGTAACAGGAATCACCTTAGGTTTTATAAAGAGTAGAATAAATGCACATAATTCTAGATTCTTATTTTCACCTGTGTTGGATAAAAGAAGTGTTTCTAGTCTATACTTTTCAATTCTGTGTTATTTCCAAACTCCTGGAGGACTGGGCTCTGCTCTGGCAGGGTGATGGGGTAGAATGAATACAGAGTCAGGATCCCTTTCTCTGCAGATGATACAACGCAGTCTTGTGAGACAGGAGGCTAGCAGCTGGGCAATCATGCATCAAGTGAGTTTGCTAGAAAACAAGTATGTCAGCTTAAGATGGAAGAAACAATTTGTGCTTGGGTCTTTTTGTTTCAGAAAGCATCTTCTGAGGGTCTGTTTGCAGAGAAGTCCATCATGTTCTACTAAAAAGACTTGGACTCCATTAGCTAAGGCTTTCCTAGCAGATTTTTAATTTAGAAATACCCTCTTTATTTTCTTCTTTCCTTCACCCTTTCCTAGACCTTGCTAATTTTCATTGCACAAGTTTTCATGATCTCTGGCCCCATCAAGAAAACTGGGGAGGACTCAGTGAAATAGGATTATCAACTTGGAAACAGTGTGGTGAAAAAAAATTCTTAAGTAACTTTTATGTGAAACCCAATTTGCAATTCAGTGTTTTTGAAAAACAAAACTGTAAGCATTAAAGCACTTAGTTTGATAGTAATGAGCAACCCCAAGTTGAGAGTGAATCAGAGCAGGTTATCATCACTGGCGTGCTTTGATCAACCTCAGATGAAGACAATTTGTAACTATAAATGGTTCCTTTTTAATCAGATTAATTGTGTTCTTCTGTTTGGGAGGTGGAAACTGTAGCATCTCAAATTCAGGATAGGTAATGGTGGTAAACATTATCAAAGAAACAATCCTGTGGGATTCATCGGGGCATTTCATTTCTATCTCTTACAAAAGCAATCATTTCATTAGAAATTTTATCACTCATTTCATTTTCTAAAAATGACTCCTGTAGAAAAAGGCGAGTTAAAAGTGTTTTTAATAACAGAAGGCTCAGGCTCAAAAGAAATGAGTTATAGAGTTAGAACTCTTGGTTGGGGCAAGGTGAAAGACGGATATCTTAAGGCTGCCAGGAGAGCAGCAATGGTGGAGGCTTAGTACAGTTTCAAGCTGGACTTTGAAGAGGCAGATATGACATCCCTTATCTGTGGTTCTACCTGAAGCAATTACTCCTTCTGCTGAGGAAATATCCTTATCACCTTCTCCTTCTTGTCCTCCCTCATCTCTCCCCTTGCAGTCTGGTAATTGATGTTTGTGGCTTTGAAAGACACTGTGTTCATAGCCCAGGCAGAAAGTTCCTGGACCTACCAGATCTTTAGGGAGTCTCTTCTTAGAGGTTGTGGCTGCTGACCCACCTTGAAATGGCATCGGAATTGTGGGTTACAGGTCTGGCCCACAGGCCTGGGAGCAGTGGGCAGAGCAGTGACTCAAGTTTGTAATGAGGTGTGATGGGCCAGTATTGATGCTTTTAGTCCTTTCAAATTCCTGTTAGCAGTGAGGCCTTTTAAATTTTGGTAGTTGTGTCCACAAAGGATTTTAGGGAGGGTTCAGCCCAGGCCAATATTGGCAGTGATAAAGGAATGCTTTATAGAAGACGTGCTTGTTCCTTTGCCTAATACATTGCTGGTGAGAAGGACGGGAGGAGAATTGAAGATCTAACAATTCTTAAGTGCCTTGTATGATCACGTGGATAGAACTTTCCCATGGACAGAAGGGCAGCCCTTGCTGAACATGGGAATACATTTGTGAGTTCGATCAGTGACCAGTTTTCTGGAGCATATGCTGAGAAATTGTTAATCCATTTCTTGCCCATTGTTGCCTTACCCTTACAAAAAAAATATCACTTTAGAACATTGAGGAAATAATAAGAGTGAACTTACCTCAAGATAATGATAATTAAAATGTGTTTACACTTCTAATCCCTCTTCTTTGCATATACATTTGCAGATAACAGCAAACGGATTTATCAAAATGTGATCTCTTTATTATAAGTACCATCAGAGTTGTTTCTTCCTTAGTTTAAACTGCAGTGTCCTCAGTGTTTCTGCAAATAATTATGTGCATTCTTATTTGCTTGGGATAAATCCCTAAGGAGAATTATGACCTGATATATAGAGCCAAGTTGCCCTTCTAAAAATGTGTACATTCATCATGTGTTCAACACACGTTTACTAACTCGCCACTCAGTATATGGCCAGGACTGGGCTATGAAATGGGGTTGTAATCAGTGAATAAGAGAACACAAATGATGTTATGATAGAGATAGTCATTATATGTATAAATAGTAGTTGAATGCCATTTAAAGGGAAGCCTAGGAACTTCCAGAACTTCTAAGAGGGAATCACACCCTAGTGCCAGGGAAGAATATGGACATGCTTATGTTACTGAATTCTTGTCAATATAGTCTAATATGATCTCACTTGCATTTTATACTGAAGTAAAACAAAAATACCAAAATCATAGAATTGTTCCATGCAATCATACATCTGCATAGTTAAAACATAAGTCATGATATTTTCTTTTATGATGCTTCAGTATTATAAAGCACCTTATTCCAGGATTTTGTCTTTTCATTTTTTAAAAAGATTTATTTTCTTTATGCATACAAGAACTGGGGTGTGGGCCAGAGATGCAGGGATTGAGAGGATTCACAGAGACAGAGTGGAGAACAGAACAATAGGATTTACTGAAATACACTGCTGAGGAGAGCAGCAGGTAGGACAGGAGGGGTTACTGCTCTGTGTGGTCAGCTCCTTGCCAGGGGGGTCAAACTCATGAGGAACTCATGCTGCAGTGGCTGACGATACCTTGATAGTGCTGAAACTTTAACCCCTAAGCCACTAGGGAGGCCTCCCAAAATTTTAATAAGTTGAATCAGCTACCTGGGGAGGAAATAGCTGTCAGTTTACAGAAGCCAGCCATCTTCTCTGAACACTGTGGAGGGGACCTCACTGCTTCCTGACAACTAGTCATTTGCTTATCTGTGGGCAGTCTTTGATCATTTTTCTCTTAGGGAAGAGAAAGAGTGCATTATCTTTCTTCTTCATTACAAGTATCTGTTTCTTTTTCTAGGTAGTAAGGAACTTAATGATAGAAGATGAGTTGTTCCTGAATTCAGCAAATGTTCAGGAGGTTGTTAACAAATTGACTAAGAAACTAAATGAATGTCACATGAGTGTTTACTACAAGCCGGTGGCATTAATTAGGACCCTGGGTTTAGGTTCTAGATCTCAAACTTCCTTAAAGAGGATTTAAAAATTAAGTTCTTCTATTTAAATGTTTCTCACAAATCCTTGTTCCTCTTAAAATCTAATTGTTCCAAGACAAAAGATGACTTGTTACTTCTTCAGTGGCATAAAAACTTGAAAGTTAGACTTGGGAAAGAGATCTTAGAGTTTTATGTAAGGGAAGCCTCAAATTGAGGGCAGATGGGAAAATCAATCTTTCTTACTGCAGGTTGATAGTGAAATGGAAATATAGGGCTGAGTTGGGCATATGCCCAAGAGGGTATGGATGGAGGGAAATAGTGAGATGGACAGGGCTCTGTTTCAAAACCCCAGGAGTTTGCAGGAGCTGCAGGGAGACCTGTGGTCCGGCAGTCTCACGGAGAATTTGGAAGGATTCAGGGTGTTCTGGTGTTGGCAAGTGTCGAGGGGAGATTTTGCCGTTGGTGGGGGTGGGTAGAAGCTAAGGAATGCAGTAGGGAGAGACTAGAGCAAAAGCTACATACTCCAGGGGCTGCAGCTGTAGATGCTGTCAGGGTAGGAAGCAAGCTGGTGGATGAGGGACACCCAGCCAGATCCAGAGGAACTATGGAGCCTAAGAACCTCGGTGCTCCAGAGTCATAGGCTACGTGGACTCTTTATTTAACCCAGTGCCATAAGGAGAGAGGTTTGCAAATATAGGGGCAATTGAACAATTATTCCAGATTAGAGACAGTCAAATACACTTTCTCATAGGCAGATTCATATTTCCTCTGCAGTTTTAGTGTGAACAATTTGGCAGCTGTTAGATGCATTTATGCATAACAGGGACTATGTTGGTTCACAGAATCCTAAGGGTCCTAGAGGAGACGAAGTAAGCTGTGCAAAGGACACAGGCTCACCTGGGGGCAGTAGCTTAGCTTTCAATGTGCTAGTCTATGCCTGGCTCACTGTTGAGTTTCTTCACTTCTGACTGGTTCTCCTGCATGGAGGAAGTTCACATTCTATACTTCGACCATTAGAGGAAGGGAGACGTCCCTCCTGTTTGTAACTTTGGTGATTTTGGTGTTAAGTTGAAAATCTAGGGAAATATTGATTCTCTTGACCAAGTTTAAGTTAGGTGTCCAAACCTGGGGCATACCATTTTCTTTGCCCCTCCCTCCTGGGCCAGTTGTCTACTTTTAAACCAACCAACTTAGGGAGTCAGAGACATCTAAGTCCTTGGTTGTTTCCTGGTAACCACGTGTTGGAGGACAGCTCGCAGAAGTGAGGGTGATGTTAAAAGAATGTGCCAACTCTACAGCAAGGTGACTTTAATTCTCTGCCAGAATATGCATTTCCCTGGACATTCTAGTTTCTTGAGAGCAATGGAATATTCAGTGGTTCAGAGGAGTCCACAGTAATCATATTAGCCTCCAAAAAGGCCTCAACGATTCCTCAATGATTCCCCCATGCTGAATATAGGCTGACCTGTGTATTAATGGAACACATTAGCAGAGCCTCACATGGAGACGAACTGAGGCCTCCTTCCAGAGGGCAGTATCAATGTGCCTGCCACATGAATGATCTGTGGAAATGCTGGAAACTGAAAATCCTGGTCAGAAAATTGCAGCTCTCATATATATGACCAACATTTCTAGAAAATTCCCTTTCTCCAAGTCAAACTACCCAGTGACTTGTTCCCAAATTCCTGACTGAGAGAAACTGTCAAAGAATCAATGCTTTTTTCTTTTGAAACTACTAGGTTTTGAGGTATTTTATTATGTGCAGTTACTTGACTTGTGTCTATTTTCAAACCAGTGAAGTCAGGGTAAACTTCCATGCTTGAACTAGCCCTAATGCCCACCTAATATGACTGAGAGAGGAAGTGGTCAGAAAAATGTTATTTCCCTTGGGTTTTAGGGTTCTGTCAAAAAGCTATAAGAAAAAATGAGTACAGAAAACAAAGAATGTCTGACATGTATTTCACCTAATTTGCTAAAATGAGTGAAACGCTGGGAAAGGAAATATAGCAGAGCATATTGAGAGAAAAACCTAAAAACCCTGGAAAAGTATTCAGAACATCTGTGTCATCATCTCAACTCCTAGTCAAGTCATTAAATCTTTTTGTACCAACCTCCCTGATTTGCTGCAGCATCACATGATAGAATGAAGATGGAAGTACTGGAAACATTTCCAACACCTTACAAATATCACACGTCACAGTTACAACCATCAGGAAAAAGAGTACGGATGTGGGTTAGAATTAGAAACTGGGAAAAGATAAGAGTAGAATAGGGTGAAAAACTGCTATTTTTTGCTCCTAAAAAAAAAAAATAGCATCCTAATCCTAGGGAAATACTTTTCAGTCACTTTTGACAGTTGGGGAATACACTTGTATGTAGAGAAACTATGAAATCAGATCTCCATAAGGCCTGTGAGTTATGGAGAGTTGGTCATAGGTAGTTTCCTAATAATTCTGTTTGCGGGCACTCTCCCGGCATCCTGCAGCATAATGCAAATGCAGCTGGATACAGGTCACAGCTCTCACTAGTCCCATGATGCTCACTGATGTATGACTTTCCCACTCAGAATGTTATCTGCATCTGTCTTCCCACAGGGACCCCACCCCTCAGCAGGTATATTTCATGAGTGGAGGTGTAACTGATGAATCTTCTAATTTTGTAGCTTGAAAAGGGATGATAAAATACTAGATTTATAGATACTGTTTCATTGTGTATAACACTCACGTTTCTTATTCCCATCTGGTGTGAAGAAAAGAAATTTGTTCTCCCTTTAAGGTGTCATGCTGTTAAATGTATGTTGCTTAAGATACTGAGGAGCTAAAGCATAGCTATCTCCCAGCATAAAAGATATGGTGCTGTGGGCAATACTTTAGTGCAAGCAGAGCCTAACCAAAGGCATTTTATGGACATTGCAGTTATTTTTTATTTTGGAAGGGGAAGATAAAAATTTATATCCTGGTTTTTTAACAAAACCTGCCCTCAAATTAGGATGGGCTTTATATATATATATATATATAAAAATATATATATGTATGTATATGTGTATATATGTATGTTAAATAAGTTTTATTTTATTTTCCTTTCTTTATTTATATATATTTGACATCAATTGTAGTCCCCATGGATTTCCCACCACCATTTCACCAGTGCACCATCACCGTAGTCCCTTGTGCTCTTATCAGCCCTCAACCCACCCCTTCCTCTCTTCCCACCAACGGGCCCCAATTTGTCCTGTTTTTTTATTACTATTATTATGGTTATTATTCTTTTCCTTGATCACTTATTGGTTCCCTTATATTCCTCCTAGGGGGGAAAACAGGATGGGCTTTCTTAAGATACACATTTGACTGCCAATTTCTCCCTCAGTTTCATGCTATTAATAGGTAGACTGCTCCATTGTCACATTATAGCAGAAACTGTCCAAATAGGGCCTTTTCAACAGTGACCTTATCAGGCAGCCTTCCCATGACCATGCAAAATGGCCTCTGATAGATTTGAAAGCACAGAAATTCAAGTTTCTCTTTTTTGAAATGAAAACCAGAATTTCTCCCATTCCCAATAGGGACTACCCTCCTGACACCCCAAATTCCATATAAAGAACATCTTTTTCACACATACTTTTATATTTAGCATATTCTCATTAGCATGTCATTTCTCTTATGGGAGAACAATTAGGTATTCACCTCATTACCATAGAGGAGATACACAAAAATGAGAGTCACAAAGGAGACGGGAGAGGAAAAACAGGCGAAAGAATGTGTTTGTGTTATTCAAAATTACTGCATTCAAAATTAATATTGGTCTTTATATAACCTCAAAAAAGGAAATAAAAGAGAAGGCAATGCAAAATGGATTTATGAAAGAGATGTTTGAAGGAGTGATAAGTATCACGGGACAGAGTCTCTTGCTCTGATAAAATGTTTGGGAGCAGCCTCAGCCACCTTACCACCATCGCTGTTTGTTGTTGGTATTTTTGATTTCAGTAGATGCTGCTGAAAGATTGTTTAACTTCCTATTATTTAACCTCCTAGCACTTTTGTTTACTGGACCAACATCATTCAGGAGCCCATTTAATTTTACCTTTTCATATTCAAATTTTGAAGACCTTTTCCTTGTGAAAATATGTGATTTGACAAATGTTTTAAAAGTGTAATATTTAAAAAATACTGTTAGTAATTTGAGGGTATGTAATTCAAGCATAATGAGAACAGAAAAACTATTTTCTCCTAATGTATAAAAGAAACAGGGACGCTTTTACTAAAATTATTGCAGTGAGATTATTCCTGCTCACACATGCAGACCCCATGTCCCCTGTGGCCTTCTCCCCGACCCCCACAAATGGTGAGCTGGTTTACTCATCTAGTGCTCCAGAGCTCTGACTCTTACTGCTTTGTCAACAACTCAAATATTTCAAATGGAAGATGAAGACAACTGACTTTAAGGCTATAATGAGCTAGGGAGAAGGAAGGAATCTATGAAAAGATTCTATTTTTAGTGACTGGTTTGAAAAATGCAGATTTCCAAATGTCGCTTTCAAATGCAGTGCTTTTCTTTCCATCTTCTGAGAAACTAGCTGTTGAGGTAATGCTGAGCTAGACTTTGGTAAAATTTAGGGTGGACCTTTTACATTTTGTCTGATTTGTATGTGTGTATGGAGTATATGTGTGTAGGGAGCTTGTGTGTATTTATAAATCTGTGATATGTGTCTCTTCATATCTAAATTTACTTTTGAAATACAGTTTTTACTACTGAATCAAAATCTATTTAGACTTACATAAAATTGAAGATTATGGACCATAGTTCTGTAGTACTTATGTAATTATTTGCCTACTACTTACTTACAAGAGATATGAAAATGTGTTAGAAAGAGAAAAACAGATACTTAGCACAGAATTATTAGGAAGTGAGAATAATAATAATTATGGCTGGCAGTTTTCAGCACTTATTTAAACCAGGTGTATTTATATACTGATGTATGACCTCACTTAATACAAATTATCTCATTTAAATGTTGTTACAATTACCATGAAATTTCTATTTGATAGGGAAACATGCTCATGATGACTTAGAAGCTTAGTGAATAATAAGGATATAAGTTGAGTGAAATGATAGAACTTGGAGGTAGGACAAAGAGGAGGTGTGACTCTTTTCCCTTCTTTGTAGGCTTTTCATCCAGTGGTATTGAGCAAAAGTATAGCGAGGAGAGAAGCTTGTATTTGAGCAACATTATTTAGCAATGTAAAAATAATGGAACATTTAGACCATCATGCTACGGTTTGATAATGTATCTATGCATTAAGACATATTTCCAAAACGCTCTAGGGTGCACTATAGACTAAATGGAGTTAAAAAAAATCTCCACTTCTTTACATGTTACATTTTAAATATTCATTATTTCTATATTTATAAACTTCTATTATTGATGAACCTTGTGATTGACAAGGTACCTCCTACAATTTGTATGGTTTTTCAGAAATTCTTGATAAATACATCTGCTCTCTACTGTATTGTTATCATTAGTAAGCCAAGTTTCCTGGATAGACTGTTCATAGATACATATCACTTCTTTAGAGATAAAGAACTTCTGTCCCTCTTCCAATCTTACCATAACTAGATTACTAGAAAGCTTGATAAATGGCCAATATGTTTATTTTTTTTAAGATTTTGTATTCATGCATATAAGAGCAGGGGTGCAGGCCAGAGGCGCAGGAGGTGAGAGGATTCACCAGAGACAGAGTGGGGAGCAGAACAGGCAGATCAACTGAAATACACTACTGAGGGGAGTAGCAGGCGAGGCAGGACAGGTCTGCTGCGCCATGTGGGTCCCCTCCTTGGCTGGGATCGAAATCACACTACTATGCTGCAGACACTTCACAGTGGGGTGCTCAACCTGCTGTGCCACCAGGGAGGCCCCCAATATATATGTTTAAAGAGAACTTTTAATTTGACCTTGAAAGTCAAATAGTAAGTGTATTTTATTTAGATGAATTAAATCTTTTTAAGTGAATCCATTCTAGATATTTTTGTCCATAAAAAACTAACTGAAATCAGTTTTTATTTCCTTTTGATTTTTAGTCATTTTGATCTTCTTGCATGTTTGGGTATTTTTCTAGCATCTTTCTTTGCTTTTGGTGTTTGGTTGTCTTACACATTTGGGGATTTTAAATAAATGAAGTTCTTGTCTATTGAAAACATGCTTTGGTTTCTCATAGATGGAAGTTTAAGTGTGCACTTACATTCCTTTCTACCTCACAGAGCTTTATTTATATTTTTCTTTTGTTAGTTAGGTACAAGTTTATTTTGTTCCACAAAGGTTGAGTGTCAAGCGGCATGAGTTAACTCTTTGAAACAAACTTTTCCTTTAGTTTTGAGGTAGGTTAGGTAGATTTTTTTTTTTTTCCCCTCTTTGGGTAGACAAGGAAAATGTGACAACATCCCCAAAACTCTTTATAATGACATTTTCTTTTTAATCTTAAATCTACATATTGACATTAATAAACACCTTTAGTAGCTCAGCATCTCATTTTAGAGTGGGATTGGACTGTCACCTAATGTCTTTTTTTTTTTTTTTAAAGATTTATTTATTTATGCATACAAGCACTGGGGTACAGACCAGAGGTGTGGGGGGTGAGAGGATTCACCACAGACAGAGCGGGGAGCAGAATAGGCAGATCAACGGAAGTACACTGCTGAGGGGAGCAGCGGGCACAGCAGGAGAGGTCTGCTGCACCATGTGGGTCCCACCCCTGGCCGGCAGCAGGGATCGAACTCATGCTGCAGTGGTCGCGGTTTGCCTCATAGTGCGTTGCTTAACCCACTGCGCCACCAGGGAGGCCCTGTCACCTAATGTCTTAAGCCCTCAGTTGGAACACAAAATGGATTTCTTAATCTGTTACAATTTTAAATAGCATCATCCTTCTGGATGCAAAGATAGCTAATATTTATTTGAAATATTTTGTGATAATTGTTTAAAATGATGATAAATCTCTAAAAAGTGAAAAGTCATTGGTCCATTGGACCAATGGATGCTGGAAATTTGAGAAACACTGCCTTAATTTTTTTGTCACTTGATATGATTGCATAATTTACTTGCTAAGAATCAAAACTACCCAATCTTTGACTTTCTGTAGTCACCTGCTGTTATTGAATTTCAGGTGTGCGGAGTATATAAAACCATTAAGCAATTAGAATTATATGTTTAGACATCAAAGGTAAAGTATATAAATTACAGAAATGACTCAGAAAAATGATGTAAAAATAGAAGATTGTGGAAGTCAGAATAAAAATAGCTCAGGTGAAAGTCAACTTATATATGATGACTTAAAAAATTGAAGACTTATATATGATCGAGAATACTCATTCTTCCAAGATACCCTTTTCTCTCAGGTACAGATTATTTTACTTCTGTGTAACCTGTCACCTTCATTGTAATCCATAATCCCATGAGCAAAACTTGCTTTCTATCAGTCTATCTATCTGTCTGTCTGTCTGTCTCTGTCTGTCTGTCTGTCTGTCTTTACTTCTGGTTTCACCTACAGAAGCCAAATGGAAACCGAGAAGAACTGCTGAGCCTGAAATTGTTTGTATCCATTTGTACGTGTGCATGTGTATGTATGTGTGTGCTTGTGTGTGTAAAGCAGCCCTGACCCCATCATTCCTGATGATTACTTAGTGATAGAATGATGATAGTGATGATTGTAAAGTGCCATTTTAGCTAAATTAGATTTTTCTCTCTTCTTGCAGAGGCAAAGTTCCACATCTCCTTTTGTCCGTCACCCTTGCCGATATCTCATGTATCTTAAGCTATCATCACTTTGACATTCTATCACTGCTACATGCCATTAACATCCCATCCCATAGCACTCTTGGAGAATCTCAACTGCCCTGTGAATTGACCCAGCAATTATGGCCAAATGCCTTAGGAATGCTCCTGTACATTATAAACACATCAGTGGACATGTTGATATGATAATGATGAAATTGCACTTTCTCACTTTCAGTGGCTTCTAGAAAGTCACACACAAGGGGATGTTAAGGTAAAGCATCCTGATCTAAGGAAAAATTATTTGTCCACCAGTCTTTACAATGTATGAGGCTCTGGAGCTGGAAGGTTTTGGAATGTAAGGGTGACAGTCTTTGCCTCGGTCTTTGATTCTGTGAATTCAATGAGAACCATAAGTACAGTGTTATTAGAAGTCTCAAAAATCCTTCTACCTACTGAATTTATAAATTATTAACATTAGTAAGTCCCTTCTCTCATATGAAGGTGCTCACTTGCTAAAGATTATATGTTTATCACTCACATGGACTTCAAGCAGTATAACACAAAAATAAAGGAAAGGAGAGCCAAATCCCTACCCTCATTTCCTACCCCATGGAATGATGATCCCAGCTCCAAAAAGTGGATTCTTTCTCTTCTCTCTGTATCAGTACTAAATCATTGTCAACACTTGAGTTTGATATTATCTGTGGGGTCGAATGAATGCTGAGAGTTTGGATAAAGAAGAGGTCAGACCCAGAGGGAATGTTCTTTTTTTTGTTGCTAAAGACTAGCATATTTTGTGAGATGTGCATACTCTTTCACTGCCATTTTAAGAAATTTCATAATTTTAATAAGTAATAGATATGTATTTTTATGCCACCTGTGGTTCTTCTTTACTGATTACCTGTTGGTGTAAATAGACTGTAACTGCTCTCCCCTGAAACATGTTTATGGATCCAGCAAGGATTTCTTGATACAACTGTGTTTTCTGCTGTGATAACACTAACCAGATTAAGATTCCTAATCTTTCTGGGTGGTAGTTTCCTCTTCTGTAAAAAAAAGTGAAAAAAATGAGAGAACAAATAGAGAGTCTCACTTTTTTCTCTCACACATTCTTTCATCAACATTTGGTGAGGGGACAGGGAGTGAGCATTTGGTGAGTAAGATGCAGGGCGGCCCACCAAAAACTTCATAATAGAGTGGAAGGGAGAGGCCCATCAATAGTTGCCTAAGAACAGAGTATAGAAAATGTTGTGGCAGGGGTATTAAAATGATAGAGAGTCAAAAATTTAGGTTTAAACTATATTTGGGAAGCTATATGAGAGAGGGCCTACAAAGTAGATATCAGTTGGGTTGATTTGTAAAAGAATTTTGGTTTAATCCAGTGAGATGGCAGGGAAGCAAACTTCAGACAGAATTAAGGCAATCAGCAAAGACTTATGCAAGTTTAAGGAATGATGCACACTCATATTTCACTAGATAGAAAGCATGGATGGTGGACAGTGACTGTAGATGAAGTGTGAAGGCATGTGGCACAAGATCATTGGGGTCACTGAATGCCAAGCAAAGAATCTGAGCTAATTGAAAAGTAAAGTGCTATTTTTATCTTCCCAAGTTTGAAGACAATATTGCAGGTACAAATAGCATAAGCCAAGATAATTCCTTAAAAAGGATAATTCTTGGATAGATGATATTAATGCCAACTAAATAGGAAGAAATAGATATTGTATTGTTTATCTTCAATGCACTTTGGAATCCTAGAATAAGCCTCCTCTTTCAAGTGTTTGCCTCATCTGTTACTGTATATACCTCATATACTGGTTTTTTGAATTGACTCTGGAATTATTATGGCATTGATTCCTCTTTTGAGACAGCTGCCCCTTTGAAGCATCATTGGTAGAGATGATTCTTTACATATCTAGACAGATTGTATATTTGTCAATCAAATCAACAATAGCATCCAAGTAACCTGCAAATCCAGAGGTAGAGAAAAGACAGGGCTGGTTTTCCACTGAAGATATGCCAAGTTGCTAAGATGGGAATGAAGATTGATTGTGAGCTTGTGAAATTATGTAGAGAGACCCCAATATGGGAACCTCTTTATTTGCAGTCTACTATTCTTCTTATTTTCTGATATGGGGGTCTCTAAAGAGTAAACTAAGACTACAAAATTACTAGACCACAGTTTTGTATCTGCTTAGGGGGCAATTTAATTTGCTTTTCCATTGCTTCTCTTATCTTGTTTTTTTTTCTCTCTTTTTCTTTCCCCCCAATAGCTTATACCCCACATCTTAGCCTGAGATGTTTTCTCACTATTCGAATCATTGGGTCCCTTTCTCTAATGACCTGTAGCAATGAAGAATTCTTGGCGTCCGGGAGCTGTTCCCTGAGGACAATCAGTGGGTACTTTCCTTTACAATGTCTGATTCAGAGCTGTCTCTCCTGCCAAGAAGGAGATTGATTCAGCAGTTTCTACAAAAGCTTCAGTTGGGGTATGATGGTCCAGTCACATTTTTTATAATGCCTGGAAGGTTGTGAGTGTGACTTTTTCTCTCTCTTTTCATGTTGTGACTGGCTAACAAACAGGGCAATTTGGCAAAGCTGGAGAGACTGAGTGCCACAAAGACCAAGGTGTTCCTGGTTCATATTTGTTTTCCTGTCAGGTGTTGCTGAGAGATCCATTCCCTTCAAACCACTGCCAACTGTGCGAACTCCAGCAATTTGGTAGGGCAAAGAAATCACTGGCAAATACCACACAACAAATTGTAGACTAATGGTGAAAGCTAGAGATGACGCTGTTAATAGATCCAACAAAGGCTTTTTGTCAACTGGGGATTCTAATCTAAATCCTGAAAATCTGGATCTGTAGTGAAATGGAGAATTCAAGGAAATTGCAGAAAAAGGAGGATTTGTTTCTGCCATTAAGAGCTGTTTGTCTTTTGGAAAGGACACCAGGACTTAGAGTCCATTACAAAAAACAATGATGATTGGATCCTTGGAAACTTTAGTGTTTTGAGAAGTGGCAGATTCTGTATGGCATCCAACTTTAGACTTTCACAGACCTTCTCACCAGTTTCTGTGACAAAGAAGAGAAGATGTCACAATAATTTAAGTGTGTTATTCCTTGACTCTACCTCACAGGAGTGGGGGCTAGGTGTTGGTATTGTCAGTTCTCAGAATGTATTGCTGTCACTGACTGACTTTACAGATATTTTTGAGTGTGTTTTGGATGGGGCATCACATATTGTGCTCAAATTGTTACATATGTGTATAAGTATCCACATATATTTAATCAAGTGTATGTGAATTCTGTTGGATACTAATGGAAGAGGAAGCTAGGGAATGGGACTAGGCAGTCAGTTAGGAACAGGGAGCCCCAAGTCCCTAAGTCCACTTTCAGCCTGAATGAGAAACACTCTGGGACCTCCCTGGTGGCTCAAGGGGTTAAGCCATGATCCTTTGAAGCTATCTGCCACTACTGCACCTGGAGTTCCATCCCGGGACTGGCAGGTGACCTACATGGCACAGCAGACCTCTCCTGTCTCTCCCACTGCTCCCCTCAGCAGTGTATTTCAGTATATCTACCTGTTCTGCTCTCCACTCTGTCTCTGGTGAATCCTCTTATGTCCCATGCCTCTGGCCTTACTCCAGCTCTTGTATGCATAAATAAATTTTTTTTTTTAAAAAAGACATGATGCAGAAATACCCAACAAACAAATTCCCGCTCCTTACTCACTATACCCACAAAAGTATCTACCTCTCACCACCTCAGTGGCTATCCACTCAAGACCCCTCTCCACTCAGGGAGTTTTCCTATCCTTTTTCTTATCTCAATAAATTTCTTGCTTTTCTGTAACTTCAACTCAATGTTGAATTCTTTCCTCATCAAAAGTAAGAACAGAGAAAGCGCCCACTTGGGGTCTTCAGACTCTGGGCCTGCCCCTATTCACCCTGACTCACATATAGAAAAAATGTTAATTACTGTTTTTAGGGACTTCCTCACCCTTTATTAACTCATTCATTTTATCTGTACATAATTATTGAACATTTTCTGTGAGTTGAGCTTTGTCTTAGGTTCTGAAAATACAGAGGTGAACAGAACAGAAGTTCCCACCATCAGAACTTATATTCTAGTGTGAAGAGACAGATGATAAACAAATACATACCAGGTAATAAAAAAAAGGTATTGCAAGAATCTGAATATGGAAACTTAAAGGGAGGGCAGTTTGAATGGGGAGACATTTCCCTCTGAACGAGCTCCTGGGGCATGGGCAGGACCCACCTACTTACATGGACCTTTTTGCTGTACCAAATGGCCAGCCTATGGCTGACTTAAGAATGGGGCCATGGTGTTCTGTTACAATGGCAGTACATCAGCCCTCCCCCCACTCACTGGATTACTTGTGGTGGAGTTGGGCCACCTCTCCCATTCTCTTCACCTTCCTCAAGTGAAAATAGGGAACCCGTTCCTGTACTTTGTAATTTCAGGGGATGTAGGCCATGCTCTCTAAGGTGAAGGAAACTGTGGGTCCTCTTCTCCTACTGAGGAAGAGAATCATTCCCTGACAAATGATAGGAAATAAGCCTTCTTCCACTACATGTTTCTTCTCTGTTCCTCACACACTTGGGTAAAAAATATCCCAAAGTGAGAAATGTAATTGACACTAGGAGGTTGCTTAGGCAGCTCCTTTGAGGGAGCTTGTGAGGCTTCAGGAGGAAGGACTGCAATGGTTGTCCCTAAAGGAAAAAGTCTTGAGAGGAGCTGGGAGGGAATAAGGGGGCAGGCTGACATTTCCTCTGATATACACTCTTCCCTTTACCTCAAGTACCCTGGGATGGGAATTTCATGACACTGGTTTCTGGACTTACTGTGACACTCCATAGGCCCTGGAGTACTTGTGTATCAGAGGAGCAGCCAGTGATGAGGAGAGGAGTGTGGGGCTGGGACAGACTGAGGTCCTGACCCTCAGAAAGCTCTTCTCAAACCTTTGTATTGTGTTCCTCCATAATGGCTTAGAAGAGGAAGGTAAGTAATTGTGTAAATGGCAAAAGCATTCTCAACTGAAAAACAAAACAAAACCAAAAAACTGTTTATAAGATTCCAAGAATTTCAGCTTGCAAGTCTGAAATTTCACACCCAAAATGAAATTGGCGAGAAGCCCAGAATTTGCCATTTTCACTTAAGATACTAAATTTCTCACATGGGTTTACTTCACGAGTAACCAGGGTATTAAAATGTCCTTTGGGTTTAATATTTACATCTGATGCATTGGCATGATTTTTTACCTACCACATGAATTCAGATTTGGTTGTGTTATTGTGAAACTATCCAGGAATCACGCCTTCATTTTTTCCTAAGATTGTCTTTGATCAAAAAGCATTGCAATTCTTACAAAGAAGATGTATATATAATTATATGATCTGTAGATATACTTTCATATCTTATATTTTTTTTAAGACTTCCCTTACTGATGCATTAGAACCTTACAAAGTGGTTAACTCAATTGAATAAGCTGTAGAAGGCTTAATAATCTCCAACTAGATGTGGTAATTTAATATTTGTTACATCCCTGTAGAGGGCTTTGAACTGCTTAGAACCACATGTACATGTTCCATGTAGGCAAAAAGTCTTTTAATAAACTCTTCAGTATCAAGGATTCTGCACTTAATTTTTTTTAAAGATTTAACTACTATGCACACAAGAATTGGGGTACAGGTCAGAGGTGTGGGGGTGAGAGGACTCGACAGAAACAGAGAAGAGAGAAGACAGACTGACTGAGATATACTGCTGAGGAGAGCAGCGAGTGAGGCAGGAGAGGTCAACTGTGCCATATGGGCCACTTCCCTAGCTGGGGATTGAACTCATGCTGCAGTGGCTGCTGATGCTTCATAGCGCAGTGCTTAACCCCCTGCACCACCAGGGAGGCCCCAGATTCTATCCTTATGAATTTGCCTGCTCAATTTTGTTGTAACTCAAAAACCAATTTTCTCACTCTTTTTGCAATTATTTGTGGAAATGGGCTGAGCAGTGAAGAATTTGATTTATCAGAGGGTCACAGTCCTTGCTAAGGTCATACTAGGTGACACCTGTTTTGTCATTTGGCTCTTAAACATAGACAAGTATCCTTCCCCACAGTCTAGTAAGTACCCCAATTTTCACACTTATGTGATTTTGAAGTTCAGAAGACTCCCAAATATAGTACTGAAGAGCTATCTTGTTTTACTAAGGATGATAAGGCTGCAACATGCCTTCTGGAGAAGAGTTGTGTGTTAAATAAACTTTGTTATGGTGGTGGTGTCTATGAGTTCAGTATTAATGAATCAACCATATACTATATATATATTACAATATTATTATATATGGATTATATAGTGAGGTGCTTTAAATACACATAAAACAGAATCATGTGCTTATTGGCTGATGGGTGGCTAGAAGCTTCTGGGAACCTAACTGTATTTTTTTTAGGAGTAGTGGTTCATTATTTGCAACTCGGTATTTATGGTGACCTTAGCGATCATAACTACTCAATAAGAATCAGCTGTAACTGGCCTTCATTTATACATTTGCTTGGGTATCTCATACCCTTTACTGACTGGATTTGATGTACTTACTTAGGTCTATACAGTTATTCATTCAACACATTTTTACTAGGTGCTTGCTATATGCTAAACTCTATTAGGTATTGGTGATAACATGGAAACCACATTCTCTTTCTTATAGACTAAAAAAAGAAAGCCAGGTTGTAAACCCACAGGTCGAATATGTGACAATGCTATAAAGGCAAAACACAGGGCATCAGGAGAGTAGAGCTAGTATCACAGAAACTGGCTATATTCTGGTGGTGTTAGGGTACCATCAGTGTGAATGAAGTTCAGCAGAGAGCTGACTAAAAAAAGGCAGTTAGTTAGGCATAGTGAAGAGGTTTGGGTGGGCCTTCCAGAGAGAGGAGCCAGCACACACATAGGCTTTGTGGCAGAAAGTTCCATAACACCTCCAGAGAACCAAAAGCATAAGAATTGCTGAAATGTGGTGAACAGGTAGTTCTGAAGTATGATATGGCCCTAGAGGTAGGCAGGGAACAATCCTATGGAATCTTACAAGATTGTAGAACAACCTAGGTAAGTCATTAAAAGATTTTAAGCAAAGACATGATCAGATCTACAGTTTAAAAATAATTGCTTTTGCTATAGAGGAAAGAAGAATTTCGAGGAGGGGAGGAATCCAGAAAGTTTGCTCTTGTAGAAGTTCATGCAGGATCTAATAGTGACATGTGGTAGATTGGAGGGAAAGACAGAGAAGGAAGACCATTGTGAACTATGGAGAAGGCAATATCACTGTTACTTAAACAGAAGACTGACTCATACTGAATGATAGCAGGGAGAGGAGACTATGACCTATAATGTGCTTTGCTATTGATACGTGTGAACTGGCATTACAGCATGATAAGGTATGATGCTTGAACTGATGTGCACTGATACAGAGAGAGTCTTATGGGACATAAGAATGAAAATAAGATGTAGGGCTTACAAAGCTCTGTTTCCACATTTGCATGTAATTCTCTAAAATTGCTTTCATTGAGTAATGTGGTTTTACTGCTTTTGAGAACATGCTTTGAAAAAACATACAGGGCTGTACTAATACATTTTAAAAAAATTTAGAAACTATTACAAGCACAGATAGCAATATGCAACCACTATGAATTATTTTGTGATTGAAAATGATGATACTGATATTTATATTTTATTTCATGCCATTGCACATCGTATATTACTTTCTGATGTGTTGGTAAGGTATGAGTTATGTTATTTTATTTCCTGGCAATTATCCTTCACATCAATAAAAATTTTAAAAAGCACTTTCAAAATTCTTAGACGATAGGTGAAAACAATTCATTTTTTAAAATCTTAGATGAAAACAATTCATTTTTTAAAATCTGAAGATTAATGGATCTGTATTCACTTGAGTTAAATTCTAACTCAGAGAATCTGGCATTTTTTGGATTTTTTTTTTGCTTTCCAATCTGTTCTGTACATTGAATGGGTACGTAAGAAATGAATTTTATGCTGCCCAAATATGCTTCTCATTTCATGTTGTAAAACATCTAGACAGAGATCTCTATAGAAAGAGTTTGGGGTAGAGCAGTTAGATAGATAAGCTCACAAAGTGAAAAATATTGTTTAAATCTGAGGTTTCCAATTATACCCTTATTTCTTTTGTCAACTTATTAAACACTTAATACATTTCCAGGCTCCAGAAATTTCTAGAAATACAAACACGGATGGAACACAGTCTTTGCTCCTTGAAGTCTATTGGAGGAGACAGACATGCAAACTATTCAAACATGGTCAGTTGTGGGGGAAATTTCTCAAAAGTTGCCATGAGAGCACAGAAAAATAAGATATATATAAGAAAGGATTTTCAGAATAAAGAGATGGAAGGAAGAGTTGAGACTGGCCATCTAAAAGGGACAACATGTTCCAAAGTTGGTAGGTATTAAAACAGTATATTTGGAGAGCTTCAAGAATATGGAAGATGGTTATGAATGAGTGGAGAAATGAAAATTTCACTTAAGGAGACACTTTCATTCTCCAGAGTTCACATTTTAGCACAGAAAATCATATTGACTATGCAAAGAGAGACACTAATAATGAAGTGTTAATTAATCAGTTAATGAATAGTGTAGACAATAGAACAATGAAGTTAGACTTTTTATAATTAATTTTGAAATCTTATACCTGCTGGGATATAGATGAAATAATTAGAAGGGCCTGAGTTTCTTGATAAATTGCTTTGAGGATTTTGAGTAACCTGAAATATCTTCTGTAACTAGGTGTATTTTCTTCTTTTACCTTTTTTTTTTTTTTTTTTTGCATACAAGAACTAGGGTACAGACCAGAAGAGTGGGGGTGAGAGGATTCACTAGAAGCAGAGTGGGGAGCAGAACAGGCAGATTTACTGAAATACATGGTTGAGGGGAACAGCAGGTGAGAGAGGAGAGGTCTGCTGTGCCATGTGGGTCACATCCCTGGCTGGGATAAAATCAGGCTGTAGTGGTGACAGCAGTGAAACTAACCCCTAGGCCACCAGGGAAGCCCTTTTCTTTCTTGTTTTCTTCACTTGCTTTCTTCTCTAAGTTCAAACATAATAAAGATTAATATTTACCATCTTCTTTTAGTTTTAAAAATAAGACTGTTGTGTTTTACAGATACTATCAGATTATTCTCAATTTATTCATATAAGAATTAAGTTTCTCCTTCAATTATATTATTTTTTTCTTAACTAGACAAGTTTTTATTGCACAAAGGTTGACACACAATTGGTTATTTCTCTACTTTGCTCACAATAATTCTTAGTCTGTACAGAAAAGCTGCTTCCTGACTTGTCATATGATGACAATCACTAAAATAACAATTTTAACAGGACAGTAGTAAAAATACCTCATGATTTGAAAGCAGTGCATTGTTCATATGGCTCTTGCACTCAGTCATCGGTCATGTATGAATGTCTTTGAATTTAAAAATACAAAATCAATTACTCTATAAGCAAGGGCAATGATAGCAGTAAACCATTATTTGTTATCAACTCTAAATGATGATTATAGTGATTTTCTTAAACATCAGCCAGTTTTTCTTCAGCCATTCCTTCAATTGACTTCTGAAGTTGTTAATGAGGAGTACTGCCTTCAGATGACTCTCACATTTCATTGATAATGGCAAATCACCATTCTAGGAACTGGAATACGTCACCTCCAATACCACTTTCCATTCCATCCTTCCTAGCCATTTAGAGAATTTCTCTTTAAGATTGTCTATAACTACAACTTCTGCTGTAGTTAACAGAGACCCTACTCCTGCAGCATCCACTAAAGCCTTTTTAAAACCTAACTGGACCAATGATTTTTCAACCTTATTCATAAAATCTCCAATCATTTCTTGTTTATTTTTTAAAAATAGAACTGATTATAATTCTCTGATACATTCTTCATTTCAAAACTACTAGTATAAAGCTATTTGTTGAAACAACTTATAAAATTAAGCTTTGAATAGACTGTGAATACTCTTAAAGAGAATATTTTGCAGAAAGCAATGACTAATACTAACTAAACCATTTGCTATAATCATTTAAACTTCTGTCCTGACTATAAAATGCTTAAAATTTTCAAATAAATATCATACATAACATAGGTCTTGTGATATGCAGGAAAACAACATTCTATTATCACCAGGTTTATTATTCTAAAAGACTTTAGGTTTTCCTTTCCAAGTTGGATTTAGATCAAACTCCTAAATAAATGAAACATCTTTTCCTCCTCTTTAAGCTGTTCTGACTCTGAAGGCCTTGGTGTCCTTGGGCTGGAGCTGTTTCAACATCTTGAAATGAAACGACTAATTAAAGTGTTTTGTCATTGGCTTCGAGTCTTTCTTTTTCTCTGGCTGCAGTTCCATCCTCTTTAGTTGCAGCCAATGCAGCCTCTTCCCATTTCTAAATTTTGGTTTTCAAAAGACCATTGGTTGAACACCAAAAAGTAGGAATGAAGCATTTGACAATTGATCGTCTGCCTTTCATCTGGTGCCAAGAGGCCATCATCATTTCCTCATAACTTCATACCAATTGGGGTCCATAATAAAATAGTTTCTTAAGTGTCTGTCGACTTTATCTAGTATCTTCCTTCCTATGTTTATGAGTGCTTATTGATTTTAGAAAAAGTAACTTATCAATTTTTGAGAACCTGTATTTACCAGGTTTTAAGCTTTTAATACACTTTGATATAATTTCTTATTTGCCATTCCCACAAGAATGTAAGCTTCTTTAGGGAGGAGCTATGATTTCTTGCTCAATATTGAATCTTTCTTATAGGTGCAGTGTCTGAAACATTGTTAAATACTAAAGAGATATTAATTAAATGAATATAATGTTTGGGCTACTTAGACATAGTTGCTGCATTCAAAAACAACAGAGGAAAATGGGAGACAGAGAAACTAGTATATAAATTTTTATAATCCACTGGTTTCAGAACTAAGAGGAGCATTCATAAAAAGGTAGGAAGCATATATGAACTGATTCTCATGTGTTCAGAAATGACAGAAAATGACAGGTATAGATTCACAGAGAAGATACTATCTCTGTAACATCATGAGAAACAAGAGCGCCCCAAAAGGCCTCAAAGAAAGGGAGAGCGGAGTAGATACCAGACAGAGGAAATCATTCTGACAAGGCACACATACATTATGATTATGCTCAATTTAAGGTATTTGAGGAGCATAAGGGGTACATATCCAGTGGGACTGGAGAGCAAGTAAATTTTTAAAGTAAGCTCCTTGTATAATTATATGTATAAATGTATATAAAACGTTCCAAATGTAGTGTTGGGGACAATATGCATATTAAATAAATGACTATTAATTAATTTAGCAGAAAGAACACCTATGCATGATTATGTAAAATGACAGTTCAGAGAATGCAATGTAATTTTTTAAAAAAAAAGGTCTTGAAAAGACAGCTGTTCATTTGGGCAGGACTGTGACTGGGTGTAAATCCTTTTCTTCATACACACAGAAGGCATCGTTATTTCAAACAGTTTATGTGGTATGGCTCATATCAGATATGGTAGAGAGGATTTGGGGGGTGCTATTATCCCTAGTCTCTAAGAACTTACAATATAGTGTCTACTTTTCATTTTAAGCATCAAAGAACACAAAGTGAGCAAAAACACAGCAATAAGAGAAACTCTCACACAATGGGCTTTACTGTGGTAAAACCAGTAAGAGTGAAGAATAGAATACTTGGAGTCCAATCGTGACTAATTAGTCAGTACATGAAGTACAAGTGCCCTGTGTACACTGACTGACACTGAAAGTGCTGTGCACTAGTGGAGCCTGGAGAGCTGGCTTGCCAAGAGGATGGTTTGGGGAGAGAGGAGTGGGCAATGGCTGAGTTTGGAAAAGTGAGGAAGTGGAAACTGGGCAGCTGGCTAAATATATTGAGGGAAAGCTAGATTGTGGCCAGAAGTTAAACAATCCAGAGCACTAAAGGAGAAGTGTTTGGAGTATAGGGGAAAGGATTGGGACATTAGTGCAAAGGGACTTATTAATATTTAGCAAATACCATCTTTCTCCAAGAAAATAATCTGATAGTAGTAAAAAATGCTGTAGTTATATTGACAAACATTTGGGGTTATAAATCATCTATATAATAAAATCCTTATTCTAAAATGTCATTAGTGTAATATACTTACCTCAGATAGGGCCGCTGTGCATGATGGAGCATGAGAGTGTCTACTTGGAAATTCCCCTTCATGTGTACTGGCCAACCAGATGTATTTATGTCCCAACAGGGGCATTCTGAGATCTCTTTATGTGGTAGCCTTGAAAGTCAGCCTTCTCTGATTATGTGAATCTACGATGTGTGGGAACTAAGAGTCCGGTTCCAGTGATCTGTAGAATATGTGCTATGTTTGTCTTCCCTGCTGAGATTGTCATCAATTATGTGCGCTCTAAATGCATACTAATCTTTCTTGTAGAAGAAGGTTAAAGGATGTCAAGAATGTACCTCTGTGCTCCAGCTTATTAAGGAGAATGAAAAATCTCTAGAGAAGATAAAAAGAAAATAATTCAGGAAGTGTGCTAAAAATAAAGATATATTCTAAAGAAGTAAGAGGGCATACTGGGAAAATCAATATCAGAGTTAAGAGGCAGAGGAGTGAATGAATGTGACATTGGGGGAAAAAGACAAGGGAAAATTATCACCCAGAAAACATGACATAAAATTCTGCTTGAAGAAGAAACTATATGCTAGTTTTCTGGGACTATTAAGAAGGATTTCTAAGTATTAGTATGTGAGCAGAATCTTAGAAACTCAGCAGGAAGTGACAACTATCTCTCCCCCTCACACATGTACATAGCAGTGGATGATGGTGGATGATTACATATCAAAAAATACATACGTCATAAGACTGAAAGGGATCTTTTCAGAACCCAATGCCCCTCCTATTTTGTATGACCCAGTGCATTCACCTTCTGTGTATCCACTTGGGAATGTAACTTTCTGCAAAAATAATCTTAGACTCTTTCTCAATATTTGGAAGATCTGAATAGGAAGGTGATGAATGCATGGGCATAGAATATGTTATTTCTTTTTCCAGAGTCATAACTTTGAACGAAAGATAGGGAGATATAGGAAATGATTGAATGGCAGCTTAAACAGGAAAATAAAAGAATTTGGCCCTCTGGTATTTGGTTTATAATAACAAAATGATAAGGAACAGATAACATTCAATGAATATAGGAAAGGAAAAATTATTCAGGAAAGTAGTTGACTGTATCTCCTAGAGCAAGAACCATATCTTATTCATGTCTGCATCTTTAGCATGTAGTAGCAGTGTTTTATACATAGCAGGAAATTAAAGTTTAAAGACTTTATATTTAAGAGGTAGAGAGAAGAATATATTAAAAAAGCCATAAGTCACAGTCTATAAGTTGTAATAGTATAAGGAACGTCCAGTTATTCTCAAGAAAACACTGAGGAACCTGATTAAGAGCAATAACTTGTGGCTGAATTTTTATACATTGAAGTGTAGAACAATGAGGAAGCCAAGCAAAATGAGTTTGAAACATTAATACAATAAAGCAGAAATTGTTTCAGAGATCCACTATATTTCAGTGAACCAAAATAATAGGAGACTATACACTGTTGTAAGGAAAAATATTTGATTTGGACTGGTATATAGGAGGATAAATCTAGAGCTTAGTTAATTCCAATTAATAGTGTGCCTGTCACAAGGGACTATGGTTATGATGCATGGGTAAACTGGTGGTGGAAATTCTATGGGGATTATGCCTGAGAAAAGAAACCAAATATTGTTAAAAAATAATAAAAATATATGGTGTGCTTGCACAGAAAATATCAAGATATGAAGAAGACTAGGACATACTATTTGATAGCAAAGCTTTCACAATCACAGTGGAGATGGGTATATAAATATTCAACTGAAATAAGAAGTGATAAGAAATACAACTGATATGCCCAAAGATCCAGGTTGGTTTCCTGGAGCTACAGTAACAAATGCTTTCTTTATTCTCCACTTTTTCTTTTGGGTAGACCCACTGTCCTTCTAGCTCTCTTCAGGTAACCTAGCTTTTTGTCACTGTAAGCACTGTCTTCTGTATGCTTCCTTGCCTTGTCTAGTCTCTTGGCTGTCCTCTGATAGGTCTTTGAATTCTCTATCACCTGGACATCATAGCCAATAGTAAAGTCATTGAAGCACCTCAAGGGCTTTCTATGTCCTGTTTCAAACTGATTCAGACATTTCCCAAGAAGACCCCATTTAAAAGCTGGTATAACATGGCTATTTCTAGAAATGTATTCCTTATTACACTTGATGTTTCATTATTGTCTTGTGGCTGTAGACAGAATTTAATTTACCCTGTACCAAGATTTCTTACCTAAATATATCAGAAAAATGTAATGTATCTGGCTATCTTAGATTACATTCATTTACTCATCCAACAATTTTTGATGAAACTATACCCTGGAAGGACATGCCAAGCCTGAGGATACAACCTTGATCAAGAGATGTAAAGTTGTGGACTCTGCATCACAGGCCAACAGGATGTAAGATGCCCTCGGGACACTCACTTAGGAGGTGGTAGCTTTGATGATGGTACCATTAATATTCACATTTCCTTTAAACACCCATTGCATTTTCTAAATCAGTATTAGTAAGTGACCATGTAATTGTTCAGGGATCACAAAGCATGTGAAAAGCCTCATTAATACTAGATGGAGACCATGGCTATTTTTAGTTAAAATAGCTTTAGAAATGAAACAAAAAGAATCATAACAGCGATATAATTCTGAATAACCCCAAAATGATTTTCTGTAACCTTCTTAGTCAACACACCTGTAATTAGGGAACAAATATGCCCTTTTTGTGTCTCATTCTCAGAGTGGAAAGTGTTTGGCAAGAATTTTTTTTTTTTCCAAAAATTGTTCTCGTTCATGAAAGGCTTGCCCTTTCAAAATATCCAAGGACAGGGTGTTTTTTTTTTTCTTTTGTTTTTCATTTTGCACTTAAGAATGAATAATTATCTCAAAGGGATGAGGAATAAACTTAATTCCTTTTTCTGTGGGTGGGACTATATCAAATTCATTGCATTTTGATTAGGATAAATCTTATTTTCTCCTACTAGAATATAAATTTTAATATTCCCCGGGAACACATTTCTGTGTCAGGAAATTTCTTTATCTTATCTGAATCTCTCAGGCTGTTCTTAGCAAAAATGGAGGACAATTGGCTACAATCCTCTGCATAATAGACTAAGAGTCTAACTACATATACATGCTTTCTTTCAACAAGTATTTGTTGAGTATCTACTACTTAGATCAAGGCTGGTGGGATAAAACTGTAAGAAAAACCAGCCCTCCTATATTTACTTTCTGTGCCAAAAGAATTTTGTTTATTATTATTATTCTTAGATCAATTTCTCCCAACTCTTAATCTCTAATTCCTATGTATCCAGTTATATACTTCACAGTATTGGGCACACCAGTAACATTCTGTCAAATAAGGTTTCTGAATCTGTAACGGGGATGATTGTAGCGACAACTACACAGATCTGTTTTGAGGCTTGAAAAAACTAATAAATATTGAGCTAGTGTTAGCTTTTGCCATAGTTATTATTTCAGTAGTCTATACATTTATACTCAGCAATCAAAATATGCACTAGCTCACATTCGACTCTTTAAATTAGGTGAAATTAAACATTAAAAAATTAGCTCCTCAGTTACAGGTGCAACATTTTCAGTGTTTAGTAGACCCTGAGGTCAGTGTCAGCCCTACTGCATTTTGCAACAGATACAGAACATAGCCAACAGTGCAGAAAGTTCTACTGAACAGGACCAGTCTGGGGGATGGGACAGAAGAGAGAGGAAAAGGGTACAGCCCCAAAGATATTGCATGATTACCAGAATACACCCAATAATACTGGGTAAACCTTAAAACACATGCTCTTGAGGTAAACTGCCTGGGTTTAAAACCTGGATTTACTACTTGCTAGCTACAGTTAATTGAAATGGCACATATTTTTTAATCTCTCTGTTCCCGTATTTCCACCCATGTAAAATAGAGGACAGCACAGTGCCTGCCTCATGAGGGCATCCCTATGAAGCACTGAGAAGGAATGGAGCCTGTCCACACTAGCCCTCAATAAAGAGCACAAAGGACGGGTGATGGTGCACTGGTGAAACGGTGGTGGGAAATCCATGGGGACTACAACTGATGTCAAATATATATAAAGAAAGAAAAAGAAAAAGAAAATAGGAGTAAAACCTTTGTTCATATTTCAGTAAATATCATACTTCAGTAAATATCATTGTGCTCCAACTATGTGTCATACTAAGTGTTAACAAAATTTCAAGACTTCTCTATCCTATTTCATAGACTATATTATTTTGACATATAATTAATATTTAAATATATGTAAAGAAAATTCTAAATATTGACATCTCTTAGGTCTTTACTTTGTTTGGACCCTCCTGTACAAATGAGGGACTTACTTCCTCAGCAAGGGGACTGCTGGGAAGTGTGTGGAGCAGAGCAACCACTTCATGAGCCTTTTAAATGCAGCGATGCACATGGGCCATGAGCTTGCTCTTTTTGTGGTTATCTGCTGTGGAAGGCAGCCTCCCTCTGGCTGGACTGGCAGCAGGTCTTCACCCCCCACATGGGGTCATGGAGAAGACCCTGGCCTATAGTGCCTAAGCAACAGTCAATTGGGCAACAGGAAGTCCAGTAGTACAGAGTCATAGACAGGGCTGGAGTAAATGGGCATCCTTTTTTGGATCCTCTCTCCTACTGTCAGGAGTTCTCTCCTCTTGCTTCAATAAGTACACATTTGCTTACTCTTAAAAAAAAAAAAAGCATATTAAGAACTCTGCCAAGCATGAGTGGTAGGTGTGCATGTAGTTTCCCCAAACATGAACAGAGCCAGCTGTGCCCTATGTTAGGTTAGGTTCTTTCTAGCATGGTTCCTTAGTTAATTTTTTTGAGTTTTGGTTAATTTTATTTAAAAAAGGGATATTTATTATATATTGTACTTCTCTAGGTTGTGTTGAGTATTAATAAGTTAATTTTTATGTGACTACAAAGGCATATTGTACATATTTAGTTAATGCTATTTCTTTCCTTCCTTTCCCTCCATCTTGTCCTCCTTCCTTTCATTACAACCACTAAAAAGTACTAGGTATTCCAAATATTATTATTGATAACCCTATAGGATTATCTAACCTTACATATGAATATAAAACAGAGAACCCTAAAAGATAACCCATTTTGTGAAAGAGATAATCCATTTCCCTTTCTGATATTCTGAGTTCCATTTTGTGTGTTCTAAGGCAAATCAGGTTATAGCAAGTTTTCAATCACCTAACCAACAGAAGGGAGAAAAGGTAAGAACAATCTAATAAAATAGCTGCCAACATCATTAACATTCATTTTAAAAGGTTTGCTAATACCACCTATGTTTACTAAGTGTCCCAAGCAAACTACTGTTTTAGGGGGTATTTGTTTCAGAATAATTTCAGCATCACATTCATCCTAGTAACTATTTAGTTTAGACTTCTGTTGAAATTGGTTTATATTCCCTGAACACAGAGTGACTGATGTTAGAACATGTGGTAATGAGAGTCAAAATGAGATTAGAAATTCATTCCTTAGAAATCATACACGATAGACTATGTGTAATTTAATTTGTAAAGTGATGACTTCCCAGGAAGAATTTGCAGTTTCTTATTAATATATAAAATGTATATAAGTAATATAGAATATATATATTCAATATTCCTTAAGCACTATTTTCAGCCTTGGAGAACCTGAGGGGTGTTATATGTGCTTGTAGGCTTCCAGGATGACCTTGACCAGGTCACAGAGTGAGAACTGAGCATATATGAGCACTGAAATGACACCATGAAGGTTACTTAGTCAGACCACCTCTTCATGTGATTCTCTTCTGAAATGTAGGAAGGTGTGACCATCCCCTCATGCAAAGGCAATACCAACTGACAAGCAATAATTATCTCCTCTATGAGAGGAGAAGCGTAAAGAAGTTGGCCATGATAACTTTGGATGGAAATATCTGTTGAATGGATTTAAATTTTGGTCTTATTTATTAGTAACCCAAGGAAATTTGGGAAATAAAAGGCAACAAAGCCCTTAAACTTAGGAAGTACATTCAGTCTCAATAGAAAAGGTTTGGATATTTGTGAAGTGGGATTTCAGATGTCAGAAAACTTTGTGGTTGGGATGAGCAATTTCCCATTCTGTCCTTCATAAATTTGGCAGCACTTGGAAGCATCTACTCCAGAACATGCCATTCTCATTAAATGCTCTAGCAATTAAGAGGAGTAAGTAATTTGTGGACAGAGTTAGAAGAATAATACAATATGGAGCTGGGAGAGAGCATAGGTTTAGCATTTCTGCTTCTATGGGTTGGGGTAGACATTTAATTTACACTTTGACATAAATATTAACAAAGATAGGAAGGAATGGATAAATACTTTTCTGTGGCCTTTACATTCAGCTGAGAGTTCAATGTAGAAAGTCTAAAATTAGGATAGTTAGAAACACGGTTTTAGACATTTTCTTTTTACTTGTAAAAAAATATGGGACAGAATGATGGTGTACATACTCCCCAGAGGCCAGGTAGAGAACTAAGGAACTGTTTGTATTTTTCTATCTTATGCCAACTAATCAAAATCATTTTTTGTGCTTTGCTCTCAAAAATCATCAATGTATGGGAGAAACACACATCTTCATGATCTATCCTGAACACAAACAGGAAAAATGAAATGGATTCTCGCCCCTGTTCAAAAATCCTTTTTATTCCACCATGAAGAAGTAAAGGTCTACTAAAGAAAAATGAAGAAGAGCTAAGTAGAGAATCTAATTGCCCACTTCAATCACTCCCACACAAAAGGCCTGTCTGGCTAAAGGATAGGCAGGAGAGCAGCAGTGTTTTGGCAAAAATTAAAAAAAAAGAAAAAGACAGGAAAAATGTTCCAGAAAGAATTCTGCAGAAAAATGGAGACAGCTGCTACATTTTGTCCAGTCTGCTATCTCTTTCAACCAGACTCAAAGAGAATCCAGCTTTTGGCTTAATCATCACTTACTGTTTTTGATAGTGGAGGGCAATAGTGGAGCTCACCTGCATGAGTTGAAAGCATTATCAATTAGGGAAAAGAACCAAAAAGAGGTCAGAATATGAATTCTTTCTTAGTGTTTCCTCCTCACTAGCTTTCACTTTTCATTTTAGACAAGTTTGCACAGAGCCCAGTTTTCAATCTGTTCTAATCTCTAAGCACCCAAGAAAATTCAAACCTTGATTAATGAAATTTAGTTAAGTTTGCATTCAGTCTGTCTTTAAATTTTCCAAGGGGGCCTCCCTGGTGGTTTTAAGTACCACACTATGAAGCATCTGCAGCCACTGTAGCATGAGTTTGATCCCGGGCCAGGGAGGTGACCCACATGGTACAGCAGACCTCTGCTTCCTCACCTGCTGCTCCCCTCAGCAGTGTACTTCAGTCAATGTGCCTGTACAGTTCCCCACTGTCTCTGGTGAATCCTCTCACCCATCCCCAACACCTCTAGCCTGTACCCCACCTCTTGTATGCATAAATAGATAAATCTTTATTAAAAAAAACAACAAAATTTCCAAGGCTTCATTCAAATAGTTTATGAGATTTTCACTCCTTCTTGAGGCCTTCCTTGACTAATGAAATAATCCACTTTATCTAAGCTGCATCTTGATATTAAATCTCCCAGAGGGCCAGATTAAGCTTTCTCTGAGAAAGAAACATGGGGCCTCTCCCATACTACTGCCCAGGGTGCTGGGCAGCTGAAAGCACAAAGGTGAGAATGAGTGGAAGAGGCAAGGAAGCCATAGGTCAGTTTTTAAAAAGGGCATAGAGTTCAACTTAAATGTAATTTAAAAGACTGGGGCCAAGAATTAGGAACTGCCAGGTCAAATCAGGAAACTAGCATTTATGCTGTGCAAGCAGACCAGGTCAGAAGATTGACCTTGAACGTCATGCGTGGGGCCTATCCTAGCTGGTTGCTTGTGTTGTGTTGTAAAATGAGAATATTGGAGCTTGTAATAGTTCTGTTTGCACAAAGTATTAACTAACATATTTTTCTGTTCTATTATGAAACCCTAATAAATCAGGGGATTCTGTTTTCTTAAGGAGGTCAAATTGATGAAGTTCAATTAGTATGAAAACACAAATAACATGGAAATCCATTTTTTACCTGCATCTGTTAAAGAATTTTCAAGGGAATCTGATTCCACATGGGCCCCAGCTTTCAATTCTCTCTTTCTGTATCCTTTTCAAGTCTACCCTCACTATTTAGCCTTCTTCCCTGCCAGGCAAAGCCTGTTTTAAGCATATTGTGAAAATCTCTCTACTCCTACAGGTTTCTTCTACATCTTTTATTCATCCATTAGCCAATTCTCCAGATTCCACATTGGAAAGATCTAGGACCTGGGTCAGCATAGTCTTGTGTACAGGCAGGGAAAGAAGGCAATAGTGATTCATTCATAAGTCTTGACTGTGTCTCAGGTTTTCATCTTTTATTTCCAAACACACTGGTTCTCTAGATCTTGATGAGTTCTCATTTTCTGACCCCATAAAATAGTCTGTTCCATCTGCTACCTTCCCAAGTTTAATTTTCTAGAGGCTAAGTTCTAAAATATTAGGTGCCTTTGAATCACTTAGATTGTAGTGTAAATAAGCTATTAGAAATCAGAATGATGGTAGGGAAGATTTAGGGATGACATGACTTAGAGAAAAGTTTAAATAAGGAGTTGAATCTCATTGGGTATGTGTTCAGTTGAGTCAAATGTGCTACGAGGAACTGAAGACACAGGAATAATGTAACAGAAGTAATAAATGCAATAGAAACAAATTGACCAAAAATGAAACTAACAAAGTTAAGGTGCCTGCGAGCACCTCTGTGAAATGTGGTAAGGTGACTGTGCCCACAACCTTGCACTGATTAAGTGCCTTGCACTGATAAGCTAGATGTTGCCTGAACCCACGACTCATAAGGATGTATAAATAGAGTGGATTTCTGAACTGAACTCAGAAAAGGGCTAAGAGACTGGCTTGAGCGTAATCTTGCCGGAGGCTAGTCTAGAGGCTAGCTTGCTCTTCCCTTTGGACTTCGCCTGCTCTCCAGCCTGACCACTCTCAGAATCTTCCTGCATTGGCCATCCTGAATCCAGGCCCTCTTGCCTGTGAGACTTCCGCAGCCTGAAGAACCTCTGCTTCACTAGAGCATCAGACTAAGAGACGTTGCGCCAAGGGACTTTCAGTTTATGGCCCATCTGATTTGAGTGTTGTGACCACATTAATAAAATTGTCTATGAGAGCCAATCTCCAGCTGAAGCTGTTGATTACACTTGTGATACTTGGCATAGTCGGCCAGTCAAATTGAAGGGTCTTTTAGCAGGTAGCAACCTCCCAAAGGCACCCCAGAAAAACTGGGTAAGACCAGCTTAAGTAGGAGCTATGCTAAGACCATCTTCGCCAGGGCATAAACCATCTCCAGATAGTAGAACCGGCAGGTGAAGTAGTCTGCAGGAGAAACCTCCAAAGGGCATCCTGGACTAGGCTAGTAGGGGCCAAATCTGGATGACACCAGTTTTGGTAGGAGCTCTCAGGCTGTTAAAACCAAAATGAATGACTTGCATGATAAACCTCCAAAAGGCAACATAAACTGGCTTGGTCAGGGCCAAGGGTTTGCATGAATGGCTCTAGGAGGATACTCGCAAGCCGATAGAGTTTTATCTGATTAGCGTCTATGGTAGAGGTCTGCCAAATGGAAGTCCTAAATTAAACTAGAACTTATATGAAACCAAGCTTCATATGAGAGGTTGGCTGTTAAAAAGAACCTACCGAATAGGGGAAAGAAGATTGGAGGAATTAATTCCTAATGGCCATAAAAAGAGTGCACTCACTTGGTATTTAAGAAACAAGTGAAATTTTTATTCTAACAGGCCACTAGAATTTCTAGAAAGAAACAAGTGAAATTCGAACAGGCCACTTGTGTAGCATAGAATTTTTTGTTAACTCTTAAGAAACCAATAATAGGGCCTCCCTGGTGGCACAGTGGGTTGAGCGCTGCACTGTAAAGCATCCGCTGCACAGCAGTGCAAGTTTGATCCCAGGCCAGGGCGGGACCCACATGGTGCTGCAGACCTCTCCTCCCTTGCTGCTGCTCCCCTCAGCAGTGTGTTTCGGTTCATCTGCCTGTTCTGCTTCCCACTCGGTCTGGTGAATCCTCTCACCTCCCGCGACTCTGGCTTGTACCCCAGCTCGTGTATGCATAAAAATAAAATTAAAAAAAAAAGCAATAATAAAATGTTTAAGAAACTTATGTTTTGGAAAAAGGAGACTCCCCATCTCCAGTGCATGGAGGGTGGCAGAAAAAATTACGCAAGGAAAACTGCCAAAAATTGAAATAGGAATGGATGTTAATTTAACTCTACAATCCCCAGAAACAGTTGAACCCATACTGGCGCTGACTCACCAGAAGGAAGTCTCAGCAATACTAAGTAAAACAATTGTGAACATCGATGGTGATAGGGGTAAAGGGAAGGTACTAGCCAGAAAGATAGTTGAAAGACCAAGAAACAATCCATTTTTAGACAATAATGAGGAGAATCCAGATGAGGGTACCAGTAAAACCAAAAAGTGGTTTAGTTTTTCAAAAGCCACAACTAAAGAAATAAGAACAGAATGATAATGACAACCCAATTAAAACTAGACAACCCAATTAAAACTAGAGATTTTACTCAGGCAAAATTGCAAAAAAACTATAGACAGTACTTTATGCAAAAAGAAACCTGAGATGTAGAATATATATTTAAATATGGTCAGAAAGTGCCAATGGTATAATATTAAATGGTAAAGAAATGAATGTTATAGCAGGAATACTAGAAAATCCAGTAATTTTAAACAAACTACATAGAATAACAGAAAACCAACCTTATGAGGAATAAGCAGTGTTCCACTGGGTAGCAGAAACTTGGTGAAATGTGTTCACAGTAATAGATCTAGACTCATTTGATACACATATAAAGTAGAACAATATAGACTAAGCAATTAAATTATGTAGAAAAATTGGAGTATTAATATTGATTTATCACAGAATGGCAATGTCACCTATGACAGTAGACATAGATCAAGGAGTGAAACAATTCATAATTAAAAGAGGCCCGCCTCACCTCTGTTTAACCTTAACATCAGCTTTAATGGACTTGAAGCAAATGCAGGAAATGGTAGACTACTTCCACCAAGCTAGAGAACTAGAAGAAAGGGAAGAAAACCCATTTCCTAATATGAGAGGAAAGTTCCAGCCTAATCCAATATCCTTCCAGTCAGATAGACCATACCCTTCCCAGCTATTAGAATGGAAAAAAAAAATCCAATGAACAAAACCTAACCAAAATAAGCCTATGAGACAAATGAAGCCTAAGTGAAGGTTTAATAACCCACCATATTATACAACTGGCAAGGTTCAAATAGAATACAAACTGAGTACATATTTACTCAATTTCTTTCTAATTATCTTTTCCAAGTATCACGTTTGTATTGAGGGTATGGAAAAGGTAGTGTTGTTACAGAAACATAATTCTGAAGAAAATAGACATTTAAAGAGGGATATTACTAATCAATACTATTTAACGAGTATGTACTATATGCTAGGGCTTCATTTCAGGGACCAAATATTTCCTTCAATGGTCTTAAAACTTAGCTGTTGACCCCACTTTACAGTTGTAGAAACTGTACCTCATTTTGGAGAATTTATGTAAAGTTATACAATGAATAAATGACAGAACATTAAATTAAACCCACACTTCTTTATTAATCTTGTTATTCAAAGACATTCACCTATATGCAACCTAGTTGCCTCTGTATTAGCTACAGTCTGGAGAGATAATTTATCATCCATAGCTCCATATTTGTACATTTCCATATATAGGTATATATATGGAGAATGTCAGTCTAAACTAGAGCTACTAGGAATAGGGAGACAGTATGTTGGATTGCTGTGACCAGAGTATCAAATTTCATCTAGAACAAAAATTAACCTTAGAAGAGGTTTTCAAAAGGTCAGAGTTGTCCATACTTTGTGTATAAATTAATATACTGTCACTGCAGTTACTTCCTTTTTATGAAGTGTGAATTTTGTAAACAAATGTAAGGAAGTCATTTCTCCTTTAATGTGAAGATAACTATGGATTATATTACATTGATTCTTGAAGTTAAGGTAAGCAACAAAAGCAGAGATTGGAATATGGGCTCATGCTTTCATTCACCTATCAATTACAACTTCCTTTTCAATACCCTGCACAGTAAATGTTTAGCTGGCAAAGAGGATGCAACTTCTCCATTCTCAGACTTCCTGCCCCATACAAAAGTGATGAATGAGATATGACTGGGGCTGAGTATTCTCAAGCCAAGATAATGCAAAGGAAAGAGGAACTTATTCGATAGATATAAGGAAGGACTTCTAAATAAGTTTTCTGCTGTCTCAAATGATGCATAGGCATTTTAAGAATGGAGAACAAGGGACAGGGCAGTTGTGGCAGGAGTTCCCATGTGAGTAGAAGCAGGATGCTGTATTTGGCACACACAGCAAAGTGGAGGAGTGTAGATAGATGTTGAATAGTTGGATTTGGGGGATAAACATGGATGGAAAGAGAGATTGTGGGATTATAATGGTATAGCCCATGGCTAAAGGAATAATTTTTACTGTAATAATTTGGTATAACTGTTTCAGCCAATGAAAGAAGAATCTAGAGTTCATTTCTTATGGCTACAGTTATAAATTGCTAAAACAACAGAAATTTATTACCTTTTCCAGTACTAAAAACCAGAAATCCAAAATGCCTCTTATGGGGCTAAAATCAAGTCACAATAGGACTGGCTCCCTCTGGAGGCTCTGGGGAGGAACCCCTCCCTAGCCTCTCAGTCTCTGATAATATTACAGGGCAACTCTAATATAAAATGGGTTTCTCTCACTAGATCCTCACCCGCGCTCTCAGAAGACTTTTATAATAAGTCCCAACTTCATGTACATGTGACAAAAGTTATTAAAGGGTTTTATTTTATAAAAGAAGAGTAATAAAGTAGAAATATCATAAGGAGAAGAGAGGGATACAAATCTGTAAATATCCTACCAGATCTTCTGAGCTGGAATGCAATGGCGCATTGAGAGCTGGCTCTGAGTCAAGTGAGATGGCTCCAAAGGGAGAGCCCAAGGCTCACCTCTCTGGTTTTATAGTCAGCCTGGCTGCTTAACTCCACCCTCAGGTCCCAGTGATCTACTCTTCGATAATCATCTTATCGGATTTGTGGTTCTGGAACACTAGTGGTCTGGAGTGGGGGTTGAAGTCCATAAACCTATCTGTGTAATTCATTCAGGACTACCTTTCCCCCTAACAATAGATGCTGGCATTCCTTGGTTTGTGGTGGCATCATTCCAATATCTGCCCTGTCATCATCTTGTCTTCTCTTCTGTACTCAGATTTCCCTTTCTCTCTTATAAGGACATTTTTTTTTATTATATTTATGTCTCATCAGGATAATGGTCCATCTCTAGATTTTTAACTTAATCACATTTGCAATATCGTTTTTTGCCAGATACAGTGATAGTCAGATATTTTAGAGATCAGTACATGGATATCTTTGGGGACCATTACTCAGCTTACAATAAACCTCTTGGCCTCACAATTCTTCCCAGGTGGACTGCTTGATTATTCAGTCACTGCTGAAATGTAAGTAAACAGATTTTTCTTACAGGGAAACTTGCAACCAGCTGAGTCACTCTTGGCCTCTGGGTATGCAGGCTTTCTGCAGAGGGGATAATTTGGCTGAATGACCTTTGAATGATGGGATTTGAAGTAAATAGCATTGGACAGGGAATAGCAGCTGCTGATAGAGCTAACAGTGGAGAAATGCTAGAGATGAAAAGGATTAGCATAAAAATAAGAGGGTGCTAAGATATTTCTGTGTTTTTTTTAAAGATGTATTTTTAATTAATTTTATGCATTTATGAACTGGGGTATAGGCCAGAGTTGCAGGGGGTAATAGGATTCACCAGAGACAGAGTGGGGAACAGAATAGGTGGCGCTACTGAGCTACTGAGCATACACTACTGAGGGGAACATCGGGTGAGACAGAAGAGTCTGCTGAGTCATGTGGGTTAGCTCCCTGACCAGGGGTTAAACTCATGCCACAGTGACTGGTGATAGCTTGATGGTGCTGAGACTTAACTCCTGGGCCACCTTTCTTTTCAGTCATGGCAATTCAGGAGTCAGGGCCATCCTGAGATCTTTTGAAAATTCAGTGGTTGCTGTTGGTAAAGCATCTGATGAACAGGATCAGTGGACAGAGAAAGAGAAGCTTTATAGATAATGAACATATTTTTGTAGACATCAGTCTTACTTTCCACTTCTGCCTTGGAGACATCTTTTGTTGTTGTTGTTTTTCCACACCCACCTCTAATCTGCCACATTCATCTGCTGGTTCTGTCTGTATTCCTGTGTCTATTCTTTTTCCATCTGATCACAGTTCCGTCTATGGCTCTGATTCCCTCCACCTGTCCCGTGGAAATCTCAAGTCCTCAACTTAAGGACTCAAGCTTCCAAACAAGCACAGTGGCCACATTTCACTCATCACTTAATGTCTTTTTAGTTTCTCTTCTGGCTCAGAAGAGTGATGAATCACTACATTTTCTTCATGGGAACTTCTTTCTTAACTTTACCTCAAAACATTATTGGATTCTCCATACTATCCGTTTTTCTTATTTTATAACACTTCTCTTTCTTTTCAGTCATGGCAATTCATGAGTCAAAGGTACTGGCTCCCTGATTTCCACAACTTTGTGCTAGGCACTGTATCTTCTAAGTCCATCAAGAGTGTCTAAACTACTACTTTCTTCACCAATTCTGATGTTAAGTGGAGAGTCAATGTGATCCAACTTTCCAACTCTAACAAATGGAATTCAGAGCACTGAATACTTTCACTCTGTTTGAATACTTTCACCTGGGTAGCAGTGAAGATGGAACCATATGACCCAAGAACTTATAATAATGTTGGATTGTAGGATGTAGTCAATAATATTAGCAGTCATTAATATCATTACTAATATTAGTTTAGTTTAGCTTTGTTTTACATTATTTGTTAGATAAATTCTTTCTACTTTGTCTAATTCTTTAGTGAGACAGAGTCTAAAGAAATGAATTGTTGATGTTTTATGCCACCATTATCACATGTTTTAATTTCATTTTAATCCATGATCTTCAGTGTACAGAGACTATAGAAGGAAAATTTACCAGGAGGGTTTCTAAAATTGCTCTGTCCTGATCAAAGTGCTTGGCCCCTTCACCTACTCAGAATTTCACAGAATTATTTAAAAGGATAGCTCATATATAGTTATTTAAAAGGATAACTTATATAACCACCCTGAATTCCAAAAGTGCCATCTGACATTATGACCTTACATGTGAATGAATTTATCACATGATGCGGCAAAAGAATGCCTATTAAGACTAATTCAAGCAAGATAACTCTTCACTGTCGAACTGAGCATTGTTCTGATCCAAACTTACCAATATATAAAGCTTCTGCTTCATCCCTTCTCATTGCGAAGGGAGTATTGTGTACTTTTCGAAAAAACATACATTAAAGTCCATGGGAAGGTGCAGGACATCTCTGAAAAGAAGTCAGCTAGAAGAAAAAGGACTCTGTCCATCTTACTCGCTATGTGCATTGCAGGAGATACAATATGAAGAACACATTTAATGCATGTCATTGAATAAATGACATAGAGGAGATGTGGCTTCTTTTCCATTGAATGTGAAAGCATGGCTCCTCCTTCTCTAATATCTACAGAGGCTGATCAGTTGATAACATCTCTTTGGTGTCCACAGGCAAAAGTTTGCCTTAGGCCTTAAAACCTTATAAGAGTAGAGGTAAAACAGAGCATGTCATAGCTGCTCCATCTTTTCAAGCTCTGAAAAGGCTAATTTATTATACATTAACTCACAAAAACCTTTATTCTAATGCAGTTACTGTGTCATTCTTTTCTGTTTAATGTGTACATTATGAAGACTGCACAAAATGTAAAATTGGCCACTTATTCTCCTCCAAAAAGTTTCCATACAATCAACATCTCTTTCCAGTGTTATTTAGAAATACTTTTGAGGCATGAAAAGTGAAAAGACTTAGCATTTTTTAAAGCCCATTATCTGCAACAATACTCTTAATCATTTTTTTAAATGTAAGAAGACATTTTCACATCATCCCCAAAATCATATCTAGACACACTGCTCAATCGCAAAGTAATACCTTGTAGTGAACATTTGTTAAAAATAAGCTGCCCAGTAGCCATCTATTTTTCTTACTTGGAGAGAATGTTAGTGGGAAGGAGGCAGAATTCCCTGTCTCATCTCTGACTGCTGGAAAGCAAATAAGTGAATATGCCTGTTCTATCTGATGTCATCATGCAGTCTGTGATGGAAATAGGCAGGAGTGACTGAGGAGTCTTGCTGTGGTGATGGCCTGTACCCAGGCTTCCTGATGGTAGCATTTCTTGTTGACCATTGCTCATGATAATGCATGCCTGTTGTGACCATGTGCTTTGACCAGCAGTCATGCCAGCAGCAGCCTGGCCAGTCTCCATAAGGCATGATTGGGCCTATATTTCTGGCTGCTTAGACTTGTATGATTCCTGCCACTTTCAAACCTTATTCTACTGGCTTCTCATTGATATAGTTTTAGAGCAGATCAAATGACATTAATCAAAGTAAAGCATAAAAATATGATACCTGGCTCTCATGTACTTATAGTTACAGGCAAGCCTCTCTTGAAGCAACCCTAATAAATATGCAGATGTATATGTAATATGAAGGTATACATTGATTAAATGGTTATTATTTCTTTCATCCTAAAGGTTTTCCATGAATTGTTAAATTGTCCCTGAATTGTAAAGAATGTAAGGGAGAGACAGTAAGTTAGGTAACTATAACTGTCAAAGTAGCCCATGACAGGACATATTAAAAAATAAATATGTAGCATTTTAATAGCTATTTTACCTTTTATTTGTTATGCCCAAATCTGTATTTGTAGGGAAGACGACCAGATCTTAATTGTGGTGTCCTGAAGCTTGTCTTAAGGCCCTGATCTTTGCACACCAACTGCTTTTTAGGTCTTCCTGCTTTTCTTCCAATTCCCAGGCTTCAAACCTCCCAATTTGACTGATAACATCACTCTGTCCTTACAATGAAGCACTGCATTTTCTCCCTTCCAAGTACTAACCAGGCCCGACCCTGCTTAGCTTCCGAGATGCACTGCATTTTCTAAGGATAGGGCAGAAGTGATCGCTGTGGTGTTTATAGCCAATTTTGGAAGTACTGCCTTTCTTGATTTGCCTTCACTGTGTGCATTTTGTTTCCCTTTGGAAAACATTTATTTATGAGCTTTCACTGTAATCAAGGAACCAAAAATAGCTGTAAATGGCTTAGCATTTTTACTTCAGGTGTGTGTGTGTCTTCAGGCCCTGATGTAAGTAAGCATCCACCTGGTTGATGAGATTTCTGTTTCAATGCCAAATGGTACCCAGCCCTTCCCATATCTATCTAGTCCATATCTTGATTTTAACATTACCTTAAAGTAGAGAAGTTTTAAAAGGAAATCAATAATGAAAATGAAGAAACATTCTTACTCTAAAAACTGATTAACACTTCATTTATTACATGGAAATTTTAACAGTATATTGACAATAGTAGTAAATGAAAAGTATAGTCTGTTTTATGAAACTTGTGGTTTTCACTTTTTAAAAATGTTTATTTTTATTTATTTATGCATATAAGAAGTAGGGTGTAGGCCAGAGGCGTGGGTGGCGAGAGGATTCACCAGAGACAGAGTGGATAGCAGAAGAGGCAGTTGTCTGAAAAACACCGGTGAGAGGAGCAGTGGGCAAGATAGGAGAGGTCTGTTGTGCCATGTGAACTAGGTTGATAGTGTTAAGACTTCAACCCCTGAACCACCAGGAGTCCCCAGTTGTGGTTTTCTTAAACATTAAGTGATCCTAGAGTTGGGCGAGGAAAAAGTAAGAGATGTTCTCTTAGCTTTGACATTTACATTTCTCCAAATCTACATGCCTAAGAAAACATTTCTATTAAAAATATATGCACAGAAATATATACACATGACATAGACATATATTTATATCTGACAAATTTTAGTTTGATAATTGTCCTCAAATATTTTAATAATGTTAGCAATTTTAATATTGAGTGGATTCTAATTTGAGAAGCTTTATTATTTTAAAAAGTGTTTATTCTGTTTACAAAAGTATATATACTTATTATGCAAACGATGCATTAAAGGCAGATTTGACATTGTCAGAGTCTTCCTTTTCTTGTGATTCTGGGAGCCGAGGTAATTCTCTGAAACCCAACATTCTTCTGTGAAACCCTCTTAGACCTTCCAAGTACTTTTTACTAAACTTAGTTTGGGTAAGTTGAAGTTGTTGAGTGAGCTTATTCTCCTTTTTTTTTTTTAAGAATGAGGTTTTATTTATTTAATTTTAATTTGAGGGTTACATTTTGCTTTTCCATATGTACATGTCCCATTCACAATGGACCAAACCACCTGTGCCAGTACCCATCTGCCTTCCTCCCCTGTCTTCTTCCTTTGCTACCTATAAACTCATCTCCTCCTCCTTTAAATTCAGTGAAGCCAGAGGCCCTCCTACTCTCCAGCATCTGCACTGTGAATTCCATGCCCTCCACTTGCTTAACACCCCACTATCAACACTCCTTCTTTTTCTTTTATGTCCTTTATCTATGGAGGTCTCCTCTCTGGTGGCCACTGCCCAGTCAGTGTAGAAACATATGCACAGTTATTTCTCATGTGACAGCTGAATACCCAAACCCAAAACACCAACATTTTATTGGATTCTTATCATCCTCTCTGTTAGCTCTGTGAAGGACAAGTCTATCCTTACTCTCTGTGTCATTTGTTTTGTTCTTATCTGTTTTCCAGTCCCAGCTGCCTATTAAATGCAGTTATAGTATGTACCATGTATTCATACCCGACTTAATCTATTCATATCCAACATATGTAGTAGTTAGAATCTTATTCGGCTTGGCTAATGTCATGGACATCTGTGCTCAAAGCATGTTCTGACACAGATTCCTGATCATCCATATTGCCCCACAGCCAGAAGACCCTACCTGGTTCATACCTCAATAGATCTGATTGGCATTTGGTTCCAGGGACCACATCTTCCATCCTAAAAACTCTCCGTCTGTGTGTTTGGCATTTCTCTCTTAAGAATTTCATCTTTCCTTACTGATCTCTCCTTACCAATCATAGGTTTACACAGTGGTATGACCTAGGGTTATGTTCTTGAACTTGTACTCTCCTCATTGTAGGTCTTTCCCATCTAAGCCCATGGTTTCATCTATAACTGATATTCTAGTGACTAAATCTCTATGACCCATTATATCTCTCTGCTGACCTCCAGATTAGTATTTCCTGTAATGCATAAAGCATATCCAAGATTTCATTTGATATGTTTTGGTCCAATTCTACTTTTGTTTTTCCCAGTGACCCCAGGAAGAAACAAACAGCTTAAAACATGTTAGACATTTCCTCTCATAAATATGACCCCAATTTGCACCTTAATTTTTATCTATTATGAAATCTAATAACCTTTCTTAGGTCAAATTTTCTCTCTGTTATCACCATCATTGCCACTTGCTAAGCTTCAGTTTCATGTCCTCATTACTTCTCTTGATCATGATAAGAACTACAGGGAACTGATTTCTGTCTTCTTTACTAATCCCTTTGTTACAAAGCTGTTTATGACTCCCATAGCAACATTTTCTAAATCACAAACCAGCTCTGTGACTGCTTTATTGAAAGCTTTCAAGGTTCCCCAGAATGTATAGGGGAAAGAGTCAATTCCTTAGTTTGATATCCAAGACCTTTATGTTCTAGACCTTCTCAATTTGCTCTTCAATGTTTTCTAAACTGTGTTTCTAGGAATATGGGGGGTGAGGGGGAAAGGGAGAGAAAACTTCTGTTGGATAAACAGAGAAAACGTCTGTTTTCTTATAGGTCTTTAATATGTTAATATGCATTATCAATTTTATCAAAGGTGAATATAAAATCCACTGTTTCTCAACATTATTTGGAAAAGGAATCTCTCTTTCCAGGAATAACTACAGAATTTTGAAGTCCATGTAATACAATTTGAAACATCCTCTTCCATCCTAATTTCCTGAAACTTGTCTTTGTGCATTGTACTCTGCCAAATGGCAATCCTTAAGTTTCCTAACATATGTAATGGTCTTCCTTGTGTGTCTTGAACATACACACCTTCGCATCTTGGGTATTCTTCTTTGAATTATTGGTTTAAATAATAACTCCCCCCCCAACTTTTTTTTCAGGGCAAATATCTCTGCCTGTGCACATAATTTTCTGTCCCTTTTGATTATGAACTTCTCCTCTGTGTACCTACTAAATTCAAGCATAGTATGTACTATTTCTGTTCATCTCTGACTCTGTACTAGTTAGAACATTATTCTACTTAGTTTTATGTCATGAGCATCTAATATATTGCTTGACATAGAGCAGATATTTAATAACTGCTTTGGTGTATCACAAATGAATTAAAGAGTAGGTTGGATAGGAGAAGATAAAAAACTGACCCAAGAGAACAAGATTTGGCTTTCCTGTAGAAAAGTCAGTATTCAGGACAATGGCTGAATAAGTTGTGTACTTCTAAGAAAGGGCATGGGGGCTTGGATGTAAGGGGAGGGAATCGAGAGCTTAAGATGCTATGGAGAAAGCAGAGAGCAAGTCTATGAGAGGAGTTGATTGGTACCTGGATTCCCTACTAATCTATAATAGGCTGTTGAACAGACAAGATATTAAAATGACATATTTCAGATGATAAAAATATATATGTTCATTGTAGAAAATTTAAAAATCACAGGGTGAGAAATAAAATCCCATCACTAAGAAAGAATATTTGTTAAGATTAAGATGTAACTCCAGCACAGACTCAACAAAATAGAATTGTAATGTAATATTGTTTTCAGACATGCTTTTCTTTATTTAATGATATGCTATGATCATTTCTGTAAATCATTTTATACTCTCCCATAATGTGATTTTTAATAAAATAATTGCACTCTATTGCATGCTACTTCCAACTTTGTTTAATCATTAGTTACTGTTAGGCATTAGGATGTTTAAATTTTTTCACTACTTTAAATTAACATTATGATATATAATAGAAATTTCTGGGTCAAAGAGCTAATATATTTTGACTTACACTGTCAACTTGTTTTCTAAAATGGTGATATCAATTTAATTAATAAGATAAAAGAGTGATATTCATTTACTCTCATCAATTACACTCTACATTTTTGTTAGGTGAAAGTGGTATCTTTTGAATTTCAAAGATTTGTGTTATTGATATGTTGGAAACTTAGTCACTTATTTGACCATTTATATTTATTTTTTAATTATCCTTTGCCCATTTGTATTTGAATAGATATTTTGATTTTACTAACAAAGATGAAATGAAAGTTAAATTTTAAATTATCTTTTGAAACAAAGATTAGTGGTAAAAAATAGTTACTGTTGAATATTACAGATATTCTAAATATAAAAATTTAGATATAAATAATCCTTAAGACTTTGTAGGTCATCAGAATTAAATCCCCTTTATTTATATATATATATATATATATATACTTTAAAGATTTATTTATTTATGCATATAAGAGCTGGGGTACCGGCCAGAGATTTGGGAGGAGAGAGGATTCACCAGAGACAGAGTCGGGAGTAGAACAGGCAGATGGACTGAAATACACTGCTGAGAGGAGCAGCAGGTAAGACAGGAGAGGTCTGCAGCACCATGTGGGTCCCCTCCCTGGGTGGGGTTCGAGTTCATGGTGCTATGCCACAGGTGCTTCACAGTGCAGCACTTAACCCGCTGCGCAACAATGGAGACCCCATTTATATTTTTAGTGTATACTTTAAATCACACTATATATAGTTATTCCTGTTGTTTTGACCAATACTTTGACTGTGTGCATCTTAGTGAACATCTAAAGTGTGGATTATAAAAGAGATGGTTAAAATTCTTGTTCCACTTTTGCTATTTTTATGAGTTTGGCATTTAACCTCCATGAACATAAGATTTGTTTTCTTTTCTGCAAAATTAGGTTAACAATATCTTCAACACTGGTTTCATACTTAAGTGGGATACTGAAGAAAAGTAGTGTAGGTCAATTTTTGAACAGAGTGGATATGGTATGATGAACCCCAAAATTGATTCCTGTGTCAACTATACATGATGTGGACAGTAAAATAATGTGTAAACTTGAGCACCATTCTACCTCATCCACATTAAGGGGTAGTGTGTCTTGCCAAACACTTGTTCTTGGCTCTACATACAAACCTGGGAAAATCATGAAGAGCAGTGGAAACAGAAGGAAATAGTTTAGTTACAGTGAAAGGAGACTATGATCTCCACTGAGCAGTAAGGCAATTGAACCTCAGAGACTGAGACAATCATGTAGGAACTTCCCTCCCCAATGCCTGGACCTTTGAGAGATTTAACCTATTTAGGCCACATTTATTAGATATTTTCTACATTGAATTCCCTTCCTAATTATCTGGTTTTTGCACATAGCATCACTTTCTACTAATCTCTTTTTGTATTCTCTTAGTTAATTTACCATCCTGTGGATTTTTTGAAATGTGTGTGAGCATCTTATTGTTCTATTCCCATTGCTGCTCTCTGGTCTAGACCCTCATCAATTCTGATCTTGGTACATGTAGGTTCCTGCCAGTGTGTGACTCTGTCTTTAGTCTCTCCCAACCTCAGCCCAGTCCATGAAGTGATTTTTCATCACTTACCACCCAAACTCAAGTCCTCTTGCTTTTTCAAAGCCCTGTGTCATTTGATCCACTACTCATATGGATTCAACTGGATTCCTCATACCGCCTGACTTTACCTCTCTGTCCTGCAGAATACAAAACACACTTTTTTCGATGCCCTGGGTATTTTTCCTTACTACCTTTTATTTCTTAGCGGGTGTTGAAAGGCTTCCACAGTCTTACTCATATTCATAGTTTATCTTCCTGAATTTATGTTCCCAGATAATTGGGAGAAGTTTTAAGGGGAATGATTTCCTATGTTAGCTTTCTTTCTGTAACCCTACTGTAAAAACACTGAAGGGAGTGCTCATCCATACACATTAACCTTCTCAGTGCCCAGGTCTGGTGTAATAAGGCCCATGATACCTGTACCCATTACTTGTGAATGGGAAGTGATTGCTATAGGGTGATCTTGGAAGCCAGGACACTTTCTGCCTCTGAGGCTTTGTTTATACCTTGCTTCTGGGATTTTTTTTCTTCCTCCTTTCTTTTATCATTGATGATCTAATAACCTTTTATTATATATATAGCTCTCTATTTATTATATATAGCTATAATATAGCTCTTTATTGTTCTCTAATGAAGATTTTCCCAGTGTATTAATCATTGCCCTTTCCATTTACACATGGTACAAATTGTAAACTTAACTCTTCTAGCCATGTCATTGGTTTTGCTACTTCTGTACTTTAAGAACTGGTAGAATTTCCTGCTTTGAGAATCCTGGGGCATTATTTCCACTCTGGGTCACACCCTTATTTCACAGATTTGTAGGGTTCCTTAACCTTTCTTTCCTCTTTGCAAAAATTTCTACCCATTTTATTTCTTGGGTTTTTCTACTAAGATTTGCTGAGAAATCAGCCTCCGGTATCACTAAAAATAAGCATATAGGTCCTTTACATTTTTAGGATCCCACTAATAACCAAAGGAAACATGAAATTTGGGGAAAATACAAAGGGAAGCCACATAGTTATAAGAAATAAGCTATATATATATATATATATATATATAAGAAACTATAATTATTATGCTTTTAATGTCTTATTTATTTATTTTTGTCTTGGATTCAGAAATTCTCTGTCTCTTTCATTTCTCTTGAAACTGTATGGCCTATGACTTACACAACTATGAGTCAGGCACTGGTCTAAGAGCTAGGCATGGACCAATGAATGAGGCACAATTTCTGCCACTCACCTATAAATATGTTCAAGCCCTTGTATAGGAAAAATTACCAAATTATCCTTAAGGGACCTCATTTCTTCAAAAACTTCAACTTCTGTCTGAGAGTATCATTTTTCCATGAAGTTCCTTGACCTGAAATTATAATTGAAGGGCAAATGATTGGTTCTAACTAGGGCCTTGTATTTGCAACTTCAGCATAACTATAAAATGTTGAAATTGATATTTTAATAGGATGATGGAAGTTATCCATGGACATGTAATTTTCTTGGGAGACTATATATTTATTTCACTACTCTTGCTCAAAATACTGTTTAGCATCATTTTAAGATACTGTTTTCAAACCAATTTGATTGCCATTTAGGCAAATTATGCCCAACACATTTTAGCTGCAACTCATTTTGTATCTTAAATAGTAGAATCTAGTTTAATCATAAACTTACTACTCAGGCTCAGCTTAGAACAACATTTAGTTGTTTCCAAAAAATAAATGCATACCCCTCAAACAGTAAAGATCTGGTACTCTGGGAGCCTCCCTGGTGGTGCAAGGGGTTATGGGCAGCACTATAGTAAAGAGCCACAGCTAGAGAGGTGACCCACATGGCATAGCAGACCTCTCCTGCCTCACCCGCTGCTCCCCTCAGCAGTGTATTTCAGCCAACCTGCTTGTTCTGTTAACCATTGTGTCTCTAGTGAATCCTTTCACCTTGCCATACCTCTGGTCTATACCCTAGCTCCTGTATACATAAATAAATAAATCTTAAAAAAAAAGATCTTGTACTCTGAAGATCTTTCTCAAATGTATTCTAATTAGAAAAACTGATTTCAGAAGGACTTCATGGTAGGTTCCAAGCAAGGACAAAAGTTAGCTTGAGTTTTTTGGAAACAGACTTGGAGATGTAAGGTTGCTTGCAGAAAATATCCTGGGGAAAGCTTTTGGGAGATATACTCCAAGAAAATGAGAAAGGTAGGATTGGGTAGTAGGGAGAAGCTAACCTTTAGTGCAATTGTTACATGGATATAAGGATTTAGGATTATGAAAAATTACTTTATTTCAATAAGTTATATGTCCTGATATATGACTCAAATTGTACAAAATATCAAGACAATTTAGTAAGGAATGCTGCTCCAAAAATGTAGTATAAACTGATCATCTTCTCATTTTAATATATGTAAGCCTACTACTACAGATTGAATTAGGTTGTCTAATAAATTGGCCAACAAAGGGCATCTAGTTAGGGAATTCCAATGTAATTTAAAATTTCTTAAATAGATTCCAGTTTTATTATAATTACAGGAATGAGCTCTTAGTTCTTCTGTTTAATTTAAGTTGATAGAATTTTATTGTTTGAAGTCTATTTTGATTAAGTAACTCTGTACCTGCAGATTCAGGTGCAGAAAGGAATCTCTACTAAATGATTCAGTCACACTCAACCAATGCCTGACAAGAAAGAAGTAGCTGAATGCCTTAAATTTAGCATTTTGTCATCTCATGGTACAGCAGTGGCAGGGGTAGTGGCAGTGGCAGTGGAGCAGTGTGGGCAGGATGGAGGAAAGATAACTCAAAATCCCAGTAGAGAGAAAGAGACCTGGAGGGGCTCACATCTCAGGAGTACAGTCCCTTTTCAAGGGCAGTCTCATATTTATTGATGATAAGGTTCAGAGAAGGTGGGCAAGTATGTGGAAGAATGTACATGGTGGGGATGTGTATTGGGGATGCATAATGATATGTGTGTAGTGGGGATGTGTATTGGGGATGTCTAATTGTCTGGCACAAGCTAGGAGGGAAGTGAACAGGGCTATTGCTTGGGGGCTCCATTGTTGCCGCTGATCAAAACATCCTAACTCTAGTTCCTGTTCTCACTTAACTGTTAACTTAGTCTGTAAGTTAGTCTAGTTGGTTATGCTAAATCTGATCATAAGGACTGCCTGCTGTTTTCAGCAGATACTGGTTTTCCAGTATGTTCCTCATACCAAGACTTCTGTCCTGGTGAGAGGTCCCTGCCTGATTCTACATTTTTGCTTGACCAGTAGGAACTCTGGGTGCCAAGACAATATCCCGAGAATAAGGGGGCTGGGCATTTAAGTAAAATCTTCAACCTTAACGAATGCTTGTTCTTTCCCTAGCCAGCTAATAGCTATATAAAGAATACATGAATATGTGTATATTGCTTTCACCCTCTGACAAGAAGGAACAACATGGAAAATCAAGCTACCTTTAGGCTGAAGAGATAGGATCTCTATTAGGATGTGGTGGATTGAATGAGCACAGAGGAGGCTTAGTTCCTAAACCTTATCAGTCAAAGTGCCATCTGGATTGCCGGCCCTTCTGCCAACTACTACAAATTCTTTATCAAGGTCCCTTTCAGTTAGATCTCCTGTGCTTCCACATACCTGGATACATATCACTGTTTGTGGAGAAATATGCCCTAATCATGTCTGTATCTTCTATGGTGAAAAGAGCACCAGACACATAATAAACTATATTACTTTTCAGCTGAGAGTCCCCTGTAACAGACATAGACAGCCTAGGAAACATAATTGGTTGTATACTACACAGGATTGCTCATCTAACTGAAGATGTATCCCACACAGACAACCCAGCAATGTTTTCTGTACCTTGTTGTTTTAACTCTTGAAGAAAGGACTATCTTTGATTGTCAGGAAATGCCCTTTCAAACCTTAACAGAATCTCTTCTATTTTTTTCCTACAGTTAGAAATCTCAGTGGTGAGAACTCCTTTGGGAAAAGAGAACAGGGGGAAAGTGAATACCTAATTTACACTTAGCCTTTTAAATCATTCATTTTCCTTTTATCTTGGCTGCTGTCTCCATGAGAACTATCACCAAAGACACCATGATAAAGATAACCTTTGACATGCTCCTGGGAAAGTATATCAATGGTATTAGCATTAGCTGTATGGTACAGACTTTGATGTGAGGACTTCACATCTGCTAATGAGCACACAGTTCAATGGAACTAAGTCCAAGATGAGAATTCTAAGGATCAAATTGTTATTCAAACTGTTGATAACCTCAAGGACCCCCCAAACCAACTGCTCTTATTATGGTTACTGATGACAGAAGGATGAATTCCTTCAAAGTTTGTGTGAACCCAACTTGATTGAGTGGTCAACTTATCTTCAAGTTGCAGTGGTGTTCCAAGATAAAGGGACAAATCACCAATTTGATTTCCTATGAAACAAGGCTCACTGGATTGCGGATATTGGTGCACAAGTTTTTCTGCCAATCTCCTAAACAGCAGGCTGAACTCCTTAATTTAGTTCTCTATTTCATTATCATTGCATTTAATGCTGCTTAGACTGCAGAACTTCATGACAGTTTCCTGACTGGCTCTGTAAGGCTGATGGAAATCTTAAGCTGTCTGTTGGTTTCTTTGGCACAGACTGCCACATAACCTTATACAACCCCAGTGCTTTTCACAGTGATTCTGCCACCCCATACGCACTGGCCCACATTGGTTTGCAATGTTTGAATTCTTGGTATGAGGTCAAGGGTGAGGGTTGAGCGTGGAAGAAGGATGTATTGCAAACACACAAGAATTAGCATACAACACTTTTTGAATAATAATTTTCAGGATTTTTACATTTAATTTAAAGGAAACTCTCTGATGTATAAAAGCAACTTGCAAATATTGTGTACATTTTGGTACAAAATAAGGCAATAGCAAAAATAACTTTTGTAGTAAAAAAATAAATATTTAGATTAAAGAGAGCCATGGAAGCAAACAAACAAAATCAAGGGGACTATTTGGTGGCACAAAGGGTTAAGAAGACACAGCACTGAGAAGCTGTTCATAGCCATTGCAGCACCAATACGATCCCCAAGTAGGGTGCTGACCCACATGGCACAGCAGACCTCTTCTGCTCCCGTCAGCAATGTATTTCAGTCAATCTACCTGTTCTGTTCCCCACTCTGTCGTGAATTTTCTCACTCTCCATACCTCTGGCCTGTACCCTAGTTCTTGTATGCATAAATAAATAAATATTAAAAAAAATCAACCAACAATTTTTCATATCCTATTGCTGCTGTACCAATTTATCACAACCTAGTGACTTAAACAATAGAAAGATATGATCTTGCAGTTCTGGAAGTCAGAATTCTGAAATAGGTTTTACTGAATTAAAATCAAGGTATTGACAGAGCTGTGTTGCTTCTAGAGATTCTAGAGAAAAATCCATCCTTCTTTCCTACCTTCAAAAGGCAGCCCACATTCCTTGACTATGACTGCATCGCTCTGATGTATATTTTCATTATCGCATCATTTCTGTCTCTACCTTCCCTGTTTCTCTTGTGACTGCAAGAGATATCTGGGCTTACCCAGATGTTCCAAGATAACCTTTCTATATAAAGATTTTTAATTTAATTACATCTGCAAAGTTCCTTTTACCATATGCAATGACCTATTTATAGATACTGGGAATATTAAGACATGGATGGTTTTAGAAACTCATTTTTCTGTCTACCACAAATACTATTGTTTCTGGTATTAAATGAAAACATTTTTAAGTGAATAAAGATATTACCTTGTGTATCTTAAAAGACAGAAAGGAGATCATTAGAAAAACACTTAGTCACTGCGTCTTGCCTCCTTTTACTGCTTATCATTTGTTTTCCATCCACTTCAGCTACTGACTATACATTAATATTATTTTCATATTTCATACCCTTTCTTGCTTATCATTATCTCTTTTCTTGGCTGTGGATGATGATTAGGTACTTATATGTGCATACATGAGCACACAAATCTTACTAAACCATTTTTGCTGGAGCAAAGTGAGTGCCCCTCTGAAGTGCTTCGCTGGTAGCCTCTATGGCAGCTGAGTGACCAGCTTGGGATTTTTCCAGCTTTGGAAATCATTTATCTAGGTGGCTGCCCTCCATCCACAGGATCTCCCTGACAATATTATCAAATCAGATTCGAGTTTCTGGAATACTCTGACTATATAATGCTACAGTGAACCTTCCATTCCGGAATAGCTACATCTTATCTGCCTCCACCTCTTGTTTCACAACTCTGTGCAGAACAGGAGCAGGGAAAGTCTCAAATAATTTATTTTTAAATTATTTTATTTACTTATTTTTTTCATAAAATGCTTACTTTCTTTTCTAAGTGTAGGCCCTATAGAATTTCCACCACCAATTTACCTGTGCATCACCACCATAGTCCTTTGTGCTCTTCCCATCCCTGCCTTGATCCCAATCCCTCCCTCTTCCCTATAGAATGTCTCTGATGTGTAGTTGTCTGTTTACTTCAAATAGTTTATTTTTAATATAACAAAGCCCTGGTAAAAATTGATGCCACAAAACTATAAAAATCAACATATTATGAGAATGATCTAATTTATGTAAGTAGTAATTGTGCATTTTATAAGACTGAATGATTCATAGAATTATCAGAAAGGAGCAACAACATAAATCTTTAATATTCCAAAATATGTTTTCCTTTAAGAGAAAGTAAAGTTTGCTTTTGCTAAGTAGTCTTTTCTTTTATTTTGGGTTCTATGGGATTTCTATAACTTATAATTTTTAAGATATTTGTTATTCATTCTGCATATAGCATAGTGGTACCATATGTTGTAATTGATATAGGGTTACTCATTTTTTTGTTTCAACAACCAAACTATTAATTTCCAAAGTTGTTCCTCATTTAGAAGCATAATTTCAAGCCACGGAAATGAAATTATTCGCAGAATTAGTTTTTCAAAGAACAAATGTTAATTTTGCATTTTCTCAATAATGAGTTCCCTGGAATGTTTATGGTAGAGAGAAGCACAAAATGGAAGCTCATACACTGTACATTCTGTTATTCAGGGTCTTCCTCAAATAGAGGCTTCAGGTACTTTGTGATAAATTGCTTGGGGTTTTTCCATTCATAAAACTAAGAGCAACTTTTTAAAAAATAATAATTTGGAAATATTTAAATATTTCAATCTTAATATTTAAGATAATAAATATTTTTGAATAATATTTAAAAATAATAATTTGAGGAGAACACTTCAGCAATGATCAGCTCTTTGGACATACTCTAGAACAATTAAAGATTAACTGAGAAGTAGATGTATTGTTTCCACCAAAAGATTCACTGATAATTAAGAAACAGTCCTAGAGCATGGTCTGGCATAGAAGTGACTTCATCTACTGATTATTTAGAATGTTCTGTGGTCTTCTTGGGTGTAGGTATGGACTATAGGCCATGAAAGCCTTCATTTTGCCAGAGAAGAGAAGGAAGGCTTCACAGAGGCAATATTTGAAATGTCTGTTGATCTTTGTGCTTTTGCAGATGGAAATATTATAGGGGAAGTGGGCTATGGATTGACCAGAGAGTCACAGGGAAGAGACTGAACAAAATTTTCTCATATAAATTGTAAGCATGGTAAAAAGTGATCCAGGACTTGTAATATACAGACATGTTTGGAGAACTTCTTTCTGTAAAAGTGGAGCAGCTGATAAGCTTTTGCCTCATTTTGCTGGCAGGTTCATCATCTCATTTATAGGCAGTAATAAAAGAAAATGTTAATGAAGTATCTTGTCTTATTTGAAAAGTTTTCTGACTTTGTAGAAGAAATTTATCAGATGATTTGATGGCTGAAATTTTACTCTACAATAAATCACAGACTCCACTGTCAGCTGAACCTGGATTCAAATCCAAGGTATGGCATTGAACAGCTGAATTACCTGAAACAAGTTATTTAACTTCTGGATCACAAATTTCCTTTGTGTAATGAGGAAAATATTAATTCAGACCATATAGGACTGTAGCTAGGTGTAAATAAGATAATTCGTTTAAAGAGATACATAGTAGGTAATCAAATGTCTATCATTGTTATTATGATTAAAAATTACTTTCAGAAAAAGGAGAAAGCAAAGTTTGCAAAGACCCTTGTTGCTATGCTGAATTTCTAGAGCATGTTACCTTATTTTACAAGCTAGATGTCTAGCATAAAAAGGAGACACTATTTTTGAGGAGTTGGAATCAATTATGTGCTAACAAGAACAACATGTATTTGGAATTTTAACCCTTCTGCCATTAATTAATTTGGGAACTATGGTAATACAATTTAAGATTTTTCTTCTTTTAAAACTAGCTGTGAATTGCATCTAAATTTACATTAAGTAGGCTATCAAAATCTTCTGCTTTTATTACAAAAGACTTGTGTGGTGGATAAAGACAGTTTAAATGCATAAGGAATGAAGTGGAATAATGATTTGGTGCATATATTCTGATAATTACTACTTCCTTTACTCTAACTCCCCTGAGATAAATTTGCTGTCTTAACTTCATTAACAAGAGATTGCAAATCTTAGCAGTACATGAGAATTTCACCTGAATTTCAGAGTAATGGATTACAAGTATCTGTTTTTCTTGAAAAATCCTCATGACTGAGAAGAGTTCTTTAAGAACTGAAATAATATATGCGAATGGTACCAAAGGGATTTGCATTTTAATTCTCATGTTTAGAGATCATTAGGTTTTTTAATATTGGAAGTAAAATGACAGTTTTTTGTATTCTTCTGCAAAAAATAAATTATTTTGATCTACTTTTAAAATTTAGTAGAAGGAAGATTTTTTTTAGCAGTTTGAGTGGCTTTAATAAAAAATGCATTTCGAAAACCTGACAGTGCTCAACCAGATCTAAGTGCCTAAAATGACTCGGCTGTGACTGAAGAAAGCATTTTGTAGTACTTTAACATTTTACAAAAAATCACATCAACAATGAATAGGCTTCAATTCTGAAAATAACAGTTGCCCAATTCAGGGATCACAGTGGACATAATCCTAACCGTTCACTCAATGAATTGCCATCTCATCTTTGTATCGTTGATTGTCAGTTCCCTTTTACTGAGAATGTCGTTTTCCAGTGATGTTTTTAAATGTCTGAATTTGAAGAATGATTATCTACTGAAGCAATTAAGTAAACAGATTATGCGAATTTACAAAAAATCCATTTCCAAAATTGAAGAAAGCCAAAAAACTTTCCTGGAGTAGTTTTGGGTTTACAAGGAACTTCTAAGTGGGAAACAGAAATTTTCCCCCAAGAGAAATTGTCCCTTAAAACTGTCAAGAAAAACAAACAACAACAATTATTCTCTGATTCTCACTTCCCCAAACACTAATAGTTCTCCAGATTGGACCTGTGAGATATAAGAATTTTCTCTAAGTAAGAAGTTTTGGCTTTAACTCTATACTTGTAATTTTTTTCTTGTCTCATCAAATTATCAGTTATACCCTGAGACATTTTTTCAGCTCCCTTTTAATTGGTTCCTACAGTGTTCTGTAGAGACTGTTACTGGCTATCAATTCTTTCAGAGTTTAATTTTTTTTTAAATTTTTTTTGCAAGGGGAGATGAGTAGGACAGTATAGCATTTAAACATTTTTATTATGAATCCTTACTTTAATATTAATTTATACCAGTTGTCCTGAAAATAAGGCATTTCTGGTGTTTTGGGTATACATCATATCAATGCAATAGCTCAGGGAAATCACACAACTAAGATGATTAAAAGAAAAAAAGAATTAGCAAATTTTTCATCTTCTTAGCCAATTTGTTTATCCTAAGGGATTTTATCTGTGAAGAAATCATGTGGCAAATGATAGAATAATCTAGTAGCACAGACATGGCCTCTTTCACCTGTTTCCCACCCGATCAGCAGCATGTCCCCTTAGGGGTTTCCATTCTATAAAGTCATTTCCTGTTTTTTCTAGGAAGTATACTATTGAGAGAGCTTCAAGGTATTCATATTTAAAATAGCAAGATATCTGACCTTAGATAAGTTGGAATTTCCTCAATTTTCTTATGGTTAAAACTGTTGAGATAAAACATTTCCTCTACTCTCTTAGTCCAGTACCTGGGGACTACAAATTAAATTAATAAAAGACATATTAATAAAATACACACACCTTTTATTAATTTTTATATCCCTACAACTTCACAGAAAAGTGAAACTCAAAGAAAAGTTTAGATTAGATTAAAAGCTTGATTCAGGGATATATATACATTCTGAACAAGAGAAAAGGATTTTGGACTTCAAGGAATGATGAATAGTGGGGAAGAGACTAGAAAATACATGTGGGAATTTATAAAAAGTGAGGATTTTTTAATAAGATATGTTTCTGCAAACTCATCTTGGTTTCAACTTTCCCTCTTCAATAATAAGAAGAGTTTTTCTTTCCCTAGAATGGCAGATGGCAGTAAAAGTGAAATTTTGGCTTGAGGGATGGAGAGAGAGCCTTCTTCCTCAAAAGGATATTTACATCTAGTTTTTAAGACAGAGAAGTCTTCCTGCATCTGTTGATTCTCAGTGCCTTCAGATCAAAATAATCCTTATGCCAAAATCACATATTTTGGGTTGACATGTTCTCATTTGTTTCATGAAGATGACTATAGGTGACTTCAACAAATGTCAAGCTCCTTCTCCTCTTACCTTCTTCTCCATTCTACTCACAGAGTGGAGTATCTTCATTCTTGCTGAGATAACTTTTTTCTAATGTGTTGTTTGGGCTCTTCATTTCTGTTATTGGATTTCCCAGATATTGAATCGTACCCTACCTATCTACTTGTATTCACACAAAAATTTGACACTGGATTTTCTATAAGCTCTCAGATCACTGCTCCTGGAACCAGCCTACTGCTTTCACTGTCATTAAAGGTAGATTACAGAGTTAAGGGCCCAGAGATGGATCTTGTCAGAGCATTTCCATATATGGTAATGTTATCACCTACTGGGAACTTTTCAATGTAAAAAATTATCAAAAAAATAACTCTAGTGTATTTCATTCTCCATTTTGAGACACTCTTGAAAGTTGTCACGGATATGACATATTCCCTGTTTTTCTCACCAGTATTGCTTTTTTCTTTCTAATCAAAGCAATTTGAAGATGTGAAATAGTGTTCCATTCTTTCTTACCCATAGTATTTATCACCAAATCCTCTAAAACTGTATTCCAAATAATTATTATTTTAGATATTTTCCTGCTTCCTTATACTTTACTTACCTCACCATAGATATGAACATTGCTTTCAGTACCAATTCTTTAAGGTTCTTTATCTCTCCCATGTTCAATTTGCAAATTTGATCTTAATATACTACTTTTGAGTTTTGCTATTTTACCCAAATACTTCCAATGGCTCCTTATGATAAAATAAAATGAAATCTGTTAATTTGATATTTAAGACAATTTATAGCCTGAAACTTTCCTTTTTCTTTCTCATATATTATGGTTTGGAAAGAATTTTTTTAATAGGGACTATCAGTGGTCTCTAACCTAGTTGATAAGAACACCTGGGTTACCTGGAACATATCTTTACGTCTTTTGACATTCCTGTCACCTGAGTTCCATTCTTCCTTCAAAGTTTAAATCAAGTGTTTTCTGATCATACTTTCTGGTTTGTCTGGAACAACCCTCTGTCTTAGCATATGTAGTAAGTGTATCCTCTCTGTTATTCCAAAGTGTCCCAGCTTAGAAGAGAAATGATGTGGGCATTCTACATATGAATCTTTTCATTTCTATTGGAAAAATAATTGTCTTTTTCTCCTCTGAAATCCATTGAGATTTTCTGTCTATAGCACTGCTTGGGTAGAGACTATATGCCATAATAAAAATGTGATTACTATGGGTTAGGTGCCTTCATATACTATCTGTAATTTATAATGTGTATTTTTCACACACACACACAAACATACAAAGAGTAGATTTAAAAGCTTGCCTATGGTGTCAGCAACAAAAGTAGAAGAACTTTCATTTAAATTTAGAGCCATCTGTCTGGACAGTTTGTGCTTGATCTACTACATGGGGCTGCTAGCACATCCTGCTTTTTCTGGGACTCTCCCAGTTTCAGAACTGAAAATCCCACATCCCAGGAAACCCCTTGGTTCCAGAAAATGGGGGAAAACTCTACAGCATGAAGGCCTGGGTCTCCCTGAGTTAACGAGTCTTTCCTATCGTGACACCTCAGCTGTATTACAAATATGCTCTTGACGTCAGAACTTAGGTCTTGCCTCCATTTCATCGTTCACAGAGGCCTACTGAATATCACTTCGCATCTCCATATTTTTCATGAATCTGTCTGGCTTGTACAGCTAACTTGTAATTTTCTTTGAGGAAGAAATGATGCACTCTTAGCTTTATGTCTCCCATGCCACCTAATACTGTGCTTAACTTGTAGGCGATGAACAAATGCCTAGCTTCTGAGCAGAAGAGCTCAATCAACTCTTTTTTTGAACATATGGGTTTTCATGGCAGTCTGTTAAATCCCTCTTCTGTGTTATAAAAACCCTTTCGCCGTACCACTTTTGAGCTTTCCTAAAATGTCTTTCAGCACAAATAGGGTACTGCTCCCTGGCATAGCTACCAAGGACACATGTCTATCTCTGAATATTGCCTGTATCTTATACATACCTGATCTAAATGTCCATAAAATTCTGTCCTCCTCTGCCTCCTGATAATTATGCAAAGATAAATCATTCTAATTTAAACAGATATGGAAACATTGAGTGAATTACTGTATAGGCCTAAGTTGGAGAATTGATGAAGTTTTTGGCTTGAAGTAGGACTTAATTTACATCTATTTTTTTGGATCCGTAATCCAAAAGAAATCCTCTGATGGTTCTTGTTTCCCATGCTAAGTTGGAAGGATGTTGGTGAATGAATCTTTTTCTCATAAAGCAATGGGTATCACCCCATGTAATTATCTCCTTTCTCCCTTTATCAAATCCAGGGGCAAGCCCTGTCCCCATCCTTCCTGAAGTCACTGGCCTGAGTTTCAGGAAGCGTCTCCAGCCTGCTTCTGGGACAGCAATGAACACACCTTCATTTTCGAAGACCATCTTTTGCTCCACCTTGGTAGCCCTTCATTTAATCAGATAATCTTGGGGAGAAGTGGTGGATATACCCAGAAGTGCAATTCACTTGTTAGGAATTTTTTTTCTTTTTAAATTTCAAGGATATATCTGTAACTGCATCAGATTCATAAAACAAACCCATGTACCCCTCCCCAGAAATTACTGATTTCAGAAGCTTGCTGAGGAATACAACTATCAGTTAAAGAGCATCTATATTTTTTAAATTAATCTACAAAAACATTGCTTCAAGATGGTGCAATCTGCAGTTGTCTTGCTATGTAAACTCTGCATAGAAGTTGAAATAATCTTCCCATTCTCTTTAAATGGAGGTGGACAAAGCTATTAACTTTCTGTTGTCCTTATGTCCCTTCACCTATCCTTTTAAAAATTTTATTAGGTACTTTAATGTGTGGGTTGAAATCAATAGAGGAAAAACTATTAAAAATTATCGGTCAGCTGTGGTTTCTCACTAAATATTAAAGCAGCTTGGCAAATTAGCACATACCTCTAAGTGTTAGACCTGTGAGAAATAATAGTTTTGGCAAATACACAGTAGAATCCACATTGAAGATATGGCCAAGGTGCTGCTTTGGGTTTCTTCTAGCTGCTGTAGTTCACTGTTAACATTATTCTGTTTTTTTTTTTTTTTTTTTTTTTNCTGCTGTAGTTCACTTTTAACATTATTCTGTTTTTTTTTTTTTTTTTTTTTTTGCTTTTATTAGTATGCGGTGAGCAAGTAGGGAACATTAACAGTTGGAAGGATCCCTTTTAAGGATACATTATATCAGAAGATAGCTATCAGAGCAACTTGGGAGAAATAGGAAACAGGTGCAGAAACAGGTGAGTGGAATATTGCTTGTTACTGGAGGGATTAAGTGCCTGGGAGAAATGGGCAATTTTGATGGGTGGTATGTGCCTTGTATTCTAGAAGGACTGGTAGATAACTTGTTAATGCAAACAATATGAAGAAGATTGTCAACCCAGGTACTTGAGGAAGAGTAGGGCTGTGTAGACAGAAAAGTTACTTTCTCAGGTGATTTGAAGAAAATTAGCCTCACAGAGAGGGTCCATACTTGAAACTAAAAGACTCTGGCAGCAGAATTAGTTGTAAGTCAGGGATAGACTTATCAGGACTTGATAGAGTATGTCAAATCCTGTTACTAATGAGCAAAAGGAATAGGCAAAATCCAGCAATAGCTTCTTACATTTTTCTCACTATGAAAAGTACAGATGAAATGATGTTTTTGTGTGCCCATGTGTAAAATGAGGAATTTATGTCATATTTGTGTTTTTACCATGTTCTTAACCTAATCTGGGGTATAGGGTCAAAGATCACATTTAACACCACGTGTCCTGCTCAGGAAGAGATTTTCATATTTGTATTTTGCTTTATGTTGTCACTATATTTACAAAAATTGAGAATTAACTGTTTAGTTCATCATTTACATGATATTCACCATTTAAAGATTCCTGATTTTGTTCTTTTTTTTTTTTGTCAAAAGAATTATGTTCAAAAGATTTGCTTAGAGAGTTCTGTGACAGGTACTATTTGTATTTGAACATGAACAAAAGTCTGGCTGAATATAAGAACACTGAATTATGATATCCCTTTCAGTGGTTCCATATGTGTCATGTGTTGCACTTCACAAGGCAATGAGAACTCTGAGGCCAACCTGTTTTTGCTAACATGTATGTTGATTCTGTTTTATCTCTTAAATAAATTTTACTGTGTAATAGAGATATATATTTTCTCATATGAGTAACAAAGCATAGGTATAAGTTACTGAAAATAAATTAGAGATTCAAAATGGAAAAAATGACACTCTGAAAAGGAAGGACTGATGGAAATTGATGATCACACCTATTACTCAGGGCTAAGGAGGCCTGGCATTGAGCAGCCAAGTATAGAAGAAACCTGATCTATCAGAAGATCTTCTGGATGATCCTATTGACTATAAGGAAATGATGACACACGATGAGAAACTGTGATCCAAAATACAATAATTGTAAAATTGAATCCAGATTTCCTACAACAAAGAAGAGAAGTATGTTATGTGGAAAGGAGAAAGGTTCTAGGGATGAAGTTTGAGGTGAAAAAAATGCAGGGGAAATAAGGCACTCTTTTTCTGATGGTACATAGACCAGACTTCCTACTTCATGGTCAATTTTCTGCCAGCTCAACTGAAAGGCAAAAGCTCTTGGGAAACTGTGCTGCTGTGGAAATTAGTTATCTGAGGGAAGACCACCCTTAGGTTCATCAGGAATTATTCTTTCTGGTAGATTTGGAGGCCTGTTAGCAGTGAAGTTTATGACTCCCTAGTGATAGATAGTGAAGGAGTAATTTGGAAATAAGTCAACATCCTATGGCATTTTTCCATTGATGCTTTTGTTGAGAATGTTGCAAGATATATCAAGGTATATGATCAGTTGGCAAATTCTTTCAGTCTGCCAAACTAACTTTTTTTTAATTGAGAAATTTTTCTTCAATTATGACATTGATTATTCACTTTCACATTTACCATTGTCTCTCTCATTTTGATAATTTGCCTTCCCCCACCACTGCATGAAGGGGGAGCATCTTGAATTTAAATCTAGTATTTAATTTAAAATTTTACTAGAATTCTTAGTTATCTCAACCTCCTCCCTAATCTCTCAGCCTGTTATCACTGTTATATTGTTTTTACTCATAGCTTTCTGTTCCCTTATCATGGAGTCTAATATTTTTGTTTTAAGTACATAGTTTCCAAATTTGGGTTTCCTTTCCATTATAAATTATTCTCAGAAGTGCATTTTCTACTGTGTTTTATAGTCTCTATATTGGTTAGAACAGATTAAACTATACTTGCAATAACATAAGATTTTTTGGCTCATAACAAACATACTTTACTTCTCATTTCAGTATCTTAGCCCACAAAATTTACTTCTCACTCATGCCATGTTTGCTGCAGATAGCATGATTATCATCTAAGTGGTGATTTAGTAATTCAGGCTGCTTTGATCTTGGGTCTCCACTCTCTCAGAGTGCAGGCTTCACAATCTCTGTACATTCCTTCTCTTGGCTGTACTCAGAAGAAAGTTTGCAGTGAAGGTGAACCCGGGAAAGAATTCTCAACAGAAACCAAACTTTGCTGGACCTGCCTCTGGTCCATCTTCCAGAAATGTGAGACATGTTTTTGTTGGTTAAACTACCCAATCTGTGAATTTTTGGTGTGGCAGCCCAAGCAGAGTGGAGTTCAAATGCATTTGAGGCTTTAACTATGAAGTTTAAATAAGAGACAGTCTGCACAGTTAATCTTTGTTTTTGTGCTTCTGTAAATATATGCTGACTTGGGGGCACTTACTCTTGTAGACAGTATCCTGTCATAGACAAGATTATCTCAGGGCTTTTAAGCTGGTTATTTGTAGCTCTTCCTTTTTATGATGTATTTAGACTGAGAATACGAAGAGAACCAGAAACAGAATTTGTTGTGTTTTAAAAAGTATACATATAATTTTGGTAAAATACTTTATTATTATATATATGCATATCATATATGTATATATAAACATGAAATTAAAATCTAAGAACTATAGTATCTAATTTCTCATATCATACCTTCTTTGATAGGATACTTGTATGCAATGTCAAGATTTTCTTTTCTAGACATTTTTCTAAGTCTATATTTTTGATCCATATTTCAATTCCAAGCTTTAGTTCCATTTTAGATATTCTACTTCTTGTGTCCTCCATTACATCTCATATTTTTGCTGCTGACATATCTTTGCTGATTAACTCTTTTGCTGATATCCAAGTTCAGATTTTCTCTCCTCAACAAGAACAGTCTTAATCTCTCACCCTCCTTCCCAAATCTCATCCTTATTCTAGTCCCTCTAGCATTCTTTATGTGAGGGAAATATTTAAAAATGACTGTAGGGTTGTTACAGGGCAACCTTAATATAAAATGGGTTCCCACACTGGGTTCTTCACCTGCGCGCTTAGAAGACTTAAAAGTCCCAACTCCAGGTACACGTGGCAAAAGTTATTAGCACGTTTTATTTTATGAAAGAAAGGGGAATAAAATAGTAATAACACCAAAGGAAAAAGAAAAGGATACAAATACTCTACCAGATCTAAGCAATGGAGCGTTGAGGGCTAGCTCCGAGTCGAATGAATGGCTCCGAAGGAAGGGGGTCTGGCTCCTCCGTAAGAGAGAGAGTCTCCCCGGCTCACCTCGGTTTTTACAGCCAGCCTGGCTGCTTAACTCCACCCTCAGGTCCCAGTAATCCACTCTTCGATAATCATCTTATCGGATTTGTGGTTCTGGAACACTGGTGGTCTGGAGTGGGGGTTGGAGTCCACACACCCATAATCCATTTAGGACCACCTTTTTCTGGAACACTGATGGTCTAGAGTGGGGGTTGGAGTCCACACACCCATAATCCATTTAGGACCACCTTTCCCCCTAACAGGGTCAGAGAATGATCAGGTATTTCCACCCTCCCACCACTGTGATGATGGACACCTGCAGTGCTGCGAGCATTCCAGGGTGGGCATGTGCAAGTGGGCGCACCTGAGTTGGGACACGGGCTTAAATGGGAGGCGTCATGAGGACGCCAGGACCAACAGACAGAACTGCGAGGACCAACCAACCAACAGAACCAACAGGACCGACAGTACTGACAAGCAGCAGTGAGCAGCAGCAGTAGAAAGCAGCCGAGAGGATGAGATGCACCGGGGGCTGGGAGAGCTGCCAACCTCCCGGCCCCCCAGCACCCATGCCTGCTATGTACCTGACCACCTCTACTAATAAAAGCATGAAAAGCCACCGAGGGCTCCAAGACTCTCCTTCCTTGACCTGTCTGCCCAGAACCATCCCGAACCTTGCTCCAGTGCCGCACCCTTTCCTGCTGCTACAATGACCATGAACTATCTCTGTTTCATTGTTTATTCTGGATGTCCCTTCCCCTACATGTCCACACACTGAGAGACAAAGCTCCGTGCAAGGCAGGTTGTTGTAGTTATCATTTTGAGGCAGAAGCTCAAAGTCTGAAGTAGTTCAGTGACTATTACACTGTAAGCCTCCAATAAGTGTTTGTTAAATGAAGGGAGAATAAAATCACACTCCTCAAATGTCAATGATTCTGAAGGGGAATGCTTGCATTTATGATGAAGAATGGGTTATCATAAATGATAAACCAACCCCAGACTAGGGCAAGCCTGCACTGAGATCCTATTAAAATAAATGAAGGCCTGAGGGCTTCTGTGGGTGGCAGCCACTTTCATTTCAGAATAGGCCTAGTCCTCCTTCAGCCTAAAGCCCTAAGTACAATCTCTAATTGTACTTAGCTGATTCCTTCTCTAATCCTTTTTGATGGAGTTCCTTGCCTTAGCCTCGTCCAGCTACATCACTTTCATGGCTGGGCTGACTGCCAAAGGCCCAGATAAAGGCAGAGAGAGACTTGATTGGAATATTTTGTTCTGGGGTGACTTTAACCTTCCAGCTGCTTGATCTTCCAGAATGATGGCCTATGCTTGACATGGCGGTGGAAAGGTGTTTCCACATCTAAACATGTGTCTGAGATGGGGTAGGGACAGGCTTTTCAGTAGTTTGGGAAGAAACCCTTCTTCCTGGAATTCTGGGAATGCTAAAATGCCCCTAGTTGGGCCATTTGCTTTTCAACTACTCCATGATGCAGCTTTATTACTCATCCTTGAATGTGTTTTCCCAGTCAGTATTGACTTCCAGGATTTTCTGTGTAATGATGACAGAAATAATTCTCTTCAACCTTTCACTTAAGCTTCTCATGGGCATAAAATAGTGGTCAAAAGCACTAATTCCTCAGACTTCAGTGAAGCAGAAATAAAGGCTATTTGAAATCATCTAGTTGGGAAAAACAAAACAACAACAGCAACATTAGGCTCTGGAGAGATTTCATAGGAAGAGGTGGTGAAACTCTGGGACTATGATTCCTGTAAGGGGTCAGATGTCTTTGAGCCAGAGTCTCTCTGGGGGATATTTTTCCTAGGTACTCTGCATAGGGGCTGGTTTTGGTTGGGGTGTGGAGTTGGAGGAGGGACAGAGGAGTGTGGAGGGAGAAATAGAAGGGTAATAGAAGGCTTGCAAACTCGGTTGCTGATATGTGAAGGATATCTTTGACATTGAGTCACTTATTTGTGATTCAGCTTCTCTCCACCTTTATGATATCTCATAAAGGAAATGAACTATGAGGATAAAGGAGTCTATTTAGTAAGAATCAGAGAAAACCTAACTACCTTTTTTAGTAGTGGCTGTCCATTTTTTGATTTCAGGTTTTCTGATGTCTGTTTCATATATTTACATTTTGACCAAGCTTTCTCACATCCTCAAGGTACTATATATTGTGGAAGATAAAAGGTTAATTTGAGTTTTTTGCTATTCAGGGATTATTTTTTCTTAGAAAATTACCTTGCATCTCTCATGATTACCAAATAATGTCCACAGACATTGTTGAGACCCTTTTCAAAGAGCTGATCTCTCTACGCTTTTAAACACTTTCAGGTCCTGAAAAATAGATTACTTTAGATGAGGTTAAGAACTGATAGAAATCTTAAGCCTACTACAATTGTCACAACTAATGATTTTTAGAGTAGTTTTTCCACTGTCTTCATTGTTTGAATGAATAACGCGGTGAGAATCGTTTCACTTGATTGTTTGCCCTCATGCATATTAATTAATAAAACTGTAGACCTGAAGGGAACATTAAGAGATAAAAACTTCCACCCCTGTCCCTCCAGGGAAGAACTCATTCAGATACCTCAAGACATAAAGTCAAATGCACTTAACCATCTCCGTGAGAAATGTTGCCGCTCTTTTAATAATATGCCCCAGTATCTCATCAGTCTTTACAGATAGGTGATTTTTCATGAACTTTAACTTAAATGATTCCACAACTAGGTAAAAATATTATTGTCTGTTTCATTCACCCAAATACCCTCAATTTCTTGAGAGACTGGTTGATATCTAGTAAGAATACACTAAATGCCATTCCACTGAATGAATAAATAACTGTATCAATAAATAAAATTAAGTTATACAACACAGAAGGTGACCTAATCACTCAAGTATTGAGAACTTTATATATAGTGCTGTGTAGAATTCGAAGATGTTAAAGGAAAAGAGTCTGTTAACACCACATTTTTACTATTTCTTACAACTTTAACATGGGTATATACATGTACAAGTAACCACAATCCCAAGCAAATTTTTAAAGGTGCTATCACTGTAATTCAATATAGTGAAACTGAATGAAAGGAAGGCATGTATTTGTATTATGATGAGTAAAGATCCCTGGAGATAAGAATGAGTATTTTTCATGACTGGTAGGACTTGGAGTTTGAATGCCCTTCTAGGTAGGTATAATGCAAAGGCATAAGGGTAGAAAATGTTGCGGGGTTGGGTCCAGACCATTAAACGATCTCGTGTGCCTTAAGGGTCTGTGTATGTGTCTTTGCCAGTGGTGGTCATCGGTAGCAAGAGCAGATGGGAACAGGATGGCAAAATTTGCTGTGGACCCTAATGCAGTCACCGGAGGTTCAGAATAGGAAAATATCCAAATACCATATTGTAGGTATGAAACTTGGAGTTTTTGTTCAAGTTTTCTACTTTTTCATCTATGCCCCATAGAAGAGTGCCTAGAACATAAATCTTTGATGTGCAAATATGAACTATAATTATTCAGTGACTAGCTCTGGCAAAGAGATAGAATTCAAACTGGAAAAGGTAGAACAGTTACCAATAAAGGAAATTTAAGGCCAAGTCAGTAAAATGACATCTAGGGATAATTTAATTATTTTGGACTAGTGAAAAAATAATACATTAGGATACTGAAATAATTTCACAACTTTTATCAATATTTTGAGAAAACTCATGAAGAATAGGAAAGGGGACAGGAACATATTTCAGTTAATAGTAAATTTGCTCTTAAGAGCAAATTCTACCAAGCAATATATTACATTTGGCTATTTTCTAAATATAAAATTCCAGATTATTATTAAGTTTATTTGTAAGCTCCTGGTAGTTACCTTCTTCTACTCCTAGGAGAAAGATAGCTGTGGAAGTAAGCTCTGGAGGAGAAATAGGTAACAAATATATATGTTCTAGCTTTAGATTTTAGCAACAGTGTGACAATAGCAAAATGAGCATGATGTATAGTCATGTCCAATGGTAATTGATCAATCAGTATGATAGTAATCAGGTTGTACATGGGCTAAGTTTTACAAGCATAGATTATAACTGTGAAAACAGAGGATAAACTCTAGTTGGAATTTGTTGTTGAGATAATAGTCTGATGAATGCATCCATGTATCAAACCAAAGAATAAGAGCTATAGTCACAGTATAGTAAATTAATTCCTAAGATCACTTCTAATGTAGGGCAAAATTCCTGTCTTATTGGGTTATTATAAAGTCCAAATAAGTTAATACTTGAAAAGTTCTTAGAACAATACCTAATACATAGTGGAAATTTAATTATTGTTAGCTATTATTATTTCTAGTAGTTGAATAAAAATGAAATATTGTTCTATTTGTAATGTGAAATGGTAAACATCTTATTTTTCAGGAATTAAAAAGTGAGAATGATGGAACAGTGAAAATAACTGATTTCTAAAATTCATTCATGTATCCAGCTAACAAATGTTTATTAAGTACCTGCTAATTACTACTCTAAATACTGTGGTTGGAAAGATAATTAAGATGAACTATTTATTCTTAAGAAGCTCAATCTGAAGGAATATCTATAAGCTCTCAATGACTATCGTACTTACTTGATGCATTACTGTCTCTGCTAGATGGAAAACTCTTTGAGGGTCAAACTGTTTTCAATGTATACATCTGTGATGCCTAAAACATAGCCTGTCACCTAATATAAACTCACTATGTGAATGATAACTATTAATCACATAAAAATGTATGCTGGCTTGAAATGCAGAATGTAATGTAACAAACATTTTGTTAAATGCATAGCTGAGCTTGCAAGATAAAAATGAAATTCTCTAATTGCCAAGATTGAAGCAGATTGGGAAAGCAGACCTGTAAAGTCGTGAGCTGATACTGCAGCTACCCTAAGCCATGTTGCTACAAGAAAGGTCTTGAGTTTTATTGCCAAGAGGTATAGACATGAACTACAAAAGAATGGAGTTCAGAAAGAAGAAAATTGAATCCAAAGGAATGCATGCTAAGAAGAAAAGCCAATCATGAGCCAAGAAGTTGCTAAAAATGGATAAATAAGCATTTATTGTTTAACATATTATCTACAATGATTAATCTGGGAACAGAGAAGCAAGATGAATTTATTTATTGGCACAGAGGGAATATACAATGGAGAGAAAAGTATACTGGAGGAAGAGAGAGATCTTCACATTTAGATTTTGTTAGGTCAAATCTAAAAACTAAAAATTTTAAGATATATTGATAGATTAGCTTCCAAGTTAGTTGAGAGTTTTAAAAAAAGATGAAGAAAACTTAATAATTTATAGGGGGCAGGAAAAAGATAAAAATAAAACAAACTTGGTAAGTTGAAAGCACTAAATAAAGTGGTAGGAATGAATCCTAGTTACAAATTTTAAATAAGTGAAAATGGCTTCACTTTACATTTAGAGATTTTCAGATTGATTTAAGAAATAGAGATTTTCAGATTGATTTAAGAAATCTAAGATATGCTATTTAAAGACACATCCTTATAATCAAGGGACTTAAAAAATTAGGAATAGTTGGAAAATGATACATCAAACAAATAGTAAATAAAAGGGAAGTTTATCTATCTGTATTAACATCACAAATTACATGGCTTGAAAACATAGACTTACATGTAAAATATTATGAAGTCAAATATGTAAGTTACATTTGGAACAAAAGTTTATTTTATACAGGTAAGGATTACTACTTTCAGATCTTGAGCTTTAGCTAATAGGCAATGATAATAACTGGTATTATCTGTCACTACCTATATATAATTATAATTTAATCTTTACTACTAATGCCCATTTCATAAATGAAGAAACTGAGACTTTTAGAAATTTACAGTGACATGAGATCTCAAATCTAAGCCTGTCTTAACAGTGCTTTTAACCTGAGTTAATGTAAAAACTTCTTGGTAGATCTGTGAATAATCTTGGAGACAGGTGAGGGCAGCACAGGTGGAAGTGAGGATAACATGCATCAGCTACTATGAATAATTGTCCACCTCTAAGTAATCCCAGAAATTGGAAAGGGCCTGAACAAGAAGGACTTGGCCACTTCAGGTTCCTTTAGTTCAATGGGGCATTCAAAACTGAGGCCTAGCAACTCTAAATATCTCCTGATATGGAAACACTGAACACTAACTGAATACTAATTTTGTTCTGAATGATCCTGCTATTCATAAGGACACCACAAAAAGTGCTCCCTGGGTGAGGTGGCTGGAGGAGGGCCTGATTACCCGGCACAAGATATCATCTTCCTTGGGAGGAAGGGATGCCTTTTTCTCATCTCACACAAAAAGGCTGAAAGAGCCCATGACATTTTTGGCTTTTCTTTTTAGCCATTGGAATCCCAGACCAGCGCTTGGAATTCTACTCTTCCCCACACGTAGATTTTTCAGGGGGCTATAAAGGTTGTTTAGAAGATTTATCTCAGCAAGACACATAGAAAAATATGCTTTGGTATAATATCTTAAAAATAGAAGCTTTCTGATCGGCATAAATCCATTCAGGCCTTTCTGGATTTCCCAGTGCAAGTGTCTAACATGCTTGAAATTATGCTTGCTTCAGACAGCAGTGAGTGCTGCTGAAAGCATCTTTACCATCAATCCTTTAACAGGGGAGGGGTTTTTAAATGACTTGTGCCTCTGGCCTCTTCCCCAGACCCCATTTTTCAGGCACGAATCTAATAGGAGCCATGCTACTGACACCTGGGTGCTCTCTCAGCACTTCCATTACTAGCTGGAAGGCTGTCTACTTTCCTACTAAACCCAAGCTCAACACTTGTCTCTGTCACTTTGTTCCAGTGCTTATTTCACTTACATGTATTTGTCTTAATAATTTCCTTGACTTGTGAGACCAGGGAGTGTAACATCATTCACTAATCTAGTAAATATGTCCTGGATGCTTATTATATGCCCAGCCCTCTTTTAGGTTCTAAGGATGCAATGATAAACCTAAGCAGTCAGCTTAAGTTACAAACAAGGAATTAAGTGAACATGCAGAAATACACTGTAAGAGATGGTGATAGAGGCTATGAAGGAAAACGAAGGTAAAGTGGATAAAGGGTGCTATTTTATGTTAGCTATTCAGGGAAGGTCTTGCTGGCAATTGGGAAAGAGAAAGAAGGAGGGGGAGGAGACATTGAGTTATGTGGAATCCACGCAAAGAACATTGTTGGCCTAGATAAGGAGAATTACCAATGTGTGCTATGGCAGTGGGTGAACTATGAGGGAGAAATCAAATACTGTACAAAAATTAATGACAATATAAAATATATATATAATATATATTTACCAAGGTCCTGAGGCAGGAGACTGACTGGCAATTTTTTTTTAAAAAGATTTTGTTTATTTTTGGGGGTCTTCCTGGTGACGCAGTGGGTTAAGCAAACCGTAGCCACTGCAGCATGAGTTCGATCACTGCTGCTGGCCACTGGCCAGGAAGTGACCCACATGGTGCAGCAGACCTTCCTGCTTGCCCACTGCTCCCCTCACAAGTTTATTTCAGTTAATCTGTCTGTTCTGTCCCCCACTCTGTTTCTGGTGGATCCTCTCACCACCACACAATACACCTCTGACCTGTATCCCAGTTGTTTGTGTAGAACTGGGGTACAGGCGAGAGTAGCAGGGGTTTGGGGGCTAAGATGATTCACCATAGACAGAGTGGGGAGAAGAACAGGTGGATCAACGGAAATACACTGCTGAGGGGAACATCAAGAGATAGGAGACATCTGCTGTGCCATGTGGGTCTCCTCTCTGGCTTGGGATTGAATTCTTGACAGAGTGCCTGACTATAGCTTTGTAGCACTGGAACTTTAACCCCTGTGCCACCAGTGAGGCAATTTTGAGGAAGGATAGGGGACTGGTGAGACGGGGAGAGAATGTGGGACAGAAGCTCAGAAGTGAAGTTCCCACAGGGTGAGGAGTCTTGTGGACTAGGGGTAGATTGTATAAGGGAGTCATTTTGGTGGTTACATTTCTAACTTTAACGTTGGTTTTAAGATCAGTTTCTAACACTTCAGTTTCTCATCTTTGTTTGCCCCTTTAGTGAGAAATAAAGGCTTTGGGATATTTGACCAGAGGAGTGATAAGGCCTGACTTAGAAATAAGAGATTTCTTTGGCAATAACTAAACAATGTTTATATCCTCCACTGGAGAAAACTTAATGTTTCCAAATAGTAGGCTAATTAATACATTAAATTAAAGGGGAATTCTGATTTGTTTCCAAGACAATTTCTATGATCAATCCTCATTTTGGATTTACTGGTAACATATACACTGATATATAAAATGGCACCAGATAATTAGTATTGACATAAAATAAGTACAACAAAGGAAGATAATGGAGTGTGATTCTAACTTGTTTTAGTCTATTATTCCTTCCTTTTTTTTTTTTTAGAAAAAAATAATGCAGCCAAACTGTTCTAGGAGATAATAAAATATATCTGAACTGGAAAATACATGGCATCAAATAAATGATGAGGGCTGTGTTCAGTTATTTTAAAAGAAGGTTGTTAAAATTGGAATGCACTATAATTAAATCAAAGATCAAAAGTCAGAGCACAAAGGAACATCTGAGAAACTATAATATCTTAATGTCAATGACTACCAGTTTTGGAAATATTGATTGTTCGTAGTTACACTCAATTTTTAGTGAAAATAACAAAATGTTTTCTAGCTTTGCTTGAGTCAGGAGGGTGCATCAGAATACCAAACCATTTTATCTCTTCTCTTTTGGGCTCTTTGGTAATTTTTTTCTGTTCTTACACACTTTGGAAATTTATTGGTACGAAAAGCAAAATACGTGTGCCCCAAGAAGGTTGTTAGTGAATGGGAAGGACCTTCCCTGAACCACAGGCTGAGGGAATTGCCTTTGGTGGCAGAACATTTTTTTGCCCATGTTACTATATCCTCAAAATATTTTCTTTTAATTAATTTAATACAAACATATTGATTTACACAAAGATATTGATTCACACAGCTTGAGTGCTTGACTTTTTTATATTATAATGTGAATGCAGGTGGAACGTTAATAAAAGGGCAATTGTAGAACTCAGTCATCTAGTGTTCCTCTGAGACAGAAATTTTAAAACAAGAAATATTCAATTAGATTTCAAAATAGTGTGTCAAAAAACATCCTGCCAATACAGTGTGGAAGTGCAAACAACAGACCATTGGAGCCAAGAAGAAAGAGATAAGGTCAGCAAAATCGCTGACTGTATTAAAAAGAACTGAAGGGATTAATGGGAATAAAAGCTTTTTTAAATATATTGAAAAAAAGAGATAGTGTGCTAGAAAGTAGGACTGGGAGTGAGTAGGGAGGGAGAAATTCATGTTAGCTACAGTGGCTCAAGACTAAACTGCTTTTAAAAATCTGTGTCTGACAAGGCAAACACACTTTGGGCAATTGGGATGTAATGAAGACCTAGTTTATTATAAAATGATTTGGGCAGCTGATGGTATTTCTGCATACTAATGGACAGAACTTAGAATCCTCAAATATGCCTGCTGCTATCTGTACCAAAATGTCTATAAAGTCTACCTTTGTCCAAAATTCTGATTCTGCCTTTAGCCCCCCTGAACACCTCCATAAAACTAAAAAATGATGTAGAATATATGAAGCCTTAAATGGTTGATAATAACACCAGGGTACCAAGGCAATGAGTTATACTTACTCTGACCAGTGGCTTCCTCAACATCACTATAACCTCTATCCACATCTAGTTTTGATCTTTAAGAAAGATGATTACACTTACCTACCAACAATATGGCTCAAGAGAATTTAGCATGTGTCATAAATATAATGTCCCTGTGCAGTAAAATATACACTGAGGAGACAGAATGGGTTGAACTTAGTAAAGCTAAGTTACTGAGTTTAGTCAATCCATAGAGGCAGGTGGGTCAGTGGCTAAGTGAATAGTCTTTGGAGACAATTACCTTGGTTTGAAGCCTTTGGCTAGTGTCTTAACCTTCTTTTCCTCATTTGTATAATTAGACCTATCTTTCATACAGATGAAATGAGATTAGACACAGTGCTCAGCAATGTAAGTTGTTATTATCAGAGTAAAATCCTCCCAGACTCAAAGAAAGTATGCTGGAATTTCAACACTAAACTTCTGCAACTGAGAAGAAAATGAATCTCCAAGAACTGAACTTAAAATATATTTTAGAGATATAGTAGCTGTAAATAGAAACTGAATCAATATAATCTAAACAATGAATGTTCCATAGTCTGACATATATCCACATACTGTGAAGTAAAAGATTAAGTATTGATTTTTTTAAAAAGATTTATTTATTTATGCATACAAGAGCTGGGGTAGAACCCAGAAGTACGTGTGTGTGTGTGTGTGAGAAAGGATTCATCAGAGACAGAGTGGGGAGCAGAACAGGTAGATATACTGAAATACACTGCTGAAAGGGTAGCGGAGGAGACAGGAGAGGTCTGCTATGCCATGTTGTTTAGCTCCCTGGCTGGGGATTGAACTCCTACTGCAGTGGCTCATGATAACTTGATAGTGCTGAGACTTTAACCCCTGCTCCACCAGGAAGGTTCTAAATACTGAATTTTGCCTTATAGTTCAGGAGACCTGGGAAACAATTAGACTGAAAAATTGCAGTGATGTTGGGCAACCATAAGATGAACCATGAACTGATAAAGCTCATTAATATCTTGAGAAATAATCTAATTAATACTAAGAGATATATAATGAAGGCATTGAATGTTTTATATTTATCTTATCCACACTTGTACACTCAGGAAGATAGAGACAACTTTTCTAGAGATCAATTTACTTCTTAAAGGCATTTGATGTTGGGACAGGGCAGGGTTCTGGAGCTTAAACCCATTTCTCTGTTTGTCATGGCTCATCTACTTTGTGCCTGAGAAGCCTCCTAAAAGATTGGCAACACTTAAGCAGAATGCAGTGGACTAGTTTACGTGAATTAGACCAAAGTTATTGATAGCACTTTCAACTGATGGTCAGCCACTGAGAGAGAGCCTGGTCATGTGAAGAGGAGTAATAGGTTAAAATGTCTGTCCTAGGGGAGCTCAAAGACTGAAATAATATTGTGTCGTAAAGTGGGACCAAACACATTCTCTCATTCACTCATTGATTCATTCAACACACATATTGAAGTCCTACGGTATGCCAGCTACTATGTAGGTACCAGAAACAGGAACAAAACCAACATAGACCCATGACTTTATTAAGTTTGCTTTATATCAGGAAGAGATACAGACCAGGTGATAAATAATAGTGGTTATCTCAATTGTTATCTGTGGGATTCTAATTTGCTGAAGTGACTGAGTGATGACAATAGAAAGGTTAGTGCATTGAAAGACGATTTATATGACTTACCTTTCTTTAAAGGAAGGGGCAAACCATGTCACACAGGGCCACATGAACAATCACCAGTATCAGTTACGAGGCAAAAAGGAGTGAGGGCAAGGTCCAGCTCAAGGCTTTTATTGTGTTCTAAAGGAAACTGTTTGGTATTGGCTAATTTGAGTAATTACAGCAGGATCTGAGCCATAGGGACTTTCCCTAGTTGTCTGGTCTCTGACTCTGCTTGATTTATGTCAGGGAAGTGTTTACCTTCTGTGTGACAGTTAGATAAAGGAGATCATTGAGGGTGTGGGCTCTGGACTGGTTACTTTGCGCATGCTCCTCGCTGCGCATTTTGCTATTTCTAAGAACTAGCTAAACCTGAAAGGAGCCTCCCTCTTCAGACAGTGATACCACAAATGCTGGAGTATGAGGACTACATAAAATAAGAAACTATATTGAACATAATTGACCCCGTTATGGTGAATGGATGCCAAATAATTCAAACATAGAATCTAAAAAACACAGAACACTGAGCAGTAAGCAAAATTATGTGGTGTTTTATAAAGTGCTGTAGAAGAAAGCAAGACATAGATCTGGACATGGGACTTAAGGGGTGACACATGAACAGATCGCAGGGTTAAATAGTATGATCCAGGCAAGCCTCAGTGATGAACTGTGATTTTAGGAAAGACTTCAAGAATTTCCTCCACATAGAGATTTGAAAATTTCTTTTGATAAGTTACAGGAAGTTAACACAACAATAACATCTCATTTATTCATTTGGTAAGTCAATTAGATATAAAATATTTATTAAGCACCTATTTGACACAGGTACCAAACAGATATCAAGGAAACAGTGGTAAACTAAAAAGACAGACTCTGACATTATTTATCATTTAACTTGGGAGACAGATCATGATTGAATGCACACACAAATTTAATTGCAACTGAGAAAATTTTAAAGAGCCTATAATAAGCAGGTCAGATCTAGTTAGAGAAGTTACAGAAGCCTTAATTGAGATATGAAGGTTAACTTGCTATGCTATAAGGGAGAGAAGGCTATTTTAGATATAAGAAATATCACAAGCAAAATCCCTAACATGGAAGATATTTGAGAGAGAGCAAAGTGAACCTCAGGGTAGAAGAGACTGAAGGTATGTGTGTATGGGGGAGGAGGGAGTTTGGGGATCAGTCAGACCCTTTAGACTATATTAAGCAGTTATGCATTTTTCTAGACACAATGCATAGCGAAGGAAGAATTTTAAACTGGGGTATCATGTGACCTGATGATTTTGAAAATGGATAGAGGTAGAAAAGTGAGAAGTCAGGAGTCCAAAGAGCGATCATAACTTGGATGATAATAGCTGTGGTCTGCAGGTGAAATGGTCTTAGTGATGGAATGGATATAGGAGTAAGGAAAAATGAAGCATCAGTGGTGACTTCTGGTTTGCTCATGTGGAAGGTAAATGTGGACAGCTTCACCAAGAAGGTACAGCCCTTCACCAAGACAGGAAAGAGGAATAGGTCTTATGGGAGGAGATCATGGAATTGATTTTGGACATGATGTGTTCTAAATTCTTTTGAGATATTTATGTGGAGAGGTCAAATATGCAGCTGGTTATATGAACCTGACCTTCTCCAGAGAGAAGACAGAATGGAAAGACAGTCTGAAGCCTGGAGCACATAACATTTCACTTGAGTACAAAAGGATGAACTTACAAAAGAAAAAAATCACTCTGCCCTTCAGACTGTAATCTTCATGGTCATCATGAGAAAACAAGGTGAGATGAAGAACTTCTGCCCTATGATTAAACTGTTTAGACCTGATTAAAACACTTTTACTAGATTGAAACTCTAAGCTTGATACTGCACCCAGGAAGTCCCACTGGATTCTATACATTTTGTCTACTACCTGAAATAGCCCATTTCTTGTAAGTAAAGTCTTTAAAGGACCTCCTACTACTAAGGTAATTAGAGACAACGTCCATGGCCTGTCTCTTTTCTTTCATCTATCGGTCATTTCCAGAGAAAAAGAATGAGGAAAGTCTTGTCTTCACTTCTGAGGTACTAACGTGCTCCTTGAACATTTCAGCTTCCTGTTCCATTGGACTCTCATTTCCTGTCTGCTTCCTACTGAGGCATGAACATTGGACATTAAAACAAACAGGCTTTGTAGAAAAACAATACCTTATTCAAATCCCAAGAATGCAATTAATTTAAATATGTGAAGCCATAATTTCCTCATTAATAAAATGGAAGTGATCAAATACACCCGTTAAGATTGTTGTGCAGCTTGAGGAGGATAATGCCATTTGTAGGAGATAAGAAATTTTCCTTTCTATACTTCCAGCTTCTGTGGCTGGTCTAAGAATTAAATTCACGTGAGACAAACAGGAGGGGAAAGCAAATTAAATTATGTATTTATACACAGGATTTTCACAAGTATATGAGACTCAAAATGCTTCCAGAAAATTGAGATTTGGTATACTATCCTGAGCTAAGGAAAGGGACAGAGGTTTGGTACGTCTAGGTAGAGGCAGAGTAGGTAGTTTGAGGGAAGGTGGTGAGAAGAAATGTATGGCATGTATAGTTTCTCAAGTGAAAAATAGTTACCTCTGGTAGTGATTTTCTTCCTGGAATAAGTAAGGAACTTCCTCTAAGTGGAAGTTCCTTTTATAAATGTAGGCATTTTGCCACATATTTTCCCAGAGAATATTTATATTTTCTTTTAGGAAGTAAAATGGGAGGTAAAGAACTTTGCCTGACTCTTGGATCTCAATTGCCTTTAGCACAAAATCACCCTGTTTTGCAACCATCCTAGGCTGGGTAGGTTCACCATTGGTTAAGGAAGCTTAAGAGAATCTGGGAGTCCTTGGCATCATCCCCACAGGATTCTTAATAATACACAGGGGAAACAAAAGACAGCAACTTGGGGGACTTTCCTCTGAGATTTTTCTGGCATTTTTTTTCATGATCTCTTCCTCTTGCAGCCATTGTTCCTTCTCTTGTAGCCATTCCCTTCTACCATAGCTGTCCTCATTGCTGATAGATGCTACCAATATAGCCTTAGCCTCTAGGCTCAGGTGTGCCCACTTAATGCACACTGATACCACACAAGTTGTCCACCATCAGGCATGCATGCCTCGAGCCCACAATTCCAACCACCTTCTGCATTCAGGGGCAAAGGTGATAGCCACAGAGGCTAGAGCCCTAGAAGTCTATTTCATTTACCCTACAACCCACATGCCAACACGGCATATTTTGGGGTGACATATTCTTGATCTCTTTAGTATAAAGTGGTTTAGCATAGTATGCATGAAAATCATAAATTTTTTTGGCAACATACTGAATCATCTCAGAGTTTTATTCATAAATTCATATAATCTACTGTATACATATATGCTCCATCTTGCATGTGAAGTTTATGGCTACATGGTCCAGCGAAGGCCCAGTTTTGTTGGGAGAACCTCAATGTAATGGGAATGTAAAATCTCCAAATCTTATAATCTTGCTATCTCACTTATGCAATGCAAGAAACTCTGTCAGTTCTTTCCATTTAACTTGTTTATCATTTTATAGTTGATAATTTTATTTTTCATAAGTCTTAAAATCTGTTTAATCTTACCTGACTCTATCAAACAATGCTGGAATATGAAATCTTTAGGAGTCTCTTGAGCCTTGTACAAGGAGATCACCATGTTTGGCCTAGTCAGATTTTGATCACAAGAATCCATTTGTTAAGTCATGATTTTAGACAGACTCAGAAAACATTCATTAACTCTTCTCACAGTCGTCAATGATTATTAGCATAGGTCCAATTGTTAAATCATTATTCCCTAACAGCCATAATAATTGATAATGTGCTTTACAAAGGCAATTATTCTTAACTTTTCTCTGATGATTTATCAACAATCACTGCTCCCATTGCTCCTATGAAGTTAGGATAAAAGAGTTCCTGCAACAGTTTGATTTAGATTCTTTTTTAATGGCACAGTCATTTCTCCCCTAATCCAGTCTTCTTTTCTGAAGTTCTGGCTAATCAGATATGAGACTTGGTAACAATAAACACATAAGGAAGTGTTCCATTGATTCAAATTTCATTATAAACCTGAAAGACCCATCCAACACTTATTGATTGGTTATGAAACAGCCGTTACATTTCCCTTTCTCATATATTCCATTCTTCATGAAGCAATCTTCAGATAGTGACTGCTATTTGAAGGGGGACCCATAAAAGTAATAGAGAAGCAAAATAGAGCTTTTCTCTGAAATATTTAGGTTCCAGATTTGGTGCTGGAATTTGCTAGGGTGTGTGACTTGTATAGGTGAAAGACTTAACCACTCCAAGCCTCATCAATAAGTAGGAATGAGAACACCTATTTATTTTTCCAGCCTCTGAGACATGGAGAGAGTATTCATTGAGAAAAATATACCTTATAAACTGCAAGGGCCTGATACAACTGTAAGTTATTAGTTGACTTTTCAATTAGTATATCAGAAATCTAAATCCACACAAAAATCATTATAATCTCTGTGCTAGTTCATTTGGTCCTTTCCTAATTACTGTATAGTGATTTCCTTTCATTGCAGATATGAGTGAGTTAATAGAAAACAAGGATCTTCCTGGCACATACAAACATGTGGTTGTCTCCAGAACAGCTTCCCACCAAAGTCTGACTGCAAAGAAATTCAGAGAACAAGGATAATCGGCACTATAATACCCTGTGTTTGTGTTCTTTGTTTCTGATTAGTCCATTGTTTTATTACCATTATTTGCATGCTAATTTCTTGAGGTCTTGAGCCTAGCGTTAGAATATTTACTTCTATTAGTCTCTTAAATGTAATCACTTTCTCTTATGACATTGCTATGTATTACGAAAACAACAGTGCTCAATATTGCCAGAATTTTTCTTTATTTAAATTTTTTTCACTCATCTTTTCTGATATTAGCAACCATTCTCTCAATAATGCCTCTTATTTGGACAAAACTTAGCATATTTCCTTTGGTAAAGAGTGTCACTAAATTGGAACATCCAACAAATAACCTACGAGTTATGCAAACCAGAAATGACTATTACTAATTTGTGTGTGTGTGTGATAAAGAATCTCAGTTTTGCTTCTTTGCCAGTTCTTAGAAGAATGGATATTGTAGCCTTCTTTTCTGCCCTCAAAATAGCTTAATTAGGACCTCCCCTGGTGGCGCAGTGGGTTAAGCAGCGCACTATGAAGCAAACCGCAGCCACTTGCAGCATGAGTTCGATCCCTGCTGCCGGCCAGGGAGGGGNACCCACATGGCGTGGCAGACCTCTCCTGCTGTGCCCGCTGCTCCCCTCAGCAGTGTACTTCTGTTATCTGCCTGTTCTGCTCCCTGCTCTCTGTGGTGAATCCTCTCACCCACCCCCCCCCCAACACACCCCTGGTCTGTGCCCCAGTGCTTGTATGCATAAATAAATAAATCTTTTAAAAAAAAAACTTAATTAGACAAAACACTGGGTCAAGATACTTTAGCTCTCCTTATTTCACTTTCCCAATTTATGAAAATAAATGGGTAGGTATGGTGATCTCCAATGTGCTTTTGGTGCCATTGTTTTTAAAGTTGTGTTCTAAGTCATAAAACACTTACTGCACCCTCCCTTGTGTGTAGTATTTGTAACAAAGAGTTATAAGGTTCGCTTCCTGCCTTCTAATGGCTTATAATCCAACTTAAAGGATAAGCGAGGTGCTAATAAGAAGACTAGATGTCAAACTTGATACACTCTGTATGAGTGACACACACACACAAAAATAAGTGTTACAGGATAAGAGTGAAATTATTTCTCCAAATTATTCACAGATGATTTGACATCTAGGCCTTACAGTATCAAAATAAGCGAGCAGTCCCTCACTTTAATATTAGGAATAAAAAACCAAAACAAAACCAGAAATTGTTGCTAAAAGGGAAATTCATGTGAAAATTCAGCTAAAAGAATATGGGGTGGGAGAATAGTACTCATTCACTCTAAAACTAATATAGAATTTATTATGAAAAATCTATAACAAAAGACCTCATACCTTTTTTCCCACTTGTTACAGAGTTCTGTAATCACTGAATGGTGAAATGAAAGTAAAAACCAAAGCATAGCTTTAAAAGCACAGAGCTATGCAGGCTAATGGACAATTTGTCTGAGGGAATAGCTTTCAGAGCTGAAATTTCTCTGTGTATATTTTTCTTTAGCGTTTAATGTTTTTAAAGATGGCGCCTGTGAGTTACCATGACAACCTGTAGATATTATCTTTAGAAGTGGAAGGCTACAGATTTCAGCTGAAAGCATTTTATCCACACACTTTGAGGAACAGCCTAGTGATGCACCCTGGATGGGTTGAACAAAACACAGAGCACTCATGCTATTATGGTCCATTTCTTCAAAATATTATCAGTATGACTCAAGCTGCTTCTATATTGTTGGAGGACACCCTTACTCCCATTTCTTCATTACCTCTAAAATCTGAAAGATACTTCATTTTCAGCTCTTCATTAAACCTCTCTCAAGACAAAGCCAAAGTTAAAGCCCACTTCCTGTCTTGCATGATTCTTTTAAAAGGAATAAAAGATATAAGTGTTGTTTGTCGTATTGCAATTTGAGTGTCTCTGTCCTTGGGCTGTGTTTTCTCAGCATAGTGTCCTTAGTGATGAAGTTGGGAGAGTACTGACACCTAATTTTCAGTTGTGAAGAATAGGACTGGGAGGTACAGATGAAGGAAAAATTTCACAAAACACAGTTGTTTTCTGTTTTGGTTGCAACAAAGGTGTTGGGGCACCAATGCTATTGGCAGCTAATGAACAGTCACCTCTGCAGAAGTTCAAGTTTGGTAAATTCCCTAGACTGGGTAAAGGCTGTGATTATGTGCTGTTAGTGTGCTTTCACCAATTAAACAATGGGAGGAGAAAGTGAAATACTTTGTTGAGTTATTGAAACAAATGTCATCAACTAGTTTAGGTTAACAAAACATTAGAAAGACACTATTTCAAGGGAAATTGATAATGCTCATTGCTTAATATAATTATAATGTAAGCAATCTAAAATTCAGTCTGTTCAGTCTATCAGTTGCTCTGAAGAATTGAGTGGATGACATGTAATAGAGGGACATGGATTTAATTTTTTTTTCCAATTTCACTGTAAGTTTTGACTTACAGGATATTCCTTCACATTTATGAAGACAGATTTGGATTTCTGGTGTCATATAGGCAGCTGAACCTTGCCATACCAGAAGCAACATATTGCCAAGTTGATAGTTGTTGATGAAGGTAACACATTAAATTCTCTCAGAGGCCTAGTGTTTAGTAGTTTATAGCAATACTAATTTTGTATTTTAAGGATATAAAATTATTTTTTATGAAATAATTTCCCTTGCTTTTAGTGTTTATTTTTTATTGCCTCCTTTTTGCAACAAAGGCTTATCTATGTGAAGATTAAATGCCCAATATGCTTAATATTAAGAAAAAATATAGGTATAATAGGCATAATAGGTATATAAGAACTTAGTGAAAATAGGCAAACAGCCATAATTTGGTGTAATTAATGAGGCAAAAAGACCTTGGTAGGTGGTTTAACTAATGTGACTGTTGATATGATTCAACTGATTTTAATGGATTTGGTGTTGTCTTAGTATAAATTGGTATTTATAAAAGTTAATAGTAATGTTTTTTAGTCATGAAATTTCTCTTAACAAGTGGTTTTTTCAAGAAAAAAAAATTATCTTCCTGAGGCATGGTGAGATTGTGCTTACCAAAAACCAAACTCACTTAGGTTGGTGAAAGAAGGTTTAAAAGAAAATGTCTGCATTCCTATAAAAAAGTTATTGCTCCTGAAATCTGAACAAGGAGCTAGAAGAATATATTTGAAATCAATTCTCAAATCAACCTGGTGAAAGTTATATTACCAAACTGACAAATATTACCAATACTACCAAATAAAACAGAGCAGAATAAGGCAAGCTGGAACTGATGATAGCATAGTGTCATTCTCCTACTCTTTGTATTTCTCCTATCTCTCTAATGATAAATCTCTCTACTTTAAAACAATGCAATATAATCAAGTCATTATTTTATAAATGGCCTGACCCAAGTGTTGGGCATAGAGGTATTGGCAACAATAGCACTTAATTCATTTTGTAGAATATTTACTTCACATATATCAGGAAACATGATTTTTACTTTATCACTCTGTGGATATTCATGAGAAATATCACATGTAATATAAAACATATGAGCAGTGCATTTACCATTGACAAGCTAAGCAGTTGTATCCCTGTGAGGAGATTAACAGATTAACAAATGTCACCAGAAGAAAGGAGAATAGATTTGAAGTTTATGGGAAATAGTTAGCACTGGGTTGAAAACAAATTCTAAGTTATGTTTTTTCCCATAAAAAAGAATGTATGTTTGTACGGTGCTTATTGTTTGTTTGTTTTTCCCACTGACTTGACAGAAGCATGGATTTTTATTTGGGAACTTGTCTTTTTCTAGTTTTCATTGCAAGGTTGCCTGGGTGGGGGCTACCAGAAAGCTTAGGACTGAGAGCACATGACCAGAGTCAAGCAGTGCTTAGCATTCTCCCAGAATGCCATTGGTTCATTTTGAGCATATGACTCAAGACAGACAAATCAGAAAGTTTGACTGTTCCTGTGGCTGACATATGGAAATGTTTGCCTTTAAAACAGGAGCCCAAGAGGGAGATTTACGTCCTTCCTCTCTTTCTCCTTTCCTCCCACCATCAAAGCACCCATTGTCCACCACCATAGCCCATTGTGCTCTCCTCTCCCCCTCCTGTACTTACCTCTCTCTCCTTCTTTCTCCTCCCCTTCTGGTTGCTTCAGTTCTATGGTCAGATTTCAAGGACTGGTTTTAATATTTGTCTTTGTCTGACCTTTGGTTTGGTTTCTCTATATTCCACATGTAAGTGACACCATCCATTATTTATCTTTCTCCTTCTGGCTTATTTCCCTTAGCATAATCCCGTCCAGCGCCATCCATTTTGCTGCAAATGGCATGCGTTTACCTTTTATTTTTAATCATTGAAAGTATGTATCTATACACCACACTTTGATCCATTCATCTGTTTTGGGGTAATAATTTATTTTGATAGCTTGCCTATTGTAAATAGTGCTGTAATAAACATAGACATTGGGATCTGGTTTTTTTTGTTTTGTTTTTTGTTTTTTTTTTTACTGTTTTTTTGCATTGTTTGAGTAGATACCTAGGCGTGGAATTGCTGGGTCATGAGCCAGCCATTTTTGTTCTTTTGATAAATGTTCATACTATTTTCCAAAGGGGTAGACCAATAAACATTCCCATCAACAGTGTAGGAAGATTCCTTTTTCTCTTAAATCTCACCAGCACTTGCTTTTCTGGTCTTTTTAATATGGTTCATTCTCACAGATATGAAGTGGTATCTCGTTGTGGCTTTGATTTGCCTTTTCTCTGATGATAAGTGATGGTGAACATACTTTAGGTGCTTGTTGATAATCTGTATGTTTTCTTTGGAGAAATGAGAGAGCTTTCCTGAGAGAAAGCTTACAGAGAAAGTTTAATTTAGGGGAAGAGAAATAGAACCCTGATAAAGCTCTACTGAGCTCCTTTATTTAGTCACCCTGAGGCAATGCCTAAACCAGAATTGTTATATTATGAAAGTTGGTAACATTTCTTAAGATAATTGGATTGAACTGTAGCCAAATAAGCCATAGTGTATATATTACTCACTGTGGGAAAACTGGAAAACACAAATAGGTACAAAGCAATTACAATCACCTTTAATTCAATCTTCATATATTTCTTTCTTCCTTTTTCATTTCTTGACATAAACAGAGCTAACTTTAACTACAATTTTATTGTATCTTTTGCTTCTTATCTCTGCAATATATAGTAATTTTACTTTTATAATTTCAGGATTATTTAGATACATATAGAATACAATTAAATTATATTGATAATTATATAACCTTGTTTTAACTAGCAGTGTATAGGAATTTTACTTTTATAATTTCAGGATTATTTAGATACATATAGAATACAATTAAATTATATTGATAATTATATAACCTTGTTTTAACTAGCAGTGTATAGGAATTTTACTTTTATAATTTCAGGATTATTTAGATACATATAGAATGCAATTAAATTATATTGATAATTATATAACCTTGTTTTAACTAGCAGTGTATGATGAACTTTTTGTCATTTCATTAATGTAATATTTTTTAGTGGAGTGATTTTTCCATAGTATGTGTAAGCCATAATTAATTTCATTTCTCCACTATATTTGGACATTTAGAGTCCATTCTTTTAAACATGTTTGTTTATGTTATGAAAATTTGTCCCTTTATTTTATTTCTTCAGATTGGTTTCCTAACCAGGGCATGTTGGAACTAAAGTGGATATGTATTTAAGATCTGAGTGTGTGTGTGTGTGCTCGTGTGTGCATCTGTGCATGTGTTTGAATATTTATGTTGGTTTTCAAAAATTTTATACTAATTTATTTTCTCAAGAACTTAAACTCAGGCATCATCATTTCTTACTAAATCTGTGATTTAGAAAGCAAAAACTGCTTACATATTGCTATATTAGAATTTTAAAATTATTACTATTGGGGTATAGAATTTGTTTCACACATTGTTAATTAAATGATCAATTCATTTGTATGTAAATACCTTTCTATTGTGAATTGTTACTGATATCCTTTTTCTACTTTCCAATAGGCATTTTATTTTATTGTTGTTTGTTTAGGTTTTTCTTTTTCAAAACCACTAAGAGTGATAGGTAGTGGTGCACCAGTAACTGTTTTTAACCCATTATGGTGCATCACAAATAGAACCATGAGACTATTGACTTCCCTAAATTCAAATTAACAATGCAACAGATTATCCTTTCTTAAAAGTGAATATTGAATTGACTTCTGAAAACCCAAAACTCAGATCAACTCTTTTGTAAAACTGGGGCTGAGACAATGAGTCTGACAAGTACAGCTAAAACATACAGCACTGCATTGGCTATTATTATTGATTTAACTGCACAAAGAAAACTCATGAACTGTTCATTACATGGTGCTGTATCTCACAGATGTGATTTTTATTTAAGGCATTTATTTAGTATGAATTCCTGTTGAAGGGTTTGAAACAACTCTTTCTTCCCATAAACTGTCATCTACCAGCCTGCAACTTTATTTACTAGAAAGAACACATTCTATTTTCTGAGGGTAGTGTTGATTTTTTCCAGGAACACAACATAACACCTTGTCAATTCTTACTGAAAAGGTTGTTTTCTCATATTTTGATGTTAGATCATTTCCCAAGGATGAGAGATAGGGAAACAATTTCTAAATTCAAGTCTACAAAATCTCTGCTTTTAAAACCTGCTTTTATTGATGGAGTGAGTAAACTTGGCAGTGGATTTTATTGCTGTGTGGTAAAAAAAATTTCAATCTAAGGAGGAAGAAAAAAAGGAAAGAGAAAACTTGTTCAGTTAAAATCTTTGTCGAGAGCCAAAAAATTCTCAGCTCTATTTTCTAACAATGAAATTCTAATTGCTGAATTAGAACTTGCTAATTTTACAGTGATAACCCATATCATAGGTGATGTATAATTGTGTAATAAAATTTTTCTTTTATTACTTTCTTGACCCCACCTAATAATTAATACTCTAAAGGGACTTAAAAGTTGCATAGAGTTATTTTAGCATAATATTTAGTGACAGTTCCTGTATTTAGATGCAATTATGGGGCTACAACATTGTTCCTTATTGTGTTAATTACCACAAAATCTGAGCACTCCAAATTACATTTTTCTCACCATTTATTTTACGTCTTTGATATCTTGGTTATAAATGTACTATACTGTGTGCTAAAAGTTCCTTTTTGGAAAACTGAAAAGTTTGCATTTGGAAGAAACATAAAATCTTTGTTATCTTATGGCTTCAGTGTCTATTTTGGTCATTATCAGCATATATTAGCTTTATATCATCTCTAAAATTTCTTGAGAAGAGTGTGATAAGTAAATCAACAATTACAACATGGCTTGAAAAAATGTTCTTGACTCATTGAAGGAGGGGGAACTGGGCTTTTTGAAGTCAAAAGACACAATGTCCTGTTATAGACTGAGGGCTGTTGGTCTTCTGCCTTTTTCACTTTTCCATCCACCATATATAATGGTCTGATTTCCCCAGAACAACCAGAAAAGGGACAGCAATAGTTTGGAGGGTAAATGGGATATTGATGGACTAAAGTTATCTAAAATCAGCACACCTGTAGACAGAGGAGGGCATGAATTCATGACCAGGTAAAGAGAAAGAGGGAAAATGAGTAGAGAGATCTGTTAGGAAAAGTAGAAAGGAAAATCCTAGAGAATTCAGAGAATGAGAAGACTTGAGAATCTCTGCCTAGATGCCACAGGGTGGGTGAAGCTTGTCAAATTCCCATTCCTGTTACCCCATGTCCACTTCTAGAAAGACAAAGCTGTGGTTCTTTCCTCTCCCCTAATTAGCACATTGCTAAGTTCTGTTTTCATCTTACCCTCTTAACTGCCCTAGGTTCATCCTCTCATTGCCACCCTCACCACCGGTCTGGTTCTGGTCTCACTGTGTTGCTCCTGGATGACCATCAGTCTTTTATCTTCTGAACCACAGTTATTTAACACTAGAACCCACTTTCTGAACACAAATCACATCCTACCATCGCCTATTTAAAACCTTATGGGATAGACAAAGAAACTGGATAGAAATTCTCCCAAAAAGATGTCTATTAGCCAATAACAATATGAAAAGATGCTTGCCCATATTAATTTCTAGGGAAATATAAATCAAACACATTAGACCACTTCATACTCATTTACATGACTATTTAAAATAATAACAACACTCTAGCAAATATCAACTATTGCTGTGGTTGTGGAGAAATTGGAACTCTTGTATATTGTTCATGGGAATATAAAATGCTTCAGCCTCTATGAAAAAGTGTGTGCCTACTCCTCAGAAGTTAAATATACAATTGACATATGACCCAACAATTCCATTTCTGGGTATATGCACCAAAAATTTGAAAACAGGAACTGAAACATATATATGTACATATGTACACCTATGTCCATAGCAGACTTTTTACAAAAGCTGAAAGTTGAAATAACCCAAATGTCATTTAATGGATGAATGGTTAAAAAACCACACAATAGAATATCCACACAATAGAATATTATTCAACCATAAATAGCAAGGAAATTTTGTCAGATGTTACAACATGGTGAACCTTCAAAACATTACGCAAGGAGAAACAAGTCAGTCACAAAAGGACAAATAGTGCATTATTCTACTTCCAAATAAGAATAGTCAGACTCATAGAAACAGAAATTAGAATGGTGACTACTGGGGTCTATGGGTGGAGAATAGAGAACTAGTGTTCCGTAGATTCAAAGTTTCAGTTCTAGAATATGAAAAGGATTTTGGAAATGGAAGGTAGTAACAGATATGAAATGATTAAAAGTACTTAATGCCACTAAAGTGAACTGCCTCTGAACCTAAAAATAGAATGGCAAGCTTTATGTTATGTATATTTTGAAGTAAAAATTACTTTTGGCTTTCCATTAATTTAAAAAAACCCTGCTTAATTGTGTCATGTATACGGCTTTCAAGTTATAGTCTCCTGCTCATCTCTCCAGCTTGTCATTTGTTATTTGATCCAACCCCTCATGCATGGTACTTCTTTTCCTTATAACATTAAGCGCAGCCTTTATCACCTTCTCTAAGAAATCTTCCCTGACTCACCGTTGCCCATGGCCCATAATACTAAGTCCTATGCCTTCATCTTGCTTGGGCAAACTTCCTCTTTTCTATCAGAGTTTCTTCTATCATATTGATTTAAAACATTTAAAATTTGTGTTCTGTTGCTCCACTGTTTATTCCTTGCCTCATATCCTATTAATAATAATATATGTTTGATATCTGAGCAAAGGAATAAAGGTAATTGTTGAAGAGAACTTCCACAATTTCAACTGAATAAAGTATTCAGAATATTGAGAATAATAGCAACTATTGAGTTTTGAGAGCCTGATGGGGTATTAATAATATTTGTGAACAAATATTAACACTTAGAACAATGCCTGATATATAACAAGTACTTAAAATGTTAGATATGATTGTTCCCTTCTATTATTGACATGAAACAAAACATGATTTTTATATTCCCTTTTTTTAAAAAAAAAAGTTGCCAAAGAGAAAGGTGTGTCCTCTGTCTATCTATTGAATTTAAAAAATTGGCAGGTGATGCTAGACATGACATGGATCCCCCTCCACCCCATTGGATTCCCAGGCTCCCCTGTGATTTGTCTTCAAAATTGGTGAGGTCAGTGTCTGCTTGGTGTGAGCAGATGGATGGTAATTGGTGATTTTCTATTTTAAACTAGTCTTTTCTCATATGACTGTGCATCAAACAACACTGTCTCCATGTGAGGCAGGTGAGCCCAGCCTCTGAGAGATAACTCCCCTCTTGGTTAGAGTGGGGACCCGCCTTCAGAGAAGGATGTATATTGACCTTACTACTTAATCGCAACTGTTCCAGGCAGTCTAGGTCCCTATCCAGTTCCTCTCCCTTGGTCCAGACACTACTGTACGTAGTAGTACTGAGTCGCTGGAGTTTCCATTTAGATCCCCCCTACCACTTTAGGAAAGTTTCTTGAGTCTGATAATAAACAAAGTATATACTCAGGATTGTATTCACTGTCAGGTCACTCTCAAATTTGCCAAGTTAATTTCTCTCAGTTCTCAAAAATATGCAACTATCAAAGAGCATCTAAAATAAAATTACATTATGATTTAACCTAGTGGCCTTTTTTTGTTACCCAGTTAGAGCTTAGGAACAGGATGATGAGATACCAAAAAATAATGTCTTATGTAAGTCAACATAGGCTTATTTTAGCCTAAAGGAAATAAAGGAAGATCCTAGAAGGAGTTGGAAGAAAGAATAACTACCTGAAAGGATGCAGAGGATAATTTAGGGAGCTCAAATCTAAGAGAGGAGAGATTGAGTTGTGCACAGAAGTAGGATCACAGTCTGGGACCAAGAAGGTAAACCTTTTGTTAAGATTTTGTGGCACTACTGATTTCTCAACTATTGTTTAATAGTTAGTATTATGAAACAAAAAGGGACTGTAAGCTTGACTTTGCTGCTACAAAGAGGTATGAAAGACAGAGGACTTTAGTTGTTTGCATTGTCTGTAGTGTGTGTGTTTGTGTGTGTCAGAGTGTGTGGAGGGGTGTCAGGTGTCAGTGAACGGAAAATCAGATTGAGTCCTGCAGCCCTAACAATGTGGAGGAAAGGGAATCCAAGTGGCTTCAGGGCTTTACTATTTGAAGACATATATGTCTGCATGGTTCCAGGTGAACACAAACAGGCCAATGACTCTTGTACAGATCACACAGCTCTGTAAGAAGGTGCCTGTGAGCATCTTAAAACTTCTGGTACTAAGCATCTTTCATAGTTTTCCCCATAAACTCTGATGGAAGCAACTGTGATCACCTTTCCCCATAACTTTCCATTCACACTTTTTATGGTGGCAAAGGTCAATTCCATCTGCCTTTCCACTAATAGGACACCCTTAGGTGGTAGTGCATTGCTGAGGTCCCTGAAGCAGGCAGTGAAGATTATTGGGAGGAACAGAGAGGAGTTGTCTCCTCTGCAGGGAAAGATGAAGTTTAAAAAAATGAAATAGAAGAAAATAATAGCAAAAGACTTAGAATTTGGATGTGTCCAGGAGCTGTTCAGGAGCATGTTCAGTCCAGGGCAGGACCACAGGGCCAGCACACACCCTACCCACTGACCTGCTTCACTCTAGCAGCTGTTATCTCCATTCAGCCTGAGAAAATTGAGAGAGCAGGGCTTTCCAGGCTTTGTTTTATTATCTGTGTTTCCTCTATTAGTAAGTACACTGACCACAGTTACCTCTGGTGCTATTTGAACTATGATTTAGGCTCTACATGAACAAAATTGAATTGGGTCAGGTTGAAATTTAGTAAGTCCTATAACCAAAATTTTAGCGCAGTTATATGTATGTTAAAGATAAAAATAGGCCAGTGAAATGCAAAATAATAGGAATTGTCTAATTTTCTGGTATTCACACATTATTTGAATTAATAAATCAGAATAATAAATCTCATGATCATTTACTATGACTAGTTATATATATTCAGTATTTATTTATATGAAAATTTTCATATAAATTCATATATTTTAGATTTATGTTGAAGCATTAATTTTAATACTGTCATATAAAGTCAAACATACATACATAATTGAAAAGAGTAAGCAACTACAGAATCTATCATTGAGAATTTTTTTACTATTACTATTTGTGTGATAAATGTTCTTTTCCTTTTATTTCTTCAAATTCTAGTGTTATCTTAAACTCAATACAGACATATAGACAATTTAATCTCCAAAATACAGACGTTTTGAAATATTTATCAATATATTCTGTCCATTCCTGAAATGAAAATAAATCCTTATTCTTATGTGCAAGATTTCATTGTGATTACCCCTTGTCATTTAAGGTGTGAGAGATGTAACTAAAGAGAGCTGACTCAGTGATTTCTTATTCTTTCTCTTCCTTTCTTGAAAAGCCACAAAAGATTTGTAACCCAGAAGTTGCAAACAATTAAACAATAGAAGAATTAAAAATGTACTTAAATCTGATTCCAAACCATCTAATGTGGAGAAAAAAGGCAATATTTTATGGTGTCAGATTAGATTCTGAATCTCTAACACTCATTATCTGTCATTTAAATTATGAAAAGGGAAGGATATTCAAAAAATGTTAAAGAAAATCTAGAATTTTCTGAAACTTTCACTCTGGAGAGATTTTCCTAAGCATGAAAAGAAATAAAAGCATATTTAACCACATATCATTTTTATTTTTTAATGCTCAGTAGAAACCAGCCTAAATTCAAAGGACAAAGAGCAGACGGGGAAATATTTATAATGGACGTAGATGTTTGCATCCATTATATTTGCTTTCCAGCAGCAGCAGCAGCAGCAAGATCTATATAAACTAAATAATGCCAAGAACTTGATGAAAATCTTCACTGGCTCACATTTTGCTTTGTAGCAAACAGCATGCTCACTCATTCTGAGTGAGAAAGCACAGCAGAGTTTAGCAGCTACTTATCACCTTCTCACCTGCTTCATGGCCCTGCCCTAGTTCACTTGGTCCCAGTCTTACTGGCTTCCTCACAGTTCCAGAGATACACCAAGCCTCCTGGCATCTCAGAACACTGTGCCCAAGCCAGCTCCATCCTATGGGATGCTCCACCCTCAGATCCTTGATTAGGTCCTCCTGAAGGTCTTTGCTCACCTGTCTTGTTATCCATGAGGCCATCCCCACAAAACCTACACAAAAAAGCAGCCCCTTCCTTCTTTGTGTTCCTTTTCACTGCATTATTATCTCTGTATTACTTTGATGCACTCCTTTTACTCTTGTTAATTTAATATTACTCTATCTCTCCTCAAGGAAGTAAACTTGGGAAGTCAGGAATTTTGTTCACAGCTTAGCCTACAAATGTGCCCTGAATATAGTAGAGGCTCAATCTTCTTCGAAGATTGAATGGATAAATCGTGATAGACAGAGCTCTATAAACTGATGAGAAAAAGATTAAAATTCAATGGATAAATGGCTATAAAATTCACAGAAGAAATATAAATCACTGATAAACATATGGCAAACATTAAAACTTACAGAAATTAAGAATATGCAGTAAAGGAATAAGACACCATATGTTTACCAATCAGCTTGGCAGGAATATTGAAATGTGATGGTATCCAACATTGTTAAAGATGGGTTCTCTTTTACCTTACTGGTGGATGTACACCACTGCATTTTGGGAAAATAATCTGTCAGTATTTGTTAAAGTTAAATATACACATATCGAGGAGGTCCTGAGTTCTTCGGAGCTCAACCTTAAATTTCATTAACTTTGTTCTTTTTAACTTTTCATCCATTGTCCTTTAAGAAAAATAGTATAAAATTATAAGTAAAAAGTAATTTTAGTACTATTTAAAGGTCCTCCACAGCCAGGGCTTTGCAGCAAAATTTCATTAGCTTTCTGGCAAATCCTCCTCCATTGTACATGACCTTTGACATGCAATCCCACTTCTGGAAATATATGCTATGAGAATGAGAGTTACAGTGCATAAAAGATGCATGTACAAGGCTATTAACTGCTGCATTGTTTATAATGGAGTAGAAATTGGCAATAATCTAGTATCTGTCAATAATAACAAGGTTGAATAAATATAGTACCTCCATTCTGTGGATTATTATTCAGCTATTAAAAACAATGTCTATGCTATATTGTGTAAGAAAAGAAAGGAAAATAACATATAAAGCATAAGCCAATATTGACCAAAGCAAAAGGGCATACAAGAGCAAAAACAAAAGACTAGATGTGTCCATCTGTGAGTATATTTATACATACATGGTATGTGTTTGTATGTTTGTATGAGCAGTGTAAGCATTTGGAAACATATGTCCTATTAACACCAAGTAACTGAGGTCAAGAGTGAGGATAGGAATGAATAGGGGAATGAATAGAAATTTTTTCTCTATCCACTCTTGAATAATTTGACTATGTCTCTCCACCTTTATTGAGATGCAATTGACATATAACATTATATAAGTTTAAGGTGTAAAACATGTTTAGTTGATTCATATATAGATTGCAAAATAGCATTTTTTAATACAACTATCCCATCAAGTGACCATCTTTTTTTTTTTCATGGTGCTAATATTTAAGATCTACTGTCACAGTAGCTTTCAGTAACACAGTACAGTATTATCTATTGTTATCATCACGCTATACATTAGATTCCCCAAAATTATTAATCTTATAAATGGAAATCTGTATTCTTTGATTTATATCTCCTTAGTTCCAGGTAACCACCAACTTACTCTGTTTCTGTGAGTCAGCTTTGGTTTAGATTTCACATATAAATGATGTAATTTAGCATTTGTCTTTGATTTATTTCACCTGGTATATTACTTTGAAGTTTTATCCAATTTATCTAAGTTATCACATCTTGATGGTAAAATTTCCTTCTTTGTAATAACTCAGAGATATTCTATGTATGCATTTGTACATACAGTATATAAGTATACACATATATATGTATGTGTATATGTACATATGTAAGCACACATTTGTATATATATGTGTGTGTGTGTGTGTTTGAATATTCTTTAAACTGTTGGTGGACACAAGGTTGGCTCCATATCTTGGCAATTGAGAATAATAGATCAACAAACATTGATGTGCAGATATCTCTTCACTATCTTGTTTTCATTTACTTAAATTATATACCCACACATGGGATTACTGGATCATATTGTAGTTCTACTTCTAATTTTTTGTGGAAACTCCATACTGTTTTCCATAATGACTGTATCAATATGCATTATCAATAGTACACAAGAAACCCCCTTTCTCCATATTTTGACAGTATTTGTTATCTCTTAATAGGTTAAGAAATATAACTAAAAATAAATACTTTTTTAAACGAAAGCAGTTCTGTCACTAATGTAGTGATGATTTTATCATGAAGATGGTTATACTGATAAAATATTTTTGTTTGCTGTTCATTGACATAGGTCTAGATAAAATATGGCCCCTGTTTTCAGGAAGCAAACAAATCAAGACAAAAGGAATGTGAAAGAGCCACAAGTACAAAAAAACAAAACAAAACAAAAAACACAAAAAAAGAAGAGTAAGCTCAAGGAAATGGGCAATTACAAACAAAAACAAACAACAACCACCACCAACAACAAAAAAACTAAGCAAGACCAAAAGGTCAAAGATAAACGAAAGGGAATATGGTGGGGGGGGAGGTAGGGCAAAGATGGAGATGAGGGTAGAAGGAGCACAAGAGGCTGAGGTGATGCCGCACGGGTGAAATGGTGGTGGGAACTCCCTGGGGAATACAAATGATGTCAAATATAATTAAATAAATCTACTTAAAAAAAAAAGAATACTTATCAGGAAAAAAGTTACTTTACATATGTTACAATGTTTAAATTATAAATGAAAGCTATTTGTCATTTTCATTGTTGTTCATGGAATCATATATCCAAATCTTTGGCTTTAATTTAGTATTAAAACTCTGTTCTCATAACTTTAACCATATTAAAAATACCTCACTAAATCATTTAACACTTACCTGTCCTATCATTGAATAAAATCAGTGTCTTAAAAAAAAAAAAAGAAATGTTAAGAAATGCAATGTTTGGAGTGTTTACTGAGTAAACAAACTCAAGATGTGCTTAAAAGAACAAATGATGAAATAGGGTATAAGATAATATTACAATAGAGAGCTTCCATAATCATTAATAGCAAGTAATCAGATGTTTGAGAGGCAACTACATTGGGTAATATCCTAAAAAAAGAAAACATCCAGAGTATAGGATATAGACTCTCCTGTGTTCATTGCATTATTATTAACAATAGCCAAGCAATGGAAACAAACTAAGTGCCCAATGACAGATGAATATATGTAGAAGCTGTGGTATATATACACAACAGAACACTACTTAGCTATAAAGAGAGAGGAAATATTGCCATTTGCAACACAAATGGAACTGGAGCAGATTATTCTAATTTTAAAAAGTGAGAAGGAGCACAATAAATACCAGATGATTTCATTTATGTAGAATATAGAGAAACACAACCAAGGAAAAGAAAAACTAAGCCAAAATAATCCCTAGAATTATGACTTCAGAACTGAAATTTTTAAGGAGGGGTGGGGAGTGGAAGGTTGAGAGTAAAGGGGGCCCATGGTCTAAGAGGCCCAACAAGTCTAAGGTGAAAAATTATAGGAGCTTCGGTGGAGGGTGAGTAGGTTTGAACCTGTTTTTTTAAAATCACATACATTTGCATCAACTCAATAACAATAAAAGAAAATGTGTAGGGTAAAGATATGGAATGACTAGGTATATTAATGATGGTAAAGTACCAAAATTAATGAGAGTCACCACATGGCAGATACTGTATTTACTCCTACGGCTAAGCACATCTCATATTTTCACATAACCTATGAACTGTGCAAACTTATCACACCATTTTATGGAAGTGAGTATTGGTCCAGAGAGGACCAAAGTGATAGAGAAAGGACCAAAATCCAGGCCTGTATAATCCAGAGTCATTGTGCTTAATTACCATATCACCTTCCATTTGGGGAGTGTAATTAGCATATGTATTTTAAGATTGTACATGCCTCAACTACTTATCAGGCTATATGAAAAACAGTAATTAAAGGAGGAGTTGATCTAAAAGTTTACTTGTTAATAATTACTTGCAGGCTTAGAGATATCAAATGTATACATTTGTATATCAAATGTATAAAATATGGGTCACATCTAGTTCACCATTTGTCTTGTGCTGGGGACCTGATGAATTATACCTAATCACAGAGGATAGATTTTACAAAATATGTTTATTGGACAAGAAAACACTTACAAAAGGATAGTAAGGAAAGGATCCTCTTATATGTCCATCATGTGGCATGACAGGGCTTGGGCATCCTGGGCTTACAGTGTGGGTATACAGGCACCCATACAGATGGAACCCCTGTAGCTTCTACTCTTTTAGGACCAACATATTTATTTTAAGTCACATACAATGGGCACAAAGAAGACTCTGAAATGTCTGACTTCAAGAAATTCAGTTGGAGAGTTAATCAAGAGAGCAGATAGTATGGTTGTGACATAAATGTTATGACAAAGGTAAGCACCTTTGTACAAAAGAAAGGTATCTGGTCTAATTTTATACAGTTCAGGGAAGACTTCCTGAAAGAGAGATTTTTTTCAAAGTGAATCTTTACCATGTTTCTTTGACATTAAGCTTTGGACTAAATGGCCTATTTTGTCCTTTTGTAGAGTTCTGTGATGTTGAGCATGATTAACCCGTCATATGAAAGAAAGGACTTCAACTCAATTGCTAGGCATTCCTCCCAAAGATTAGAGAAGAAAAGTGCTTTGAAAGGATTTAGGTAGGGTAACCAACTCATCATGAATTTGTTAAAAATTTTCTGGATTTTAAAGTCCTAGATTAGGCAGTGCCCATAAAATTGTTGAATGCTCTAGTAAATAACTGCTAGATTCTACTGAAATCTCTGACATTGATAGAGCTACTAGAACTGAGAATTGAAGAGGGGACTTCTGAAGTGACTTGATCTAGAGAAGTATATAGAAAACAAAGTTTGTGAGAATGGCCTGCATTAAGAACAGAAACAACTACTTTTTAAGTGTGGAGAATAGGAATCTGCATACCTGTTTGTGGGAATGTAGATTGGTCCATTCCCTATGGAAGACATTATAGATGTTTCTCCACAAATATTAAACATGGCTCTAACATATGATTCAGTAATTCTACTCTTAGGTATCTACTTGAAGAATTAAAAAAAACACTAGTTAGTATTGTATGCACTCCTATATTCATTGCAGCATTATTTACAATATAAAAATTATGGAATCAATTTAAGTACCCAGCAATGGATTATTGGATTAGGAAGATATGAGAAACACACACACACATACACACATAATAGAATACTATTCAGCTATAAAAAGGAAAAATCTTGCCATCTGTGACAGCATAAATGGAACTGGAAGGGATTGTTTTGTTTAGCAAAATAATTCAGAAGGAGAAACACAAATACTTGGTGGTATCACTTACATATGTAACAAAGAAAGATAAAACTAAATAATAATAATAAAAAACCCTAGAAGTCTGATTATAGAATTGAAGCTACCAGAGAAGCAAGACAGAGAGGGAGAAAAAAGAGGGGAGAGGACCAAATGGATGACAGCAGAGGATTATGGGTATTTTGGTGATGGTTCCGTAATACATATCAAATGAGGTTCGAAATTAAAACTCTAGTTCAAATATAGTGTCAATTAACATTACCTTTATAAAAATTAATGCAATTAGAAAAAATAAAATTTGGTCTTTTTTCAATTCTCCCTAAACTGTGTATATTCTATTTCACCTGCACTGATGCCTTTCTAGAAAATAAGAAAATGAGCAGCCTTCTGGACCATCAGACTGAGCTAGTGGCTGTTTCAAAGTCAGCAGCCATGAAAATGAATTGTTTACACATCCTTTCTGTGGTGTCACTTTCAAATTTGTTGATTAAAAAAGAGGGGAAAATATCATGACCTAAGTGAACACAGGAGAAGGACTGGGGCATAGAACAGATGATATTTATGACTGATGGAGAATTTCAATCTTAGCAGCTAAAATGATGAACTTGGGATCACTGGAAATGGAAATAGTTGACTTAACAGATGGTAGGCAGCTCTTGTTAGAGAAGGCTGTTCTGAGCAAGAGCCTAATTGAGTAGCTTATATCTGTATAAATTAACATTTTTTACAGCTATGATGTCTTTAGGAGAATTTTTAGGGTAAATATTCAGAATTTTCTGGGTCTCGTCAGTGGAAAACTTACCACTGGCCAAAGGTTAATTTCACTGGTTCAAACGTGATACATTGGAAATTCAAATGGATCATGATGTGTCTTAAAAATTATGCAAAAATTTGATAGCTGAAGAAGCACTCTTTTTCTGACTCTCTTGATTTTCTTCTGTTAAGTTCTGTTGTTGGAACAGCTCCTTGGGGCAAACATCTGCCTTCTTGAAATCTTATTGGAAAATAACTTCATTTAAATCTTACCTTCTAGCCCTCCCATGCAAATTTTAGTGTAGAGTCAACAGATTCAGGACAATTAAAACAATTAGGACATCTAAATTAAACTTTTTTTTTTATTTTAGGCATAGTCTATGGTAATTTTATATGAAAATATGTTTAAAACAGTATATCTGTCATTTTATTCTTTAGATTCTTAAAGTCTAATAGAATCTAAAGCATAACACCTAAAATTCATAGAAGGCTGTATTGGACTCATTTATTTCAGGAAGTTTAACACTAGATATTGTTAATTAAATTGACACATCTAAGTCTAAGTGTAGCGCTCACAGAAGAAAGGAAACATTTTTTATTTCTAAGAGAAGAAAACTATGTAGAGCCTCCCTGCTGGTGGGAGGACTTGACCGCGGCACTCTAGTGCTTCAGCAGCCACTGCAGTGCAGAGTTTAATCCCTGGCCAGGGAGGGGACCCACTTGTCACACCAGACCTCTCCTGCATCGCCCACTGCTCTCCTCAGCAGTACTTAAGTTGATTTGCCTGTTTTGTTACCCACTCTGCCTCTGGTGAATTCTCTCACCACCCCACACTTCTGGCCTGTACCCCCACTCTTGTATGCATAAATAAATAAAATCTCTTTTTTTTTTTTTTAAGAAAACTATGTAAGTAGGGAATCCAGTCATAGACAAGAGAGAAATTCAATGGGGACTTATAGTCCTTGTAGTTTTCCTCAGAAGTATAAGGAATTTATTAGTAATGCTTTTCATGTGAGCCTTAAGTAAAATTCAAATGATCTCTTTGTGAGTTTAAAATCACAACAGTAGCTTTTATCCTTGGGTAAAAGCATTCAGATAGACTTGAAGGCTATAAAATGGAATAAAAATGTGCCCCTCATCCCTTACAGTCTCCTAACCTACCCAAGTTTCATTTCTCAGAAGATATGATTTTTAGCCTTGTCTGTTTCAGTTATTCCATTGATTGGCTACCTCCATATATATGTCATGCAATACAGCAATATTTCTTGCTGTACTTAAAAATATATTAAGGGTACCTAGTAACTTCTCATTATGAAAAATGAGGAATTCAACATACTTCAGCTTCTCTCCACTTGTCCTGCAACGCCCCACATTTAGTTATATTATAAGCTTTGGATCTTGGTTACTTTTATATCTCTAAATGATGTACTCAGACCTCTCTTTCTTCATCAGCTTTAGAGAGTAGCTCCAGACACCCATTAGAAAGTATGACTTCATGCATACCTTCGAGATGAGTTCTGTTACTTTTATATTGTCAAAGTTTCAACTATTTATATTCCATTTCACTCAGATAAGGACTGAACAACCCACAGGCAGCTACTCCAGCTCACCCTTGGTTTATTACTTTTAAAGATGGCAGTATCTTGCTCTCTAATCTTTGCTTTTAAAGAGACATTTCCTAGTTTTAGCCAGGAGGGAAATTACACCGTCAGTAGGGGCTTAAGAAAACAAAACTGACTGGATTTGGAGGACTCACAGGCAGACTTGTTCATAGAATGACCATTGCTACTCAATTCGGGGCTCACTTTTCATTCCTCTTCTCTTTACTGGCCAACCTGGGGCTTTGAGGTTGCCCTGAGCTTATCACAATGAGTGTCAACAACTTCTGATGCTGAGTGGGTCTTTTTTCATTCTTTTCTATCCAATAATGTAATCTCATTAAATTTCTGTCCTTCAATAATTTATCATACTCTCTGGCTAGCTGATAGGCTCACTCATTCTCAGTGTTATGCATCTATTGCTTTTGTGCTTTTTAGGTAGGGAAGTGAACCAGGTGTGCTTGGCACCATCTTGAAAAGTCTTTTATATTAGTTAAAAAGAAGTTTTAATCAAAAGAAAATATGATGCACAAATTATCCAGATAAAGCATGTAAGAACTTATGCAACAATGAATATTAGGGTAGAAACTTCCAGTTAAAAAGTACATCAGTTATGTGATATAATATAGCATGGTAACTTTATTTAATAATGCTTTGTGGATATTTGAAAGTTGCTAAGAAAAGAAAGTCTTAAGAGCTGTCATTACAAGAAAAAAAATTGTAACTATGTTCTGCTGGATGTTAACTATATTTATTGTGACATTCATTTCACCATATATACAAATACTGAATCTTAATGTTGTATGCCTGAAACTAATGTAATTTTTTATGTAATGTTTATGTCATATATACTACAACAGAAAAGAATTAAAATAAAAAAGGAATATTGGCAACTTATGATTTTAGACAGATAAAGTAATGACTTTTCCATAATGATTTTTTAAAAAAGATTTATTTATTTATGCATACAAGAGTTGGGGTACAGGCCAGAGTCCAGGGAGGTGAGAGGATTCACCAGAGACAGAGTAGAGAGCAGAACAGGCAGACTGACTGAAACACACTGCTGAGGGGAGCAGCAGGCAAGGCAGGAGAGGTCTGCTATGCCAGTGGGTCCCCTCCTTGGCCGGTGGCAGGTATCAAATTCGCGCTGCAGTGACTGTAGTTTGCTTTATAGTGCATTGCTTAAACCACTGCACTACCACGGAGGCCCTCCTTAATGATTTTTTAAAAGATTTATTTGTTTATGCATACAAGAGCAGGGGTTTAGGACAGAGATATATGTGTGGGGGAAGGGTGAAAGGACTCATCAGAGACAGTGGGAAGCAGAAAAGGCAGATATATTGAAATACACTGCTGAGAGTAGCAGTGGGTGAGACAGGAGAGGTCTTCATCATGTGTGTCAGCTCCCTGGCCGGGGATTGAACTTGTGGCTACAGTGACGTGAGAGAGCTTCATAATACTGCAAGCTAACCATTTGTGCCACCGGGGAGACCCTCCATAATGGTTTTTAAGGTATTATAATTTTAATGGGTTAAGATTAAAACATGAAGATATATTCTCTGTTTATAACAGCTGTATAGTTGATGAAATAAAAATTATCCACTTCCTTTTATTTTTTATTCTTTATAACAGAAAGATGTCATCTTTCATTCTAATCCTTACTCTTTAGGCATGCTTTTCAACTATATTTTTTTAATGAAGAAATTAGAATTAATGTAATTCTGATAAGTCATTACCTATTCAAAGATTAGGCTGTCTTCCCAAGATTTCTCTCCTCCTCAGTTTTTCACCTCTCCCTGACTCAGTGCCAGAACTCAAGCTATAGTCTTCCCGCTATTCCCTCATGAAACCTTTGTTCAGTTAGACAGTTGCTCATCATTTCCTGAAAATAAATTCAGTTTCCTATGTTTGTACTTTCATTCTGCTATTCTTCCCTACCTCCACCTCCACCATGCTTTCCACCTCGTTATCCGACTCTGAATGCCATGTAGCTTGCACAGAGCAAGTTAACAATCTACTTCATCAATGTGTTTTCTCTGACCTCAAAAAGAGGCATATTTTGCTCCCCTGTAATCTCATATAGCATGTTATAGCAGTTTGTCTCTCACACTCACTTTCAAACGTGGTTATCAGTGTAGTATTGTGTCTTCCTTTACCCAAGACCCCTGACAACAGCATCTGTCTTAATCACATTCTCTACAACTAGAACAATGGGAGGTCTTTGAGAGTCTGTAGATTTCTCACTGAAGGACAATGTCTTCTTTCTACTTTTATGCATCTCTGGAGATTTTTTTTTAAGGATTCTTTCTGTTTCCTAGGAAATGTGTCCTCAACAATTTATCTTAGAATTCTTATTACTTCTGTACTCACAGTTGTTCCAGTTAGATGTTTTATGCAAACATAGAATGGATGGTGATTTTGTGTGGTGTGAACTGAGGGTGATTATCTCCTCAAGTACAAGTCAATCATGATTCTGCTCTCTGTGTTCTCTTCATTTTGGCATTCACGCTGAAAAACTCAGCCTGCCTGGGATAAGCAGTAGGAAAGGAGTAATGGAAATACTGTATGTCTTCACCAGCTTCTGATCAAAAGGGGTATGCCTCCTTTTTTTTTGTTTTGAAGAATTTACATGGCCAAACCTAATGTGAAACAGGGAAAAAATATTATTATCTTCCTCGGAGGGAACACAAATAATTGAAAAATATAGTATAAAGTACCTCACCCAAGAATATCAGTATTAGTGGCAATAATGATGATGATGATCATGATGATGATGATAATAATCAATTATAAGTGAATAGTAAAGTTACAAGTGGGTACATTATGGGCCATGCACTATGTGACATTATATTTTATTCTTAGACAGTGTTCCAGGTAATTAGTAGGAAACATACTCAGAGAGTTTATTAGTTTAAAGCAACACTGCTAGTTAAAGGGAAAACCAATATTTTAAACCAGATCTTTACCCAGTAAGAAGAAAATAAATTCCCTTGTTATGCTGAGGTCAAACTATTAGGAAGAAAGGTCGTCCTGAATGAACTATATATATATAGGTTTATGGACTCCAACCCCCACTCGAGACCAACAATATCCAAGACCTACATCATCAAAGTCATCATCAAAAAGTAAATCACTGGAACCTAAGAGTAAAGTAAGCAGCCAGGCTGGGTATCAAACCAGACATGTGGACCTTGGGGGCACCTCTTTCTTGGGAGCCAGCTCTGAGGAACTGGTAGGACATTTACAGATTTATCTCTCTCTTCTTCTTGTGTTATTCACTACTTTATTTCCCCTTCTTTTGTAAATAAAACCCTTTATTAACTTTTGCCATGTGTGTCTGGAGTTGGGGCTTTCAAAAGCATGGGTGAGGACCCAATCAGGCAAACCCATTTTATATTAGGGTTGTCCTGTAACAAAGCCATCCAGGCAATGCATGCTTTTATCAGCAACAAGTGAAAATGTGCTCCCAAATCTCTGAGTTGCATAAAGTTTTGGTTTCAATTCTTCTTCTGAAGCAGTCTTGGCAGTCCATGGCTTTCTTATCTCTTAACTTCATTCACATAAAGCCTGGAGTTTAACACCTTGTTTATTGACAGCATCTATTGGGAGGTCTGCTTTTCCTGACTCTGTTATCTTCTGTTGCTCTGAGTCACCCTCCAGGGCCTAACCACAAGTCTCATACTCTCCCTTCTATCCATGATAATGGCACAGGAAAAACCTGAACCCAATCAAACCCTTAGGTGGCTCATTTTAAAAGAGGTTTGGTGAAGTCAAGCTACTCTCAGTGACCCTCTATAAATATTCATAGACAGGAATCTTATGATAATTTATTATGAATAGAAATTGTTCCCCTTAGTTTCAAGTTGTCATCTGGTATTTCATTTTAATGTATAAAAGTCCTGGTATTTCATTTTAATGTATAAAAGATCACTTAGTGATATACTCTGATAATTCCTGAAATCTGTCACCTTTCACAAGAGAATAACTTTGGCAATCCTCCAGCATTCAGCAGAGGCAAAGCACAGTCGTGCAAGAAGGTAAATATTCAAAATAAGGAAGATTGGCTTTTACAGTGAACAACACTGAATCATACATCGCAAAATGTTAATATAATTAGCAGCCTGTTTATCAACTTATCTGCATTATGGGGGTGTGGAGGGGTATTGACAATGAGAGGTCTCGTTTATCTTCATAATTTAAATTGTCTGTATAATTCATGAGTGAAAAGCAAAGTAAGGACCAGAGCTGAGGCACAAGTTGGTTATGCAGGTCATCTCTAATGAATTTAAATGCATTCTTTGTTCCAGCCTCTGGCCTGTCTGTATGTCAGGCAAATAGATTTGCCTAGAGTTTACTTTAATTCTGATTTACATCGAAAGTGGAACATCACTTTGTAGTCATTAAGTGTTTTGCTTACATATTAAATATTAAAGTTCCTCTGATTGCTAAACCCATAATTAAGAGAGGAAGGAAACCCACAATGTTACAGATGTTTTCCCATTTGGTAATCATGTGGTGAAAGTAATCATGAATATAGATATAGTAGTTGTTCTGTATAAATGGGAACTCCTGAGGAGACTTAGAGACTATAAAGAAAAGCAATTGAGACATGTGATTGTAATGTCAAAGGAAAAAGTAAAAGGGCCATGTGTATGCAGGAATTTGGATAGTGGAGGAAAGGAGTTTCCTTGGTTGGATGTTGCTAACTTGCAGTGGTGAGATAACACCAGGATTAGGTCCTTTCTACTGTGCTGCCTTGGGCATTCTGCTTGCAGCATTTTATCATCTATAAGTAAAGATGCCATTTAAGACTTATGTGAGAATTAAAGGATGTGTAAAGTTTTTAGCACTGGATAATGGTAGCTATTATTAGCTCCTAGTCCACAAATTCCATGGGAACACAAATTCCATGTTCATTGTCATATCTTTTACCCAAGAGTGGTTTCCAGCTCATAGTGAATCTTCAACAAGCATTTACTGAAAGAATGGATTTAAAAAAGAAAGTGACAAATAAACATAAAGGAAGAACTTGAAAGAAAACAGTGTGTCAAAGAGTTGGGTTAATGAGAGAAAATTGAAACTGGTTAGGTAACAGGAAACATGTGCATGAAAAGGTAAACTCCAGGGCAGGGTAGACCTATCTCAAGTGATTGGAGACAATCAGCAGAAATGACAGCCCCAAAGGGAAGTAAAATTACGGTGTACCTCAAGTTTCTAATATTATGCCTGGTTAGTCTATGAGTGGCACTCCACAATGAACTGGGGGCTATTCTTGAAGAACAGTAAAAATTTAGGGATATCTAACAAAGCAATGCTGCACTTGGGCATCAAAATGACTATGCCATATTGCTTCCTGCTTCTGACTCTGGTTCTTTGACAACCTATATGCAGAGAAAGGATAGATTCTCTTCCCCAAAGCTCTAGAGATGTAGAATCCTAAATAAGAATTTTAACCATATTATGTTTGTACAATTGTAGTTGGTTGATTTGGATAAATCCCCATGATTTTGTGACTGGCTCTCTGCTCTGTTATTTAAGTTTCCTTTTATACTTTGATTGTTCTAGTCTCAAAACAATGTGTTAGGATTTAGAGGAATGCACATCAGTTAAACAACTTGAAACCAACCTAAAGTAAAGCTAAGACATTTTAAGCAATTGCACACGAATATGAAATGTAGAAGGCATTATAGAAGATATTCTAGTCAATACTAATGCTGTAGCTTTGTATAGGGTTCAGATGTAATTAATTGTCAAAGTTAATGTGATATAATATTCTGGAATATCTGGAGACTGCTTTTTGATGGTGTACACATAGCATTACTCAGTGCCTGTTAAATATTAGGTTATTTAGGGCTTAAGGCAAGGCAAAGTGAAATTACTTGCATTTTTTGAAAAATGAATCACTAAAGCCTCCAGAAATTGGAGTCTAGACAGAGTGAGTGAATAAACCAGGAAACAGAAGGGCCAATCGTAGTGATTGTTTCTGACAGCTTGGCTTACATCAATCTGTACCGTCAAGTGAGAGCATAGGAATGATTAGTTTAGATGGTAGCTTTTTTTAAAAGAGGGTTCTTGAGTTCCTCCTGCCTCTGAAATAATACTAGCAGAAAGAGGCCACCAACACAGCAGACTTTGGCACAACAGTGACTTGAGTGGTGCGATCGAGAGGTGGATGTTGGATGGCTTCAGAGTTTTATGTTTGTTTATGTTTTATGTTTTAAATGAATTTTGATTTGTCAGTAGATTGGCATTTATACCACATTAACTGGGGGCTCACAGTTTCTTTTCTTGTGTAAATGTGAACTCTTCTCTGAAGTAAATCATCCAGTATCTCAAAGTAAAAACAAAGTCTTTACTTACTAATAAAATATTTCTTTCTAGGGGCTGAGAGGAATGGAGTCCCCATGTTCCTACCGGTAGAAGATCTCATCCTTACAGTGAAGATGCAGAGGCTGTGTCTGATTTTGCTCACTATGCCTCTGTGCCTAGTCCAGGGCACCTAACATGTACTCAGTAATATTGACTTAATTGAAATACTTGGGATGAGCAATTTTAGTCCTTTCAACAGGTGCTCACTGGAGATGCTGGCTTCTTACTTGAAGCCAAGTTCTGTGTACACTTACCGCAGTAAGTCATTTTTAGGGGCAAATGCCATCATCAGTTCTTTTCCCAGCTTGACTTTGTAAGACTTATTTTCATTCTGCATGAATTTTCCCATCGATACAAAGAAGATACAAATACTACTCCTCCCAATCTTTTGATCATGTTTCAAAGACATATAAAGGCAATAGTCTACCACAGACCAGCAAAGTGGGCTGGGGACTGTGAGGTTAGATGTCTCTTTTGCCCAACAATCCAGCATCTCTAAGCTGGGGCTGGCAGGAGCACAGGAGGTGGGGAAGTGTGTAAGATGCTCTGCTAGGCCTCAGGCCCGAGTTCTGCTTTTCTCTTGAGCATTTTCCTGCTGCTCTTTCTGTCCCTGACCAGGATCTTGTTGGAAGTCCCCACCCCTTACCTCACCCTTCTCTCAGTGTGGTGATTAGAACTTTCCTCTAGACTTTAACAAATACTGAAAGGAGGACAATGGCAAAATAGGGTAAGAGTCCTCAGTGTTTATATTTTATACAGAAGAACTCTCCACACAAGGACCAGCACCTGGAGATATGGGGTGGGTGTGGATGTGGGTGGGTGGTAGCTCCTAACCCGAGAGAAAGCAGTTCTTGGTGCATGCAAGAAAACTTAGTTGCTGATTCAAAGGCAAGGCCTCCCTGTGTGTGATGTTGCCTCATCTGGGCCCTGCATGCTCTCTCCTGGATGGTACTGTGCCTCAGCACTCAGTTATTCTCTCTGGGCTCTTCTCGACTGCCAAGCACCCGAGTGTTCTCCCATCCACTCCTTGCTGCTGATGGGGGGGATGGAGGCACACTTTTGGTTCCATCTGATCTCTTTTATTCCATTTTGTTCCTCCCATTGTTCCTCCCATTTCTATGTGACCTCTCAGCTGCCCAGATGCCAAATTGCAGCCATATAACCAGGCTCTCATGGAGGCGCCAGGCTTCTTCCCCCCCAGCCCACTCCCAGCTGACATTCTCTACCTCATCACATGGTGGGAGTTCAAAAACTTGGTTTTGGTTCAAGGACTGCCAAGTTGGACAGCTGAGGGGTTGCAGCTTCGTTCTGTTTCTTTCCCTTTTCATTACCAGACTGAATGGAAAAAAGACTTATTTATGGCTGTCTGCTTCTTCTTACCTTTGGATACACTCAATGATCTTTAGAGAAGGAAGTTTTAACAAATTGAATTTTAATAAAACTTATTTATTGAACATTTTTCATTCTCAAAATAGTGTTCTAAGCCTTGGGAACGGGGAGGTGGGGTCAGGGACACGAACAGGTTAATTACCAATCGCTAAGCTCACTAAATTCACTTAGAGAAGGAATGGATATTAAACCTTGAATTCAATACAAAAACCCCAGGCATTTTTTATGACTTAAATATTTTGAAATATAAAGGAAGTTCATATTTTTGTCTATCATAGCAATTATTCTTAGATGTCCAAATTTTTCTATGGCGTATTTAATATTCAATCCCTATTTTTTTTTTTTTTTAATATCTGAAAGGGTAGGAGTAGGGTGGATGGAAGTTTCCAGGCTTTTCTGTCCTCCCGCCATGAGTAAAAAGATAGACCCCCTGCGGTCCCACATGCATGCCTGATGTTGGGCACCTGGAGTGGGATGTGGTTATGTGTAGGTGGGCACATTTGGCTGAGACACTTGGACATACAAAGGTGGCATGATGGGGATGTCAGCAGTGACAGTAGAAGCAGAAGTGGTGAAAGCAGCTGAAGCAGCAGCGGTAGCAGCAGCAGTAGAGAGCCCAGAGAGAGCGAAGATTTGCAGGGGGCTAGGAGACCTGCCAGCCTCACCTCCTGGCCCCCACACTCCCCAACTTCCCCGCTGACTGAGTACCTGGTCACCTCACTACAAATGATGCAGAAAGATCAATAAAGCTTGAAAAGCCACTGAGGGCTCCAGGACTCTCCTTTACCTGTCTGCCCAGTTCATAGAGAACTGTCCTGTGCTTTCCTGTCCCTACAGTAGGTTTATATAGAAAGGGAAGGGAAGGAGAGGATGCCTTGCACACACAAGGGGCAGGAAGAGAGGCCCCTGGATAGGTCTGATAAAAGAGACATATCTGCATTGTCACAGGCAGGCAGTCTTGGGAGGAGTTACCTCTGCTGCTTTGCAAAGGGAGAAGGTTGGTCAAGAGAATCACCTGCATAGTCACAGGCAGGCAGGAAAGCTGCCAATCTCTATTTTTCTAATCACCTTCCTGTCTAGATGACAAACACTGTCCAGGCCTGATCTGACTTTGGTGGATTCCCTGGCACTTCCATAAGAAACAGGAAAAGCACATCACATCTTTTCTTAAGACAGCTGCAATTTCAGGAATAAGGAAAACATAAAAGGTAAATCAATATATGAAAAGATTCTACTCTGTTCCATATGTTACCAGGGAATTACAAATTAAAACAATAATGAGAGACCACTTATAGCTGTTACATTGGCCAAAATCTAGAACATCGCTAACACCAAATGCCAAGTGAGAATGAGGAGCAACACAAACTCTCAGATTGCTCGTGACAATACCAAATGGAACAGCCATTCTGGAAGACAGTTTGTCAGTTTCTTACAAAACTAAGCATATTCCTACCATTGAATCTGGTAATCACACTCTTTGCTATTTACTCAAAGGCACTGAAAAGTTATGTCTTAACAAAAACTTGCACATGGATATTTAATTTAATAAATGAACTTTAAATAAACGTTTAAGCTTACAGAAGCTTTATTCATAAATGCTAAAACTTGGAAGCAACCAAGATGTCCTTCATACATGAATTGATAAATAAACTGTGGTACCTCAGATGATGTCATATTATTCAGTGCTGAAAATGATGAGTTATTAAATAATGAGGAAACTTAAATGTATTTAATTAGAGAAAGAAGTCAATCTGGAAAAACTACTTACTATGACTTCTGTTCTGACATTCTGGAAAATGCAAAACTATGGAGACAATAAGAAACTCAGTAGTTGCCAGGAGAGTGGGGAGGGAAGATATAAAGGTAGATTTTTAAGGCAGTAGAAATACTCTATGTGGTATTATAATGATGGTTATAAGTCATTATGCTTTGGTCCAAATCCACAGTATGCTCACCACTGTAGGTCCTTGGTAAATCATGCACAATTCTGACAAGCATTGTGATAATCAGGAGGCTAATGTGGGTAATCTCATTACCTTATCATCCTGTCAACTCTAATGTAAACCTAGAACTGCTCTAAAGTATGTAAAGTCATAAAATATAAGAAACTATGAAGAATAAGGATCTCTTGGGGGAGTTGATTAGAAGGGTAGGCCCTTGAATGCTGACTCATTTGAGAGTGCACCACTTGAAATGGAAGGCTCTGGAGAAGCCCTTTGATTGATCTCTGTCTCTTGGAGCTCTGAAATGCCTGTCATTGCAGCGAGAGGAATCATAATAAGGTCTAGTCTCAAATAACATGCCATCATCTGAGATGTTAGCAGACTCTCACACTAACAGCCATTTATATGAAACCAACCTACTTAAACAGGTCTGTGCTTGTGGGGTGTGATAGAAACATCTCACAGAGCTGGGCAGGTCGCGTTCATTCCAGTGTCCAGAAAAAGCAGCTCTGAACAGGTAAGATCCTGTGGATCACAGAGAAATCTAGGGGACAGGGACTATGGCGGAGTCACAGATAGTATGACATGGGCTTCTTGCTGATAAGGTCTTCTAGGAGGACCACTGAAAGACAGGGAAGGGCTGAAGAAATGACAGTGAAATGAAGCCCCAATCAAGTTTGTCTTTTTTCAGAATCTGTTGCAATTTAGCTCCAAACCAAAAAAGCCAGAGGAATTTCATCTTCTTTCATTTTCCTTCCTCTCACTTAAATACCCCCCAACCCAGTGTTCAACCACTTCATGGTTTAAATAGGTGTTGTGGACATGGGCTAGAGATTTCGCCATGTGGATCTAGTTCCCATGGAAATATGTTCCAATTTTCAAATGACTGACTTAGGTCAGTCTTAAAATTAGTAGTTGCTTGCCCTGTACTGACTTAAAAAATAATCAAACATGTAACTAAATATTACGTCTTCAAGCTGTGAAAGTTTGTGATTGCAATTATTCCTAGATTCTTGACTTCATTAAGCAAAATTTTGACCCTTTCTGACTTTATGGTGGTAAGCCCTGAATATAAGGTTTATAGGGGCATTTAGCAATTGACTTTTGATGCAAAGCTCTTTATTTTATTCAAATCACAAAGCATATTTTGAAAAACAAATATGAGCAACATAAGTATAGGAAATAAGAAATGTGGATCAAAACTTTTAATAACACTAAAAGTACACTGAAGCTAAAATACTTTTTGCCATTATGGTCTGATTTAAGAGCACACAATACTTCAGTGGACCACAGATCTTTCCTGCCTTCCCTCAGTATACTCCAGAAATTACCATCATTCATCTTTCATTCTTAGGTTAGGGGTGCTTTATTGCCAAAGCATTCTTAGGTGTTATGGGAGGAAGAACGAGGTTTATTCTTTAATAAAACATGGCCAGTAGTGCTGTCCTCCTGACTCAGAATGGAATGTGATGATGTATATGAACACCCCATGTATAACCTATTTTAAAAAATGTGCATAGCAAATAATTGCACAGCAAAAATCAAGCTACTCTACTTAGGGGAAATGTCTTATGATATAAAGTAGGAAATGATAGTAATAATAACTTCAGGCAATGGAACAATTTTTGTTATTACTTTGTTTTATTCTGTTTTGTCTTTGCAATTTTTTTGGTAGCTTTTGACATGAACATTGCTTTCTGTCCTCTAATAGTGCTTTGCACTTTTGCTTTCTATGTTTATGTATGTTTGTGTGTGTCCTCATATATATATATACACATATATATGCATGTGTATGCATATGTACTTGTGTGTGTTGGGGGGGGAGAGGAGCAGGAATTTCAGGAAGTGAGGAAGGAAGGAGACCTTAGCCTGATTTCCCTGGAAAACAAGGCTATGTTTCAATACTTATTGAGGAGTGAATCCCAGGGAAATGGGTGAGAATGACATGGAGTGAGGCAAGGAAGGAGAATGAACAAATAGAGTTGGGTGGGTTTCTGAGAAACCAGGACTTCATGGCAAACCGATTGCTTGGTGCCATGGAGCACTTGGAAATGATGCAATGCTACTGCATCTCCCTACAATCTATCCAAAGAGAGAAGAGCGTAATTATTTCATGGGTCTTCATTACCCCTGTAGTACACTCATATCCTTACATCTATTATGCATCTGTAGGCACCAAGCAAAAACAGGGTCTAGGTCAGTAAATAAATACAAAAACGATTCTGTGCAGGAGCCTGCCTCTGTAGAAGAAGCAGCAGCAGCAGCAACCAAATTCCTCGACTATAAGCAACATCAATGCAATTGTGTAATTCTGGGGTGAGGCATAAAGCAGACACTATAAAGCATAGAAGGGAATCATCTTAGATCATTTCTCAACTACTGTTGCAAAATAGACTTTTAAGAAGTGGGGACACTTTCAGTTCTAGCACTGGAGAGAGCAGCATAGATACTACAATAAAGGAGATGGAGACATAGAGTTGATCAAACAACCTATTTTACTTTTGGTTGTTTCCTCAGAGTAAGTATTTTGTGCAAAGCATTATTTCAGATAAATGATACAAGGGAGCAGCTTGATCTAAAGCAATGTGACAGGGATAAGAATGTAGGAGAGAAGATGAGCTGATGGTGCAGAAAGATCCCAAAGACAAGTAAGAATTCTAGTGCCTATTAAACTTCAGGTCTTAGCACAGCAATTTACTGAGATGTCTATATTTTTACTTTTTGGTGCCTATCATATGCATATTAATTCATGCAATAAAAAAGCTTATTAAATGCCCACTGAAGGCCAGGTTCTGTTTTAGGTTCCTGCCATAAGATTTCTGCCTCTTGCTACTTAGATTTTATCAGTAGTTGAGGAAGACAGACACTGGCATGTTAAAAGATATTAAGTGTCATGAAAAATAAAAAAGGGCAAGAGAGAAGGAATGTGTAGGGGGAGGGGCTGGTGTTCCTATTTGACCTAGGACAGTGAAAGGAAGTGTCTATTAATAGGCAGCATATTACCACGGATTTATAAAACAGCAAGACACAAGCCATGTATCTGGAGGAAGAGCCATTCCAACAGAAGGAATAGAGAGTACACAACACTGAGAAGAGGCTGGCAGGTGTTGGGGGATGTACATTCATGTAAATGTACATGTACACAAACAGGCATATATTTATCAAAAAAAAACAAATGGGAAAGGACATATAGTTTATTTAATACTTACATTAAGATAGTCTCAATTTTGCTGTCATCAGAACTGTCAGAACTGAAGAATCTCTGTATGCAATTTTACAAAAAAGGTAGCTAAATTGGTATCTGGCCATGTTTTATTAAAGAATAAACTCAGACCCTACTGGCCATGGTAGTCAAGTTCCTGGTTTCCTTGGCCTACTGATGGTAATAACAGAAATGTGATCATCTGCACAGGTGGGAGGAGTTGCTCTTGGATGGGAATGACACATATGGGCCCTAGAGGGACAGGGCACCAGATAGCTCTAGTTTGAGTAGAGAGGAAAGAAAAGTTCTACCAGTGCTAGACAACTGTGTGCCTGAGGATTTGTTTTGAAGATGCTTTGTTTGTCCTAAGGAATAGAGCAATTGATAATCTATAAAATGTTTTAAAACAAATGGATTTTGCATTCAGGTCGTGGTGTATGGTGGTTGAAGCCAGCTATGGCAGGGCTGCAGACTCCTGGTGGACCAGCCTGTTGGGGGTAGCAGTAATAAGACAAAGGGCAGCATCCTGGATCAAAGAGGCAGTTCAAGAGTTTCATGTAGACCTGAGTAAAATGCTCCAAAATAGGATCACAAAAGTTTATTCAGTCTTTCTTAACAGACCCTCTTGCTCTAATGCATGATTGATTTGTGCACATTTCTGTTGTCTGGGACTTGGAGGTTTGTGAGGTGTGGTGAGCAGGAAGGTGAAGAAGAGATGGGACAGTTCCTGTGGCTGAGGACACTAGGTATAAAAAGAGTGAAGGAGCACTGGACATCAATAGTCATTTTTGCTTCATGGCAACAACGTGTCCGTCAATGTAAGAATGAGTATTAAATGTGTGAAAATATGTAATAAGGTAAAAATCCAGCTAGTGCAAGTATGGATACATAAATGGATAGAACCAGCCTAGGGTATTGGCAAATCACTAGAACCCAGTGTGGAAGAAACCACTGTACTGCATCTATATTTGCTTGGAGGTCTAGGCTATTTTTCAAGGTTTATAACTTGGCTATAAAAATGTATTTGTGACATTTTAAAGCTTCAGCCTGAGAGCAAATTTTGATTTTTAAATTCAACCTTATCATTCCAAAACTCATTCTGGCACCTTTTTAGGGCCTGATGAATTGCTTCAAAGATGTTTATTGCTTTTAAGTCTCTGTTTTATTGCCAAGCTTATAATATGTAAACTGCTTTGAATTTTGTTAAGATTGTGAGTGATTAGGCTGTGACATGACTTTAAAACAGAAAACAGCAAAGAGAGTTAACTGGATTAAAAGAGAAGAATAGTATATATTATGTAGTTAGACTGTTTCTATGAATTAAAATATGCCTCCTCTGGATATGTATTTCTACCATGTAACGTAATAAGAGAGCTCCAAAAATATCACTGTGTTCTTTAGCAGGAAGGGTAACGCTTTGTTCTGTATCAGCAGCAATACTGTATATTTCAAACAGCTTTCCGCTGGGATCTCTAAATTCTGTACAAATATTATCCAAACCCCCTAACATCAAATAGATTTTCCCATAGTTGGTCATTGATTAGAGCACTAGGTTGAGAGCCAGATACTTTTGAAGTTGGCTCAATTTCTTAAGACCCAAAGTCGAGTGGCTCTGAACATCTGGGTGCTTCTCAGCCCAAGAGCCTCTTTAAGCTGCTAAACTCATTGTCAAGGGTGTGACTGCCTTCAAAAATCACAGCTGTTCAACTTGATACATCCTAGGATTTTAGGATTCTGATTTCAAGTAATAAAAATCAAATGAGATAAACAATCAAAGGTGATTTATTATACAGAACCAGACCCTCATAAAACACAAAGATAGGAATGAAGCCAGGCCTCAGGAAGGGAGAGTTGGCAAATTCCTGGAACCCACACATAGTCTCACTCACATTCTTATCTCTGCTTTTCTTTATATCTATCCTTAATTGTTTTCTTTTTCTAAGACCCATTTCTCTGCTCCCTCATTTACATGTCATAATGTGGTCATCCTCAGCTTCATCATGTCAATGCTTTAATTTTTGCCTCCCAAAAGATCACTGCCTCTGTTCTTCTGTATTAGTTGTCTGTTCATCACATAACAAATTATTCTAAAATTTAGCAGCCTAAAGCAACAAACATGTTATTTCACAAATTCTGCAGAAAGCAATAATTCAGATATAGCTTATTTGGTTGAATTTTCCTCAAGATCCCCACAAAGCTGCAGTGAAGATCTGGACTAGAACTTCAGTCTCCACAAAACAAAGAATCTTGTCCTAAGTTCACTCTGTGGCTGTGACAAGGCACAATTCTTTGCAGGTTGTTGGGCTCACTGGCTAATGAGCTCTCACAATTCCTTGACATGGGCAAGGGGCATGCTCACATATAGTAGCTGGTTTCTAACAGATTGGGAAGGAGAGGGAGAACAAGAGGGAAGTTGCTGTCTTTTTGTAACTTAATCTCAGAAGTGATAGACCATGGCTTTTGCCTAATCTATTTAGAAGTGAAATAGTAAGTCTTGTCCACACTCAAGGGAAGAAGGCATGAATTCCAATGTATAGAGATCACTGGAAGACATTTCAGAGATTGCCCATCACCTCATCTCCATCTTTGTCTCTCTCCCTCTGTCACTTTGTCTCTTTAACAATTCCAAAATCCTTTGGAAAAGTCCTCTCATTGACCAACTTGGGTCAAGTATCTGTTGTTTTAATCAGCTGTAAGGGGGAAATGAACAACTAATCTGAAGAAGAAATCAACAACAATATACATTTTACAATTGAAGCCAAAAAAATTTAAATACTTTGGAATAAACCTAACAAGAGAAGCAAAAGACCTATAAAGAGAAAATTATAAAACATTGTTAAAAGAAATAGAAGAAGACTCAAAGAAATCCTTGCTCATGGATAGGAAGAATCAACATTATTAAAATGTCATCCTAACAAAAGCAATTTACAGATTCAACACTATCCAATAAAAATCTCAATGACATTCTTCAAGGAAACAGAAGAAATATTGATGAAATTCATTTTTTGTGGGGACACAAAAAACCCCCCTATTAGCCAAAACTCTCCTGACTAATAAGAAGGGGAATGGAGGTATCACACTCCCAGACTTCAAACTTTACTACAAAGTAATTAAAACAGCTTGGTACTGGAATAGTACCAAGACACACAGATCAATAGAACTGTATAGAAAGGCCAGAAATAAAATAACATATGTATGGATACCTGATCTTTGACAAAGGAAGAAAGAATATACAGTGGAACAAGGACAGCTTATTCAATAAATGGTGCTGGCAAAACTGGTCTACCACATGCAGGATAATGGAACTAGACCACTCCCATACACCATGTACAAAAATCAGCTCAAAATGGATAAAAGATCTAAATTTAAGACCCGAAACCATAAAATATATAGAAAAAAACATTGGTAAAATGCTACAAGATACACATCTCAATAACACCTTTAATGAGGGATCCCCCAAAGCAATAACAATAAGACAGAAGATAAACTGCTTGGTCTACATAAAATTAAAAAGCTTCTGTACAGCAAAAGAAACACTAACCAAAACAAAGAGACACCCCACGAACTGGGAAAAAAAAAAATCTTTGCACTACACACAATTGACAAAGCTCTGATCACAAAGATATACAAAGAACTCACAAGACTCAAGAAAAACAAAGTAAACAACCCAGTCAAAAAAATGGAAGACCTTAAAAGACACTTCTCCAAAGAAGACATGCAAATGGCCAACAGGCACATGAGAAAATGCTCAACATTCCTCATAATCAGGGAAATGCAAATTAAAACCTCACTGAGATATCACCTCACACCAGTAAGAATGACACATGTCAAAAACAACAACAACAAATGTTGGCAAGGATGTTGAGAAAAAGGAACTCTATTACACTGTGGGAATGCAAGCTAATCCAACCACTGTGGAAAGCTGTATGGAGGTTCCTAAGTCTACTAAAAATAGAGCTACCATATGACCCATTAATACCGTTTCTAGGGATTTACCCAAAGGACACAAAAACACCATTTCAAAAGCGTACCTGTACCCCTATGTTTATTGCAGCAGTATTTATAATTGGTAAGACCTAGAAACAATCCAAATGTTCAAAAAAAGATGACTGGATCAAGAAGATGTGTACATATACACAATGGAATACTATTCAGCAATAAAAAAGAAAAACTAGAGACATTTGTAGAAACATGGATGGAGCTAGAAGGAATTATACTCAGGGAAATAAGTCAAAAGGCAAGAGAAAAATATCAGATGGTTTCACTACTAGGAGGACTATAAAGAAACAAACAAAAAACAGGGCTCAAGGTAAAGAACAACAATCAAAAAAATAAATACAACAAGAACCAAAAGACAAAGACAATTCAAAGGCATCATGAAGGTGGGGGTGGGGAGGGATCGAGATGAGGGCAGAAAGTACAAGGGAATGGGGTGATGGTGCACTGGGGAAATGATGGTGGTGGGAACTCCATGGGGACTACAATTGATATCAAATATGTATAAATAAATAAATTTAATAAAAATAAAATAAAATATTAAAAACAAAAGGGGGAAATAATAGTAGCAGATGAGATAGAGGGAACTGTAATGTTTGAAGAAGATAATTAAAAAACACAGATGAGTAGACCACTCCAATAAGTGACCACAACAAGTTTACTCAGTCTCCTCTTTCTCAGTGGGAATAATCCAAACAGATTATTCACTTCCCAAAATCTGGTTCTATACCTACAATTTTCTCATAATTCAGATCCTTGAAGACCCTAATTCTAAAGTATGTTTGTAATGATAATGCTCTTTTAAGAATTGATAATATGTGCCATTATCCTTTTTAATATTTTTTAAATTGTGATAACTATGTATAACAAATATAGACTCTTTTAATCACTAAGTGTCTCGTTTAATGGTGCAGTTCAGTGGCATTAGGTGCTATATGTATTTTATGCTTCCATCATGTCCTTTGTCTTCAGAACTTTTTCATTAGCTTATAGTGAGGCTCCTATATTTTTACATCTCCCTTTCTCTAAGAACTTTGTAGCTCTATTGCTGCAGTAGCCACAGGTACATGAGTAGATTAGTTATGAAATTGCTAGCTTTTATGATACCTTTGAGGCATGGAAAATTCCAACTCAGTACAGACCAATTTAGGTTATTATTTGGCTTAAGCCCCAACTTTGGGAATGGCTCTCAAAGGCCTTTAGGGTTATAATCATCTGACAGTTCACCCAGGGCTAGAGTAACTTGTGGTTCCTTTGGCCTAAGATAATTCCTTAATCTAGGGTGAACCCGGGAGAGAGCAAGGCGTGACTATTCCTAGAGGAGCAGTGTCACGTGGTGGGATAGTACCTGATGGAGGAAGGGCTGCCTAGGCTATTGCAATACATTCTGCTCACCATCCCATCCCCTCTCATCAGAAACCATACTAGGGGAGAGGGAGAGGGACTGGGATGAGGGCACAAAGAGCAGAAGGGACTGAGATGATGGTGTATTGGTGAAATGGTGGTGCGAATCCCATGTGGATTACAATTGATGTCAACTATATATACATAAAGAGGAAAAAAGAAGCCATAATATTATCATATGTGTTACAGGGTAGGCTAAACTGCTGTGGAAAATGGACTCATAGTATGCGGATCAAGGCAAGAGTAATTATTTTTTTTTTCTCATACAAATGTGGATGCATCTGAAATGAAAATATTTACTTCTTTCCAGAATATATTCATGAGCATCTAGAGGTCACTTGGTATTCATATAGAATCAGTAAAAGCAAATATTACTGGCAGTGGGTGGAATATATTTCTTTATCATAGGATAGGACAAGTCAGGATTATACATGGAAGAGAAAGTTTCACTTTACATTCCTGTTACTATTTTCTGCTTTTAAAAATTATGTTCATAGCCATAAATTCACTTGTGTAAGCTGCCACAATAGGACTGGAATTGCTTAAGCTTTTTTACCTAAACAGCTATTGGGATTTCAGCCTACGAATTTTCACAGACAACTCATTATTTCTGATGATTTCACACTGTTCTGTACAGCTGTGTCATGACAACATGGGGTTAGTGAAATATTAGGATTAAGCTGGTCTACCCATTATGAAGTCCTCTTTTAGATGTTTATTAATGTCCCCTTCAAAACCAAATGAATAAACCACTTATGTTTCTCTGTTTGATATTTTACTCAAAGTTATTCTCTGGAGAAATTGAAAGTACTGCTCAGATTTGCTCTGTTGTTATTATTTCCCCCTAAGAATGTTGAATTGGTAAAAGTGAGTTGAGGGTGGTACACGTAGGGTCCTACAGCACAATCATCTTTGTTGTGAATTTGCATTAAAGAGCCCAAAATAAAAGTCACAGGGTAAATTTTATTTTTTAAAGATTTATTTACTTATGCATATAAGAACTGGGGTATAGGCCAGTGGTGTAGAGGGTGAAAGGATTCATCAGAGACAGATTGGGGAGCAGAACAGGCAGAATGACTGAAATACACTGCTGAGGGGAGCAGCAGACAGGAGAGGTCTGCTATGCCATGTGATTAGCTTCCAGGGAGGCCCATGCTATATAAATTTTCTAAGGTCGATGTTTAGGTTTTGAGATTGCCCTGATTCAGGAGCAGTGAGGAGAGGAAGTTCAGATGCAGTTGTGTTTGATATCAAAGACTGAGCCATGCAATTCGAGTTCTAGAAGGCTTTCTGGAGTGTTCTTAAATTTGGGGTAATAACATGGGAATGAGGCTTTGTTTGTTTTTATGTTGAGTTCTGTGCAACTATTTTCAGAATGTTCTCTCATTTCCTAGGATTGACTGCTTGAGAATATCTTGAACTATAGTTTATTCAGGCAGAAATGGGATAATCTTGCCCACATCAGGGTCCCTTTGAGTATTAAATAAAATTATTCTGTATATATCTTCACACAAATCCCAGAGTATGCTAAGTACCCAAAAGAGTTTATTGTTTATTAATATTATCATTATTGGAAACTAGGCTGGTAAGTTGGGGCAGCTAGAGAAGATAATTTATAAAAATTAAGCCAATAGAAAAAACAACAACAAATAAATTAAAAAGATGAAAAAACCAAGGAGGAATCACTTGCCATTAACTGTATTTTCATATGATATGCATTCACACCTTGAATAATATGTGGTTAATTGTTTAGAAGATCCCAACTGCCCCCTAAATCACTCACATTGTTTTAACATAGAACCTAAAAATTCCACCATTATAGCTATTAGAACATAGATGTGAAGGGAACACTTGTAACCAATAGACCCATTTTAGGATATATGAATAAAAATAGGACATTATCCTCATGTATTGAAAAATCCAGGGAGTTTCTGAGTCGTTAAGTTTCTGAGTTCCTGTCAAGGGCATTCTTGGTGATATTGGTTAGAGGGTGGAACATATTGGTCAGAGTTCTTGATTTTTGCATTCTGTCTTATATATCATGTGACCCAGACTATTAAAAGGATTGCCTTATCTGGGGGTACTAACTACACAGGCCATGCCATGCCTGCCTTAAGCCTGCACTTTAGGTTGACTCCTCCAACTGGCCAGCCATAGTGACCAACAGTATGATGCCAGTTAATGAGGAGCTTTGTCATTAATGAATTCCAGTTGCCACTGAGCACATTACCATTAGTGAAAGACATTGTCCTAAATCATCTAGTGCCAGTCAGACTGGTCCAGATCAGAATAGTCCAGCTAATCCATTGACTAATGTGAAACAACTTCTCAGTTACAAAGTTGTGATGTGATTTGTTCTACACTAAAAAGTAGTTGATAAAACCCAATATTTGTCTCTGCTTTCCAGGAAAATGCTTACAATTCAAATGAGAAGACAAAATTTCACAATACCAATGCATATTAAAAAAAACCCCAACAACTTGCAAGGGTCGTAGGGTTTCCATTTTTCATAGTACTGGTGAAGGTGGATCCCAAGTTACAGCTCAGGGTCTATCTGTACATCAGTGACTATAAGTGCACTTAAGTCGCTCTGCTTTACTTTTCCTCTCCCACAGGTGCTGACATAAAGTGTGCTGCAAAAAGCAAAGCCAGTAGCCATCTTCATGCCAACAGGCTCCTGTTTGTGCAAAGACTAGAGTACCCTCTTAATATTAGCCCAGGGGCCCCATGATCTCCTCCCAGCAGTCCATTTTTACCCATTGGTAAACAGTATGGTTTGGGGAACTGGAAGACAGTGCATTACGTTTCCTTCTGTGAAATGCTTCAAGAAATACCCTATGGTCTTCCATATGCTAAATCTTATCATAGAAGAATTACAGACTGTCTCAAGTGGGAAGCAGGAATTATTATGCCCAGGATATCTATGGCTACAGAAACCTCCTATAAATCCCAGGTCCCTGACTTTCTAATTTTACAACCTAGAATAGATTACCTAACTTATCTGTGATTTACTGTCATTATCTTTAAAAATGGGAATAATGAGATAGCCTCTTAAGACCATTTTAAGAAATAAATAAGATAGTATATGTAAAAGATTTTGTATGGGAACTGGACATTATATAGGTTCAATAAATGTAAGTATATACTTTATGGATGTAAGTAATGGTTCTTAAGACTATAAATACTTTTTCCCCTTAGTCAGGAAACTGGGGGCAAAAGAACAACCACTTTTTAATCTAGCGGAGCTTCAGCGTGTGACAGATATTCAAGCACTGTGACCATCGGCTCACCATTCAGGAATTTCAGGGTGTTTTGCCTGAACCCAAATGGAAAGTGAAAATGCTGAAGAAGTCAAGAAGAGAGGGAAGAATTGGGGTAATAGCTGATCACTCTGCCTATTATGGGGTACAGAAATTTTCCCAAGGAACAAATAATAAGGAAAATGAATATGAAGTCTACAGAAATATTTAAAGATGTGGGCAATAATCTGAAGGCTCTGATTAAAAAGCTATGAAATAAAAGAAAAATTTTACTTTGGTTTTTTATCAAACTATAGGGAAATGCGACCTACATGGAAAAAGACCACATGATCACAATGAACCATCTAGACGAGATGACGTGATGGCTGCCTAAAATGTCATCCAAGAAAAGTGAGGATTTAAAGCAAAGCCTCTCAGAAAAGGTGTTGGGATGCCAGGGGAGTCAATGTGAGCCTTCTAGCTATAGGACACCAGCCAGAGAATATCCAAGAAGAGGAGATGTGCACAAAGAAGTCAACCTGAACAGATTGAGCAGAAGGGCAACTGCAGGACCTCAGACTCAGGTGGGACATGGGGTGGGGGCTCACCGGAGTCTTCAGAACTGATGCGTCCCAGACACTTGACTAAATGTCCAACACTCTCACCCACAATCTATAAGAAGTCTGCAGGGGGTGGGGGGTCGAGGAAGCCTGCAAATTTCTGTCTTGGCTCAGAGAAGGACAAAAATACGAGGTGAGATGACAGAATAAAAGAGATTTCAACAGCATAACCACAGAATTTTAATTAATTCCATGTTAGATACAGTAAAAATCCAAGTCTTGGCTCTGCCATTAACTAGCTGTGACTTTTTGAGAAGTCACTCTATTCTTTAAGGTTCTGGTCGTTTTTGTCTATAAAATTGCACTCAGAAAATGGAAGGCTTCACATTTGATACAATCGGGGTCAGTAGTTGGTTTGTTAATGATAAAAAATTAGTTCAAATATGAAGTCTTGAGCAATAATATGTGTTATATCTGAGATTTTTTAAAACACAGGATAGGGCCCTCCCTGGTGGCGCAGTGGGTTAGGCAACGCACTGGGAAGCAGACAGCAGCCACTGCAGCATGAGTTCGATCCCTGCTGCCGGCTAGGGAGGGGACCCACATGGCACAGCAGACCTCTCCTGCCTTGCCCGCTGCTCCCCTCAGCAGTGT
>JAGFMF010011380.1:3857724-3892199 GCA_019455555.1 Galemys pyrenaicus | reverse complement strand
GATCTGCCTGTTCTGCTCCCTGCTCTGTCTGGTGGATTCTCTCACCCCCCGTACCTCTGGCCTGTACCCCAGTGCTTGTATGCATAAATAAATAAATCTTTAAAAAAAAAAACAAAAAAAAATAAAACACAGGATAATTTATTGACTGACATTTTTGGTGTAGGGTTTCAGCATCTTTTGGAATATGGCTGTGAACCTCCCTTTTCTTGAAAAAGAAACACCCATAATAAATTGCAAAATATGTCTTATTTTTGTTTTTTGCTTCTGATGGACTGAAAATGTAGAATTAAGTTTAAGTGCAAAATAGTTCTAGATCTTTATTTCCACTTCCATTATTCCTACTCCTTCTCTTTTATAGTTGTCAAATTTGATTGCAGTATTTTTTTAATAGTTACTATTTTTTTAAGATTTATTCATTTATGCATACAACAGCTGGGGTACAGGCCAGAGGTGCAGGAGGCGAGAGGATTCACCAGAGACAGGGTAGGGAGCAGAACAACTGAAATGCACTGCTGAGGGGAGCAGCAGGCGAGGCAGGAGAAGTCTGCTACGCCATGTGGGTCCCCTCCCTGGCAGGGGATCAAACTCACGCAGCTATTCAGCAGATGCTTCACAGTGTGGCACTCAACCCACTGCATCACCAGGGAGACCCAGTATTGTTTTTTTTTTTAATTGTCATTGACTTGCCCATAAAATTAACACTTTTAGATTATTCCACTTAATTTTCATTAAAAAACCTCTTTTTTCCACCCTATTTCATTAATATGTCACTATTTCATTAGGTTGCCTAATTATAATTGCAGCTGACTTGTTAGCAGATGCAACTGGCATCTGGCTAGCAAACAACTCAAATGGTGAAGGCAAAAGCCAGTGAGCATCCAGGAAACAACTTCCTGATGGGCTGCACTTACCTGTTAACATATGGAGAGAAGGAAGCCCATCAATTCTTTTGGTAAGGCTGTTAACTGAATATTTACTAAGAATGCTTCTAGTGAATCTTAAAAAGTTATAAGGACTAAGGAAAAAGTGCATTTGGAAGGTTTGTCAAGTGACGCATGCTCGGTAGACACTGGTTTCCTTCCTTCAGAAATTTCTAGCGCAGTATCTTGCAGAATGAGGCTTCTTTAAAGGAGTCAATTTGATATTTAGCTATTCAGACTATGATTTAAAATTTCAGATCTTTTGTTTCTCCTACTGTATGGCTTTAAACGCATCAAGCTCTCTCATAGTTCTTGACAATCTTCACTCCCCAATTCCATGGCCATCTTGCTCAAGCTTGACGTCAGGACTTCGGCAATACATAGCTTTGATAAGAAGCAGCAGGCTAAACTGATGGAACACTAACATCAAGCTTCCAGAGTAAATTTCTAGGCAGTTTGTTCAGCTCAGATTTTGTTTCAGGCCCATGGGGAGATTATATCTGCTTTTGCTGCTCTATGATGTTGACAGAATTTTGGAAAAGTCAAAAGTAGGGACAGTCTCATGTTCCCCTGAGAGTTTTGTTTGCAGAGGTACCATTAGGGAGAATTTGTGCTGCTCATTTGTAAATGATTTTGCTTTAAACAACTTTCCATACTAGGTCAACAAAATAAAGCAAATGTGGGGTAGACAAGTATACTTTCTATTTTAGATAAGTCTGATCTTCTTGTTTCCAGTTTAGCAGGATAAGGACCGTACATACTCTTGAATATCAGACCTTGTATGTCTGGACAGAGTAAAGAAATATTAAGAGCCTCATGCAAGAAAAGATAGTGTTGTATTCTACTGTGCCACTGTTCAAATGAATTATGATGGAGAGGTTGGCATGACCAGGTTTGAAAAACCCCCAAATTTTGTCAACATCCTTCCTTGATCACACATTTGAGGGTTATCATTTCTTTGGATGATTGTATAAGAGATATGGGTAATCTGACTTCCAATAGACCAAAGCCAGATAAAGACTCATCACACTCAGGAGAGGTGACTGTTCCTCCTCTTTTCAGCTACTGTAGGGAATTTGAAGCAAGCCTAGAGGGGCTCACTATTTTCTCTGGGAGTGGGAAGGAGCCTCTTCCATCTACAATCTCTTGAAATGTGATTAAGCATGGATAAAGGATAGAGGCGTTTCTTGTACATATGGTGCCTGTATAGTTTCAATGGAAGAATTTGCTGTCTTCACTCTTGGCATAAGCATTCCTGCACTGCAGGAGACATCATGGGTGTTTCTGGAAAAAGCAGAAGCATAGTGGAGTGGGAAAAGGAAAGAAAAAGCAATAGGTCATCGAGACCAAAGGGCAACCTTCATTTGTAATGTCCATTTTCATCTATCTGCCTGGGGTTAAGGTCTGTAACCTGCAGGACCAGGCCACACATTTAACCCACTGCTCCTCGGCACACCACATCATTGACTCTGCTCACAAATTGAAGTTCACAGATGGGCCACAGAATGGAAGGAAGCATTTTATAAGTTTGTGGAATTTTAAACATATAGCAAGAGTGCCTGATAAGTATTTGAAGAATATGACTCTGCTTAAGAAAATAGAACATTTTAGGGCTTCCCTGGTGGCACAGTGGGTTAAGCACTGCACTATGAAGCATCCGCAGCCACTGTGGCACGAGTTCGATCCCCGGCCAGGGAGGGGACCCACATGGCGCAGTAGACCTCTCGCCTCACCCACTGCTCCCCTCAGCAGTGTATTTCAGTCTATCTGCCTGTTCCATTCCCTACTCTGTCTCTGGTGAATCCTCTCACCTCCCTGGACTCTCGCCTGTACCCCAGTTCTTGTATGCATAAATAAATCCTTAAAAAAAAAAGAAAATAGAACATTTTAAATAATCCTTAACTTCAGTGGGAGAAACCCAGTAGTTTTGGGGCCAAGTTGTTTTCTCTCTTTTACTTTGGTGATACTACATAGTTTTTGGGAATTCTCTATTAACTTAACTTAAACCTGCTTAATTATTAGCTTTCTAATTGGTGAATAAAACCAATTAAGTAATCAGTGATTTTTTTCAGAATGAAATAAGAAATGTAAGCATCTGGAAAAAATTACAATTACATCATTAGTCTTTCCATGGACTAATTTTCTTCTCTTTTGAAGTTTGTCCTTACAAAAGGTCACTTTTCAGTCCTAAGCGCCTTAAGGACATAGGAGTATATACAAGGCCCATGTAATGGGAGACCTGTGAATAAATCTGATGTTCTCAAAATGGTCTAAGTTTAAAATTTGGCCAACTGTTTATAGATTGACCTTTGTTCTTTTTTACTACTAGTTAGTAAACAGATTTAGTTGTAATAATGGCACATGCTGTATTCTGTATTTCTACTCTGTTGGATTAGAAACGTGAAGTACAGAGTTATGATGCCTTGGGTTATGATATCTTACAGGAAACCACTCTTCTAAGATCTTTGGGGAGAATTAGAAAAATAGATCTTTTACTTTAAACTGACTGTATGAAGTCCAAGTTATACAACTTCAGTCTAACTTTTACAGAACACAAATCTAAATGGAAACATGTTTAATTTTAGATGACTTAAAATTACTAGGTGGTTAGTACTTCTGTTCTTAATTTGCTATCTTAAAATGGGGGTACTTTTCTTTCAAAATATATTTTTTAAAATTAGTCCTTGGAGCTTTGAGATTTGTTTTGGAATTTGTAGTCTATGTGACCGCTCATTTATTTATTTATTTATTTATTTATTTATTTATTTATTTATTTATTTGATATTTGTAATAAAGTAAAGTGTAATTAGAGGGTAGCTGGGATTATCACATCTTTCAGTGAAAGGATTGGCTATTTTTCTAGCCTTTCTATTTAACTATATGTTAACATTTTAAGCCTCTTTAATATTACATTATTATGTAATCATGAAACATGCAGTAAGCGCCAACCTTTTGATCACAGGTTTAACTTTGTTGCCTGGCATTCTGCTTAGAATTTGGAATTATTAAATATAGTAAGTATTATTCTTTAGAGTTATATTAGAATCAACCTGGGTGGATTTGATAGACTCCTGTTTTGTCTTTCTAGCTGCTCTCATCTTGTCATTTGTGAGATATGTATGTATGTATAGATAGAGAACAGTTCTTAATTTCAACATAAATTTGATGACTCAATCAAAAACATGATCATGATGCTTTCTATTCTTTCCCAGTCCCTGCTAGATGCACTAAACTAGCTTATTCACTTTATAGACTACAGGCAGAGTACTTAGTGGCAAAAAAATAAATATATTTAGACATGGTGTGGTAGTCGAAAACAAGTTCTGCAGTGGCCTGTGCAATGTCATGTGAGATGCAGGAAAAACCTAGATGCCAGTTGGTAGTCATTTAGAAACATGGAAAATTGTTATTGCAGGTGTGGGCAATTGTAATTGCTTGTATGGAAAGTAGAGGTTGAGCACATCTGTAAGAGAGGGCATCAGCAACATCTAATCCTTGCTTCAGTGGTTTTTGTCAATATTTTAAAGATACAGTTCTGTAACTGCTTCTTATTATTTGGTAATCCATTCTTCCCCCAGTAAACCATTTTGACAGCAAAGAGCCAAAAGAAAAATGAAAGTGCATGCTTAGTGAAAATTAAGTACTGATTTTCTATTTCCCAAGAAAGTGATAATAACTGTATGACTTGTAAAAAAATATTTATGAACATTTACCATCCATTATGAGTGTCATAGTGGTATCACTACATGAAAGCTAAAAGATATAAATTTGCTAAAAAGGCAATAACACATTCTTCAGAAATTGGTAGTTATTAAAATTGCCCAAGGATGACAATTTAGCATGAATAGTAGCAAGAAGAGTGTTTAGCTTTTATTACATGATTTTTCATTTAGATCAAATGATTATTCTAAAAATTTTTGCTCATTTTCGATTATATGATTTCCTGGGCATGCACAAAAAGTGAAAGAATACTATCAGTAAATTGACCCTATTATTAGAAGAAAAGTTTGGCAAAACATTGACAGATATGAATTTGACTTTTATCAGTCTGATCAATTGATTCAAACAAAAATCAGTTGGATTCATTCCAATGAATGCCCCACATATTCAACCAATTTATGTAATCAAAATAAAGCTTTCAGTGCTCACTAAATAGAAATATATTACATATCATTGCTGTAAGTTTAGTTAAATATCTCAACATTTGAATATGAAATTCTTTAAACAATTTTTTGGTGAAGTGCAGTGCCATTTCTCAATGGATCATAAAGAGAAAAAGCTTACAGTGTAATGCTAAAGCGTTTCTCTTAATTTCAACATTAACTTCTTTTAAAATGTTATAGTTTATATGCTCTACCCATATGGATGTAAATATTTGTAAATGTTGACAACTTTTGATTTCTACTTCCTTTGGTGAAGTATCAAAGACTGTTTGAAGTGGCATTTGTTTGTTATATGTGGCTCACAACTAATTCCATGTATGATTCAGCTTGATAAATTTCTGATTTTAGTCACAACTGTCCTTTTTACCATGGCACTGCACTTCACCTAAAAATTGTTTAAAAAGTTTCATATTCAATGTTGAAGTTGAAGAAAGAGTGATACTTTGTAAAATTCCTATAATCTGTGTCCCATAAGAAATATAACCTTTTTTAGAAATATAAAAAATATTGCTGAAATTCATATCGGACCACAAAAAAAAAATAGCTAAATTTCTTCTGAAAAATAAAGGGAAAAATGAGACCTCCCTGGTAGTGCAGAGTTTAAGTCTTAACTATCAAACTGTCACCAGTCACTGCAGCCTGAGTTCTATGCCTGGTCAGAGAGTTAACCCACATGTCACAACAGACCTCTCCTGTCTCACCCGCTCTCAATAGAGTTGAGAGCCCAGAAATAAAACCACTCATTTATGGACAACTGATATACAACAAAGGTTATGGTGAAAAGGGAATTCTCTTACACTGCTGGTGGGAATGTAAACTGATCTACTCACTAAGAAAAGATGTGTGGAATTTCCTTAAAACACCAAAAATGGATCTGCCTTACCACCCTGCTATTTCACTCCTAGACTTCTACCAAAAACATAAAAACACAAATTCAAAAAGATAGCTGAACTCCTATGTTTTTGGCAGCACTCTTTACAATAGTCAAGATATGGAAACAACTTAAATGACCAACTTTTTTACTTATATGTGGAATATACAGAAACAAAACAAGGCATCAAACAAAGACAAACTTTAAGACTGACCCTTGTTTAAGACATTCAGGTTGGGAGAGGGAGAAGGAGAGAGGCAGAAAGAATAGCCAAGAGTTGGGGAAAGCATGATGGACTATGGTGGAGGTTTGGTGGTGGGGAAATTACAGTGATTCTACTTAATTTTTTCCTATATAGTGAAAAAATACATATTTTAAAAAGAAGAAATATGACTTTTTAAAAAAAATAATGAAGCCACTAATTTTTGTTGCAATTTGTTTGGCTTGGAAACCAATTGAATAATTTGGAAACCATTAATCAAAATATTCAATCTGCTGAATATACAAAATGTATTCTTTTAAACTTTAGTTAATTTTACTTGTATAAAACACAGATCATAAAAAAGATGACCATAAATATATTAATATAGAATCAGAAAAAAATGTAATTTGAAAAAGAAAGATCAAAAAGTTAAAGTTTTAATTTTCAAAATCAAAAATTGCTATTAGAACTTATTCACTAATGGGAAGAATTTTCTGGTTGGCATTTCTACTTTTAATTTTATAAGGTATTTTAGACTACAATGGAATGAAATTAAAGATGAGTATGATTTTTCAGCATTTACATCTCACAAAATATTCAAAAGAATCAAATTTTTTTTTGAAATATTTGTCATAGAACAGTACTTTGGAGAAAGAAGAGAGAATCTAAAAATACTTGGACTAAAGTATTTATATATATAAAGATTTAAAAAAAATTAAGAATATCTTCCATCAGAGATTATGCTAAGTGAAGTAATTCAGAAGAAAAAAATACAGGATTGTTTCACTTATATGTGAAATATAGAGAAACCAAAAAAAGTGCTAGGGAAAAAGACAAAAATTGCAAGTTGGCCATAGATCTGAGGCATTAAACAGAAAATGGAAATGGGTGCTGTGGTGGTGGGGAAACTAGTAGGATGACACCAGAGGGGAGAAATCAAATGCTATCCAAAAATTACAAATAACAGAATAAACACATTAAAATTAAAAAAGTCTTCCATCAACAGAATTTACTTTGCATCTACCATATACTTCAGCATTTGTGTCACTTTCATTTTATGAGTTAATTTCAAAGTATTTAAAGTAGAGGGAATTAGGGGATGGATGTTTAGTGTCCATCAAATTGTTATTTCCTTGTTGACCTTTGATTTCTCAATGGAGGACTGCAGACTTTTCTCTTTGTCTTTGATTCACCATAAAATGACCAGGTGTTTGTATTCTTACTGATTCTCTAAAACTTTTCATGTTCCATTCACTCTAATTAATTTCTGTTTCCATTTTGTTGTCATTATTTCTGCAAATATTTCCTTCTCTCAATGTTCATTTTCATTTTCCTTTAAGGACTTCTACCTTCTGGATGTTGGCAGATTTCTGGGATACTGTTATCTTTCTAGTTCATAAATCTTTTTTTTCCATAGAATTTACCTGATTACTTAACATGTCTTTTGTATTCTTTATTTTAACTATTATTTTATTTACAGTTAACATTTTCTCTCAAACTTTAAATATTGTCTGTAGATATAAAGTGAGTAATATATAATCCATTTCTAAAATATTTCTTAAAGCCAAGCTTCAAGTTATTACTAACTTAGTACTTTAATTACTAATTCTTAGTTGTTTGTTTATTTTAATACTTCTTTGATATTTCAGCCTTGAGTAGCATATTTATTTTACTATGTGCAGTGGGTTGAATTATGCACTTTTCCCTCACCCCCTCAAAAATACAGCAGTCTTAGTCTTTCGTACCTGTTTATGTGGTCATGGTTGGAAATAGTATCTTTACAGATATAATCAAATTAAACTCGTATTAGAGTAGAGTGAGTTTAAAACCAATGACTGATCTCTTTATAAGAGTAAGGAGAGAGAGATTTGATACAGAGACTCAAGGAAAGAAAGTTATGTGAAGATGGAGGCAGAGATTGGATTGATGCATCTATAAATCAAGAAAGGTCAAGAATTGTCAGAACTGCTGGAAACTAGGAGGCGGCAAGAACAAATTCTTCCCTACAGTCTTTAGTGGACTCATGTACTGTCAACAACTCAATTTTGCCTTCTACCTCCAGAACTCTGAAAATGTATATTTTTATGTTATTATTCTATATATTTATTGTTAATGAAATAACATAGTTTTATGTCTTTAATATCTTGACAATGCATTTTTATTTTAAAGCACCCAATTGATAGTAAACTGTGTGGAGTCCTAGAAACAGAAACAGTGCTTTTGCTAGTCAGGAGCCCTTCCAACTTATATACAGTTACTAGATTTCAGCAATTCAGGTTTTGTTCAAAACTTTATAAAGAGGAACTTGATTACCTGCTTAAATACGATTAAAACATAAGTTTTTGCTTTGTATTAATAATATCTCCTTTATAAAAATATCCTGCTCAGAGTAATTCTTATTTTGTTTTTTTCCTATGAATATTCTTTCTTTCATAACTTTGCTGACACTGTGGTTAAAGGAAAGGGTAAAGAATTGGGCCTCTTTGGACAGAATGTAAGGAGGGGAAGAACAGACTTCAGCTACTAGCACTATAGCTTTCACGTAGGGTGGTAAAAACCTATTATGAATTGAATTTAGTCAGTAAGATGTTTCTATACTCATAAAACAACATAAATGTCTTTTTCTCAGTACTTTGGAATGATTCTCTCTTCTTTATTTATTTATTTTTTTACTTTGGGATTTCGCTCTTTCAAACTTAATTCTGAAATAAGAATTTGTTCTTCAAAATGTAAGCCACCTAGCTTCTTAGCAGTCCATAGACAGAATTAGGTACACATTTGTTTTTGCTGCAGTGTGAGGTTAGTTACAAAATCATCAATAACAGTAATAGAACTTCATGATAATTGGAATAATTTTATAATTTATTATAATTTTATATGCATTCTTAATGTCAATGTGTATGCTTACCTAAAAAGTCATGGATTTTTGTTATATTCTAGTATTATCTACCTCCATCTATGTGTGGCGATCAAGCTTTGGGAGAATGTAGATATTTAAATAAAGTTATAGAACCCAAATTCAAGGCACTGTCCAATATAGTAATTCAATAAAACTTCAAGAACATGAGAGATACTCTGAATGTCATTTGAAATGTATTGCCCTTTCCTGCATGTATCATGCACATGGTTAATATAGAGGATGTTTTGTTTTTGAATCTCAAGTCCTATCCTCTTAGGTTTGCATATAGAGAAAAGAATACTGCTACTGGACTAACCAGGACAACTATCTCAGAGTGGGTTTTAAGGTACAACATATTTTTTTCGTAGAAAATGGAAAGTAATCTGCTTAATTTTTTTTGGCAGGGCAGCCAAAATGAGACAATCACTTTAGCAGTGATGGATGAGACTTAAAAGATGTCTTATTTTACATGACAGCCTTGATAATGTAGAAGAGTTGCTTTTTTAGATTAAAAGAATTTGAAGACAGGAGACTGGTAGGAAGAAATGTTGGCTCAGCCTTTATTTTGATAAATGATTCCCAGTGTGAGAAATACGCACATATCAACTCATTGACAGCTACAGCCACTCACTGGACAGAAACTTCCTGGACTCCTTAGGATATTGGTATGATTTTGAAATATTTTACTGTACCTTAGCAAATTATCCACTTCAAAAAAATGGATTTTACATTTGAATATTGCATAGATTGAAAATGCATTCATATGTATAATTTCTAAAATACTCTGTTCAAAATAATGTTCTTATGCTAATATTTGCACTACATCCTTGCTATTAATTATTGTCTTTCTTAGTGATGATCAGACCAATAAACAGGAAATTAACAAAATAACATCAACATAACTTTAAACTGATGCAATAAAAATACACATGATTTATAATGTCAATGAGAGGAGCATCAAGAAATATTTTATTTGCTGGGACTCAAAAATACTATATTCTTACAGCATAAAAGTTGTCTGCTCACTGGACTATTTTGCTTCTGTTCATTCTGCATAATTTGTCCATGTATAAATGTCATTATGTGCCTTTTAAAATCTTTTTTAATAGGACAATTTCCTAAGATCTGTTATCAATTTTCCTGATGAACATATATATACTTGGACTTACAAAAGTTTAACTAAATCAATGGCTTTATGACATGTTGTCAATCATACGTGTGTTATACCAAGATCTTTGATAGCATTATCTATCTTGAAATGTTTCTAGGATTATGTTGTACTGAAAACAATAATAAACTCAAACATGTGGGATTTTTCTATACTGCACTGATGATTTCATCCAAGGAAAAGTCCAAAGTAGTCCTATTTTGAATATATCAGAGCTAAATTTCTATACTATACTAAGTTATTATATAGTATGGCATATATTATAAAATATAATAACAAATCATATTTTACTACTTATGCACAGTTTGAAAATGAAAATGTAATATTATACAAAATAATTTGTATGAAAAGATGTATTTATATATTGTACATGTCATTGATAATTTAACTTTTTAATAAATATATAAAAACAAAATATTCATTTGAAATCAATATCATCCATCAGCAAAATGGCATTATTCTGATTCAAAGTGGCCTTCATATTTCTTTTTCATTTAGCTTTTATTTAGTGTCAAATCTTATTAATTACTTCAGTATTATTTATATATTTAATGAACTGAAGTCTAGGGAAAAGAATTAATATTTTCCATAGACATCCCTACCTGAATTCCCTGCATATCATTGAGGAAAACGTGACTTAAATTATTCTTTCACCACCTTTACATGGTTACATGTACAAGTACTATAACCTGAAAATAAAATACAAGATAGTCTTATTTGTGAAGTAAATGTGATGTAACAGTGGTAAACATATGATATACCATCACCTTAAAAATACTAGAAATATCTTTTTAATGATTTATATTTATAAGAAAATCTTATTTTGATGTTAAAAGGGGATTTTTAAATAGAATTTCTTTATAGATATCATGATTTTTGATAATCTTTTTATAGATCAAAAATTTCACAAATACATAATGCATAAGAATTTAGGAAAAGCTGGTCCTCCCTGGTGGCGCAGCGGGTTGAGCACAGCACTGTGAAGCATCCTCTGCACAGCAGCGTGAGTTCAATCCCCCGCCAGGAAAGGGACCCAATGGCACAGCAGACCTCTCCTGCCTCCCCACTGCTCCCCTCAGCTGTGTATTTCATGGGATCTGCCTGTTCTGCTCCCCACTCTGTCTCTGGTGAATTCTCTCACCTCCCACAACTCTGGCCTGTACCCCAGCTCTTGTATGCATAAATAAATAAATAAGTATTTTTTAAAAAAGAATTTAGGAAGAGCTGTCCTTCTGTCATACTACCTCAGAGGAAGTAATGCTCTAAAAATTTTCTTTATTTGTGCAATTCCTCCTCCTAACCATCCCCAGAATTTCCTCAGCCTCCCTTGAGAGGAGGGAGATGATCTGGATTCCTGGTATTACTGTGTGATGTACAACATTTGCAGGGTAACAAAAGAAAGGTAAGTCTGCAAGCACTCTTCAAGAGAAGCATGAGAGTCTGGGAAGGACTCTCCCCAGAACCTTCCTTGACCTTATTAGAATTGTGCAGAAGAGAAAATGAGTCAGAGTGAAACATCAGACTCAATGAAGCTATTTTCCCCTTGTTGTCACAATGACATTTTATTTCAAGGAAGTGCAGTATTACATAGGGATTAAGAATATGGACTTTGGCATCAGATAGTTCAAATTGCACATCTGACACTTACAACTGTTCGACTTTGGGTAATTTGCTTAACCTTCTTTTCCTCATCTGTAATAGAGTTCTGAAATAATACCTACCTCCTACAGTTGTTCTGAGAGTTAATGAGATAATACATGAAATCACTTAGAATAACTGGCACCACCTCATAAGAAGTGAATAAGAATGTCAGGTGTGTTGCATTGTCATCATTATCATCCAGGGGAAAATATAGAGGAAGCTATAGAGAAACGTGGGCGAAAACAGATTCTTAAAACTTCTAGGATTAGAAGCATCACTGGCAAAGGGCAGTTCAATATTTATTATGAATCATGGTACTCAAAATAAGGTGCTATCAAGGTACTATTCTTCTCGTAAAGGCCCTTGATACATATTTATGTGCTATTATTTAATGAAAATTATATAGTAAAAGAAACAGTAAGCAACAAAAATAAGGCTAGTCTAGAAGCTAGCTGACCTGATGGAAATATAAAGTCTGCATATTTTCCATGTGCTTCAAAGTAGCGTATTTCAGAATGAACAATGTTTAGATGTGTGAAAGTGGATATTGGCTTCTGAACAATGAATTCCTTGAAAAACTTTTCTCCATAAAATTTCTATATAGTGAATTATCTCTAAGGAGACACTTTACCTGATGTGATCTTCTCTCCTCTATGTTTGCAATGTATCTGATTTATTATAGATTACAAGACACAGTTTTAATTTAATTTTAGTTTTTATTAAATCTTTAAGACTCAATCTAGTTGGGAAAAATTGAGGAGTCTCTTAAGGTTATTTTATCTATTCATAATTCCTAGTCATTCAGTATCCTTATCCTATTATTATTTGAATGTCTGTATGTGAGGTCATTTTAGGTAATGATTTTATACTCTGAGATTCATCTCTCTACTCTGATAAGGAGATGGAAATATCTAGAAAAAAATATATAATTTGAGGAATAGAGGGATTTAGGGTAGGAATCTGTGTTAAAGTGTGACTCAAAATGTGACTCAAACATAAACAGATCTGCTCTTACTATTCAGTGATTCCAATTTCACTTTAAAGAAAATAAGAAAGACTATTGAAAAGTACTATGCATGACATTACCTTTTGTTGTTGTTGTTTCATGCGCTATCTTAATTCATTACTATTAGTTGATATATTGTCCTTAGGGAAACTATCTGGCTTTGCTCAATGCTCACTGATGCAATTGAATTAAAATATCTGCATCCTTTCCTTAAGTGCTTTCCAGAATTATTTTTATGAAAGTGATCTTTAGAACTGCTGTTGTTACATCCATCACAAGATCACATAAGGTAGAATGAGGGAAACATTCATCTTCGAGATGGAATTCCTTGGATTAATGAGAAGGGTCTTGCCTATTAAGTAAGCTGGCTGCAGTCTAATGCAGGATTTGAAGTGAGTCCAAGGAATGTCACCTGCTTTTTTTTGTTTTTTTTTTTTCTGGTTCATTGCTCATCTTACCCATTATACAAACCATTCAAATCTCTTTTGAAGGAGACCACTGGTAATTATCTTCTTAGCTTATATTTTTGCCATGACTGTGTTTGCCAAAATGATAGGCCAAATGAATGGAAAGAAACAATTTTCGAAGTATAAGTAAGCCATTATATGTTCATATCTGATGAGGACTTAAAGTTTGATTATTGTCACTCAATAGTGTCATAATGACTACACAGAAATATGTACCACAAATGTGTGTGTAGTTTACTATTACATACATAAATATGGATATATACTTACATATATGTGTATATACAGTAATTAAGTATTTAGTACCCATACGTGTGTGTGTGTGTGTGTGTGTATAAATAGACTTACTTTTTAAGCTATAGTACTGTGCACATCAATTTTTGGCTTATTGCTCTGTCTCCTGGTATTTAACTTATTTAATGTATACCTCACTAGCAAATTTTTCAAAGCAAGCATTCTTTCCCATCACATTTCTATTAGAAGTTCTCTGTACTATTATGCAAATATGTTATCAAATATGTAGAAAAACAGAATGTTGCAAAGGATATTTTATTTTGTTAACACTGCAAAAAGCTCACATCTTGCTCTTTGCAATTTCAAAAGTAGGAAAAATATTGGTTTTATACTTTGTGATAAAGTGTTTCAAATGTCTGGGTCTCTGTTCATTTTATTTTGATTTGTTAATGGCTTTATGTTGGATATCACTGATGTTCTGTCATTCTTCCTTCCTTCAGATCTAGCATAGTTGCTTCTAGTCAACACAAATGTATCTATTTTTCCAAACCTTAACTTCGAAGGGATATGGAAAACAGTTCTTAGTTTGCCAGTTGTAGCACTACAATAACATATACTTGTCAAATGACCATAAGATAGACCTGTGGACACTGGGAAATCTCTGTGAAAGAGCCTTGGGCTGGTATGCTACCCTTTTCTGTTTCCTGCTAGTTTCAGTGATGACTGCACAGATGAAGTTGAGTACTAGAAATTCCTTCAATAATGTAGAAAAATTCCAAAGGTTAGAATTGTTGAGGTGTTTTGTTTTGGTTTTAATATTTATTTATTTATGCATACAAAAACTGGGGTACAGTCCAGAGGTGTGGGAGTGTGATGAAAGGATTCACCAGATTCACCAGGAATGATAGGGAGCAGAACAGGCAGATTGACTGAAATACACTGTTGAGGGGAGCAGAGGGTGTGACAAGAGAGGTCTGCTGCACCATGTGGGTCCCCGCCCCGCCTGGTTTTTTAATTCATGCTGCAGTGGCTACAGATGCTTCCTAGTGTGGTGCTTTAACCCCTTGTGCCACCAGGGAGGCCCTGTTAATTGAGTTGTATTGTGAGACCCTTTCATCTTTACCATGTATCCAGAAAAGATCTCAAGGAGATTCCGTTAACTAAGAACTGAAATATTTATTAATTATATATCAATAACTATTTTTGAAGAATGCTGAGAATAAATGTATCTAATAGGTCCACTATGAAATCATCAAATAATCCTGCTTTTGAAATAAATTCCCTGATTTAGAATAAATGAATTTCCAGCTGGTAGAGTCTCAGTGGCATTAACCACCAACATAGGTTTTCTGTTCTTGAAATAATAGGTCAGTGTAATAATCACAGTAGTTTGACCTATAGGTTCCTTGTTGGTGGTTAATTGATCATAGTATCCATAGATGTTAGAAAATGGCATACTTGTAAAGTCTCACTAAATTTATATAATCCAAAACAAATCAAAATCTGGAAATGAAGTTGTGCTTTGAGTCATGATTGAGTGTCATAATCACTCTCCATTCCCAGACATGAACCAGTTCACAAATCCTTGCAGAAAGACCCCAAAATAGGAGATATATAGATAGTAAATTGTTAATCATATCATCATTATCATTCAGGGGAAAATATAGAGGAAGGTATATGTGTTTCGGAAGTTTTCTTCTATGGCTTCTCAAATTAAACTATAGCCATTTATCAAAAATATTCTAAATTGGGAAAATAAATACCAAGAAGTTATAGGGATTGTTGACCTCTGAGTTTTTGAGTCTTTTCAAACATAGAGCACCACTCCAGAGTCATTGGGAATTAATAGATTAAGTGGAATTTGGACCCCAATCTTTCACACAATGTGTTCTCATGTCCATGTAATTTTCTATTCCATATTTTTTCCTGGTTTTGAAGACATGACTGCTGATAAATTCTTCACAATATGTCTTTTATAAGAGGAGATTCAGGGGTAAACAAAACACCCTGGAACTGTACTTATAATTAAAATATTTAAAAATAAGCAGTGCTATACCCCCAAGATGAATTGCAGCAGAGATTAATTAGTACCACATCCAAAGATAGGAAACAGTAAGGTGTATATTTCTTAGTGCATAAGATCAAAGACTCTCAAAGAATGACAGGGGACTATTATAAACAAATCAGATTATTTTCAAATTACACCTATTGTTCTAGATGTAGTCTTTTTTTCTAAAACAAATCACTTCTTCTTTGTATCTGCTAGACCGAGTAGCCTACTCTTTATTTTTTCTGGAAAATGGTTTTGATACTATTTTAATAAATAGAATCAATGTACCTTCACCCAAAAGACACAAAAATACACTTTTTCTGTTTTAATCTTGGGTAATACTATCTCTCCTACTTCCAATATGTAAAGCATGATTTTCTCATCCTTCCATATCACTCTGATACTCTATATTAATAAGATCACACTGCAGCACTTTTTCAGTGAGAATTTATAGATGCTCTTGGTTCCTGGTTTATCAGATTGCATTTTCCCTAAATGTCCACAATACAGTCTCTAATAGCACCTACTTTTCTTACAATGGTCTTCTAATACTCTTCCCACTTAGAGGTGGGGTGTCCCTGAAACAAGATGAGTATTTCTACCTGCTTCAACCAGAAGAGCCCATCAGAAGTGGTTCTATTCCCTATTACACTAGGTCATAAATGAGGAAATGATTTCAACATTATTCAGAGTAATATTTATCTACCAGATAATCAGAAAGACTATGCTGTAATGAAATATAAAGAGCATACAGAGATCAGAGATAACATAGAGAGATGTCTGTCTTCCTCCAGTTACTTGACCATCTCACCTGTAACTGTTGCAACTACAGTTTGATACAAGTACATGAGAGATTCTAAACCAGAAGAGTCCAGTCAAGTCCTTCTACTTACTTAACTCAGAGAAACCTAGGGAGATAGTAAGAATGACTGTTGCTTTAAGTCATTAAATTTTGGGGTGATTTATTATACAGCAATAGACCCCAAACATCTCATAAGATATATGCCTGTCCAGAGTGGAATATAAACTCAATGAAAATTTATGTGTCTATCAGCTCAGAGAAACTTCTGTTACTCTTGTAGTTTAGGGCATGTCAGGGTATTATATGCAAAATGAAAGACAATATTCTATATTTTATAAAACTTCCACCACTTAAGAAAGGAGCTTTGGGGATTTTTGAAGGCAATGATTTATCACATTTGGGAGCAACTAAATCAGACTGCATTGTAAGCAACTCTACTACTTGAACTTTATGTGATAGTGAAACTAACACTGTTCAAAATTCACAGTGATAGATTGGGGTGCTCTAGTGATCTTGTGGAAAGTTCCATTAGGCGAATCACAGTGCAAGTCCATTGGGCTTTGAAGCAAAACTTTTTCAGAAAATATGTATTCTATTTTAAAGAAATAATCCTTGTTTTGTTCTTGAGTCCTGGAGACACTAAGTGACAATGTAATTTGAGCTTCTGTCATATGTTGTTTATATGACTCAATGAACCTTATATTTTGGCAGTTGTCCATCAGTTAGAAAATTAGGTTTGAGCAGGTATTTTAGGACTTGATAGGCTGTATGATCTTGTGGCTCATGTTTCATGCATCTATTATATTCTCCATTGCCTAACTCTCCTTCACTCTAACTTTATTAGCACTGAGAACAATATTCGAGCTTGATTTGGAGATATTTTTGTGCAATATGCTAGAAGTAGTCTGGAGTGAGATGATGCAAGTTTTATACTTTATTTGAGGGATGTCCTTTCAAGAGCAACTAGGAAAGGATATTCTCCCAAAGGTCAGCATTTCAAGTGACACACCTTGAGATGACCAGAGGTGAAAACTCTACAGACTCATGGGGAGCTGTTAGTGATTCTGTGAGATGGCCCAAAATTTGTAAGGAGGTAGTTCAAAAAAACAGGTGAAGCAGACTTAGAAAAAAAAGTATGTAAAAATAAGTCTCAAAAGTGTTTGAGCATATGAGAATATTCTGGTTTCATGTAAGTTCTCTGCAAAGGGAATTTTGAGATACTTGAGACCATTTGGGATGATCCACAAATTAAAAACTATATTGTTAACATCATTAGATGTTATTTGTAGCTTTTGTTCACATTTTTGAGCAGTTTTTCAAGGCTACATAATAAATGATATTTCCAAATATTGACTATAAAATCAGATATGAGATTCCAGTTCTCTTCCAATATGCCAAGCATAAAACAATGCCTTACTCTCTAGTCGTTATTTTATTTTTCATAAAAGTGCTATGTTAACATAACATGGAATTATAATTTTATTTTTATGAACTATTATTTCAAGATTTGTCAGTTTTAATTTATAAGCTATATATGTATGTCATGTAAATAAAATTCTTTGAAATTCACAATAGTTTTTAAGAGAATAAGACCAAAGTTTAATTACCACTCTTAGTCCATTATCTGCTTTATTTATGCTTTCTCTTCCTCTTTCCTAAGCATTTGTTTGAATTATAGTTCTATAAATGGTAACCACTTCTTCAACTTATCACAGCCATTTGGACGTAGATATTTATGATTAAAGATTTACTATTTATAATATCTTCTATTTTAATCAGTGTACAAATAAAAAGAGTTTCTCACTGTTTTGCCAGATAGCAAGCAGAGATCACACAGATCGATCATGGCTGAGAATCCACTGGTAATTATTCTTCATCATGGCTCACCAAATAACGATGCATCAGTCCTTTACTCATGTGGTCTAGACCACATTTTTTCATGTTATTACTGATCTGGTGTCTTCTGGGACAAGGAGGAAAAAAAAAAGGTCACAGCAATGTCTTATTGGCTATACTATGTTGTAATCTTTTTTAATATTGCAGCTTTCTCCTTTGAGTCTGCAAGGTAATTGACAGTACTCCAACTCCAAATTCTTTCTATTCTATACCAGCTAGCAGCTGGAACATCTGTCCAATTCTTTTAGCCTTCCAGCTGTTATTTTCTACTGGCCTCTACGGTATCCTTTGGGGCACTCACAATTAAGAATCAGTCAAGGATTTGACAGTAGTTTATATGTAGACTTGGGTGGCCCTCTCCTCTGTCTATTGTTATTTCCTTTCCAGGATTTTTCCCACTTAATTGCCAGCTACTCTGATTGCCTCAAACAAACACCATTATAATAGAACATTTCAAGCCATAGAATATTGCTTTCTGCTTGACCTCTAATCATCCATTCTGAGTTTCAGAGACAAGGGAAGGTCCTTAGGAGAGAAGTAAAGGCACATCTCACCTCATGTGCTGCCTTCCTTCACATCCTATCTCTTGTGCCCCCATACCCCAAGTCTTTACCTGCCTTAGGTATTTGAAGTGATTTGAAATGTTGTTGTTGTTTTTTAACAGGATTTTCAATAATTACCTGTGTAGAGATCAGCTCATTATAAGGTAAGCCACCATTATCAGACTGTCACTGGTTTATAAACATATTATTTTTACTATTTTTAACATAAGTTTTTACAGTAATAAACATTTGTTTATATGTCAATTCCCTCAGCTAAAATATGCAAGTGAATAAGTTACTTTTAATGTTTATAACCAAATAGAAACTACAAATTAGTCACTATTAATCATTTGTTTTATTTTGCAAACTTCCCTTTGACAGATACACACACACACACACTCATTTTTGAAGATGAAAATCTCTTTATGAGGGTTGAATTAATAATGTATATTCTTTTAGAACTGTGGTACTTTATTCTGAGTATCAACGTAGCTAGGTTACAGTGCCCAGTTGCTGGGTACCATACACCAGTCTATTGTAGAGGTTGTTGTGAAGGTATTTTGTCATCATGATGAACATTTATAATCAGTATGCTTTACGTAAACCAGGTTACCCTTCATAATATGAGTGGACGTTCCAATCAGTTGAAGGCTTTAAGAACAAAGACTAAGGTTTCCAGTAGAACTTTGTTTTAAAAATGAAGTGTAGAGAGTCCATCGATATAGTAGCAAAGTGTAAACGATGGTCTCACCTCATCTGCATATTCACAAGCAAATTATAACAAAACAATCAACCACCTCTGCAAGATAAACAGACAACTATCCAACTATCGCATACATCAGGAGCAATGGTGCAACAGAAAGTCAAAACCACTATTAAACTGTGCTTACACAGATACTGACACAGAGTATCCCTGAGAGAGGGGTGGCTGCTGTATGGAAGCCCTCTGCTATTGACAAGAGGGACGCATGCCCATACCAGAAACCTTAGACACCCAGCATGTGCTGGAAAAGCAGGTGCACAGAGTTGGCCTGCAAGACAGAGGGCTGAACAACTATAGTGTTAAGGCTACAATGTGATGATCACCAGCTTTAGCCAGAGACTCGCAACCTTCAGCCCCTGATGTCCCTACCAGCCGGGAGAGCTAGATCAGATCACCTATGTCCTCACAAAGAGGCCAGTGTTTGCAGCCTAATGTTGTGATATTTAAAACACATTCTCCTCACCCAGGACCAAAACTGAGACAACTAAATGCTCTCAATAACCAGAACTTAAACACCTGGCTCTTCATAACAGGAGCATGCACCCCAGAATAAGGCAAAGAGAACAAATCCCAACTTGTGGCCCTTTCTCAACTAGTAATCCTTCCAGTAATGTATCTCATGCTCAACCACAAAAGCTGAGACTTACACAGAGAAGTTACAGTTGAGGAGTTAGCTTAGAGGAGGGTATCATGGAGATCCCCACCACACAACTCAGGTACCCCCAGCACTGAAGGAAATTTGAATCCTTAATGTCCACTGAAGGCTACCAGCACCCTACTCTCCCAGTTTCTTCTTATCTTTTACCTTTTGTTGGCACCAGCACCTCAGCCATCTGAAGAGATGTAAACACAGAGGTTTGTGAGATAACAGACCCCTAAAGATCCTGGGTGAAACCCCCAAATTATATTCATTTATTAATTTGTAATTGGCTAAATTTATATTAAAATGAAGTGTTCAAAATATAATAGATTAAACATTCATTAATGAGTTTTCTTTTTTCAGAAGGCAGATTTACTGTATAAAAAAGGAGAGAAAGGTCAAGGATGCCTGCGCACACACAAACAGGCAGAAAGAACTGCCAAAGAAAGGGACAGGTTTGTTAAGAGAGATGTCTTCATACACAGAGGCAGGCAGAGAGCTGCTCGTTAATGAGTTTTAAAGAATTAAAAGGAAAATATACTGAGATTACATTGATAAAATGCTCCAAGTTATCCACAACCCTATATTTTGTTGATATTTTTAATTGCAAATCCAGCATCTCCCTTGAGCCCAATACCCTTTACAACGCCAAGCAAAATATAAATCAAAGATGATGACACCTTTGATTCAATTTTCTATCATTTGTTTTCTTGTTTTGGCGTTAAAAAATAAATTACAAGATGTAAAGTTGTTAAATAACTTGCAGGGAAAAATGAGATCTTGAACGTAAGTGTGGAATTAAATAATACTTGTGGCATGGTGCCTTCCTCTTAGATGCAGAGTAGAAAAAATCCCCTAGCTCACACTGACTGTCCTAACTCTACAAGCTCACGTTACTGGAATGTGTGAGCGGATTTCATACTGACCTTCAGCCTGATCTGATAACATTTTTCACCATTGGATACTTAGTTCATAAACATCGCACAGACCATCACTTACTAATAAACTTATGAAAATCAGAAAAGTGAAATTAAAGGATATTATCTCTTCAAGTAAGAAGTTCTACAGCATTTGAATATGTCGCATCACTATTCATAATCCAAGTGTAATTGTGCCTATTTTGTTGAAGCTGAAGAAATTATATCTTATTTGTTTCCTGTTTTCAACACCATGTCTACTTTCCTCGGTTGTTCACCAGAATCAACACTAGGAGTATGGTAAAGTTTTCAAAAAATCTGAGACCAAGTCTACTTATGGTTATAAAACAGTAAGTTTCTGTGGTCATGGGAAGTCATACTTTCTGATAATGGTCATTTTGGAAGAGTTGCCTTAAACTAAATGGCATAAAGTAGGGGAAAGGCTGCTGGCTTTTTATTTGTTATTTGTTAGCCCATCCCAGGGTCTGATGCAAAACATAAGGAAGGGGAGAAACCTCTCCATTCTGAAATCTGATACATGACTCCAGTTTAGAATGAACAGAGGTTATACAAATTTGGGGCTCCCAGAAATGGTTCTCTAGACTCTAAAGCAATGTTCTCACAACACAGCACTTTTTTTAGGTGGGTAGTGGACATCAAGAAGTAGGACACAGCAAAAAATACTAAGATAAATAATGGTGAGCAAATGTGAAATGTCCCAGAGATTCTCAAAATAATTTGCAGATGACCTTAGAAGTCTGGCATCATGTAGGCCAGCAGGCTCAGTGACTTCATGTCAATGTGATCTCAGTTTAATCCACAGTCCAAAAAAGCCTGAAGACATTTCAAATGATACATATGAATAATTAATGAACATTCACTTTTTGCCATTATTTTATTCAGATGATATTGAGTGAACAGTTCCTGAAATGTGTTGTAACTTAATGTCATTCATTAGTGTTTATCCATTAACCAGACACACTCAACAGAAAAATATTACACTTGACTTATTTCTATTTATTTTCCTCATAGTTAGAAGCTATCATATTTCTTTCTATTTCTCTCACATATACAAAGAGTTACTTATGAATAAGCAGTGAAACAAAGCTGTGTAGTCAAGTATGCCTGAAAACAAATACTGGTCACAGTAATGAGTTCTTTGTATGTGTATGTGTATATATATATATATATATACACACATGTTATATTCTTTGGGGGCATTGTAAGATCATTAAAAATAACTCAAAGTGGAATTACATTAATATTTTATAGCCTTTTTATAATTTATATCTTAGTTTATCCTCCCCAACCCATAGAATCTAGGTGACCCAGATGTTGTAATTCTCATTTTATTAATAAGAAACATAGAGTAACTTGGATGTCCTTGACAAGAAAGTTACTGAACAACCCCAGGTCTTAAAACCAAGGTTTGGGAGAACCAGTCTGATATTTCTTTTAAGAAATATTGAGTATTACTAATTATTTCGTGGTAGAAAACCTGGAATTCTTACCTTCATGAAACTTATATTCTTGTGGGTAAGACAGAGATTATAAACAAATAGATGATGAGTAAAATATATAGTGTGATAGGTGGTGAAATGTGTTATGAAGAAAAATGAAAGCAGGGTTAGGATTACTCATGTGTGTATGTGTGTAAGATGTGTATTGGAAGAGGGGTGATATTTTAACTAGGTTTCCAGAGAACATTTCAAAGATAAAAAGGCCCAAAAGATCCAAGGGAATAATATATATGGCTACTGGGTGAAGAATATTCCACACAGAAGTAAAAGTCAGCACAATGTCCCCAGGCTACCTGGTATGTTAGATGAATAGTATGGTCATTATACTAAATTTTGAATTTCTATTTCTAAATCATATGCCTTTTACATGTGACACTTTCGCTGCCTTTGTAGGGGGTTCTTAAACCTTAAGTGGAACATGGGTTACTTTACACGGAAAGGAGATAGCAGTGTTGACTTTGATATCAGCAGATATGAGAGGAAAATAAATACTGATTTATTTGTTCTTTGTTGAGTTGTGCAAGTTCTTTGTAGATCTTGAATATCAATCCATTGTCAAATGTATGGTGCACAAAAATCTCCCATTTTGTAGCATGTGTTTTGTCTTTTAGGGAGAGTTTTCTCATTGTGAAGATGTTTCTTATTATGATATAATCTTAATTGATTATATTCTCTTTTGCCTTCTTGCTGTTGGAGACAAATCCATAAACCTGTTTTGGATTGTTTTGTTTATGTTTTCTTCTATTTTTTTTAAATCTTTTAAATCTTACATCCAAGTCTTTTATCCATTTGAGTCAATATTTGTGTATGGTGTGAGATAATGTTCTAGTTTCATTTGTTTGCATGTGGCTGTCCAGTTTTTCCAATACCATTCATTGAAGAGATTTTCCTTTCTCTCCAGTGTATATATACTTATCTCCCTTGCCATAGATTAAATGTCAAAAAAAGTGTGAATTTATTTGTGGGTACTCAATTCTGTTCCACTGGTCTGTGTGTCTGTTTTGTTTCTGTATCATCTGCTTTGATTACTATAGATTTATAGTATAGTTTGAAGTTTGAGAATATGAAATGCTTTGCCTATTGGGGGTCTTTTCTGGTTTCATGTGAATTTCTGTAATATTTGCTCTATTTCTTTGAAGAATGCCATTAAATTGTCTTGCTTTGCTTAAGATGACCACACTAATAATATTAATTATTCCAATTCATGAGTAGGAAATATTTTTTCATTTTTTGGTGTTCTCTATTTCTTTTAACAATGTCTTCTAGTTTTTATTTCACAAGTCTTTTATCTCCTACATTGTTTATTCCTAGGTATTTAAAATTTTTTGGTGTAATTGCAAATGAAATTGTTGTTTCGATTTCTCTCTCTTATGGCTTATTGCATGTAGGAACACAACTTATCTTTGAATATTGATTTTGTAACCTGCCACTTTGTTGCATTGACTTATTGTTTCAATCAATTTTTTGGTGGAATTCAGGGCTTTCTATTATCATGCCATATGTAAATAGTGCAGTTTTACTTCTTTCCAAGTTTAGATTCCTTTTATGTATTTCTCTTACCTAATTTTCCTCACTAGGACTTCCAGTACTGTGTTGAATACTTGACACTCTTGTCTTATACCAGATCTTAGAGGGAAAGTTCAGGTTTGTACCATTAAGAACGATGTTGGGGCCTCCCTGGTAACTCAGTGGGTTGAGCACCACATTGTGAAGCATCCACGTCACTGTAGCACAAGTTAGATTCCTAGCCAGGGAAGGGACCTACATGGGTGCAGCAGACCTCTCCTGCCTCACTCACTACTACCCTCAGCAGTGTATTTCAGTTAATTTACCTATTATGCTCCTTACTCTGTATCTGGTGAATCCTCCTGTGACTCTGGCCTGTACCCCAGCTCTTGTATGCATAAATAAATAAACCTTTAAAAAAAAAAAAAGAATGATGTTGGCTTTTGAATTGATATGTATGAATTTTACTGTGTTATGTCCCATCTATCCACAATTTTTGAGGGTTTTTATCATACAAGAATGTTGAATTTTATCAAATGCTTTTTTAGCATCTATATGATCACGTGGTTTTTGCCCTTTCTTTTGTTGATGAGGTCAACTGTGTTTATCAATTAGGGGTTGTTGAACCATCCTTACACCTCTGGTATAAATCATGCTTGGTCATGACATATATGATTTTTTTAATGAATTATTGAATTCTGTTTGCTAAGATTTTGTTGAATCTTTTGCATCTATATTCATGGGAGAGAGTTAAATAGATACTATTCAGCTATTAGAGAAATATAAATCTTGGCTTCTGTGACAGCATTAAAAGAATTGGAAGGGATTATGCTAAGCAAAGTAAGTCAAAAGAGAAAGAGAAACACTGGGTGGTGTCACTTATGTGTATAAAGAAACAAAACAAGGACCCAGTTAAAATCAAACCAATTACAAACCTTAGAACTCTGACTGGAATTGAAGCTACCAGAGGGAGAGGGGGAAGGAGGCAGGGAGCAGAGAGAAGAGAACATGATGGACTATGGTGGCCATGTATGGGTGTCCTTGTGGTGGGTGTAGTATGGCCACGTACATCTGAAGGATGAGATTCTTTTCCTCTAAATCATATACAGTGTCGTAAGACAATTTTTCCTCAATTGAAAAAAAAAAAATCTTGACTGAGTTGGTCATTTTCATATGTAGCAACAACAGAAAACTTCAGAAACTACTTTTGAATTGGGATACCAGGGGAATCCAGTGACCCTAATTCAGCAGGTAGAATTCAGAGGTAGACTAGAATATCATTTTGCAGAAAACACAAACACTGGAAATGACCCTGGCTTTTCCAGAGAATTATTGCTGTAGGGTGTATTGCTGTATTGAAGTAGGGTGCTAAACCTGCACTCCAATCTGGAGCATCATCCAATATCTGTGGTGGTCCAGCCCTGGACAACAGACAGTGAGGAAGAATTAAGCATTTCCACTGGTTCTCAAATAACTTTCCCTAGAAAAACCCACAGTATCGCAATTTAAAATGCAAAGGTTTCCAGATAGCTTTCCTTTAATCCACTGTCTGTGGCAGTAATTTTCAATGTGTGATCCTAGGAGGAACAAACTCAGTGTCACCTGGGAATATTAGACTTGTAAATGTAAATTTTCATACCCCATCCCAAATGTGTTGAATGAAGGAAAAGAATTAAGCTACTATGGGCTGTTAATGATTCAGCAAACACCCTTAACCACTGGGCCATTAGGAAGCCAAGGACAGTGCTGACAGAAGGGGATCCCTTATCTATTGATGAAGAGAGAGTTTGAGGTATGAGGTATTCTTTGGGGAATTGAATTCCCAAAAGGAGCCCTGATTCTGGGGAGATGACAAAGCAAGGAGCTACTTCTAGGAGGAGTCTGAAATATTAGAAACTGAACTGAAAATGGAGGTCCCAGAGCCTCAAAGGCAGTTTCGGCCCAAATTATCAGGGAGGTGGTCCTGCATAATAGTCAGTGCTATGGGTTTGGGGCGATCTTTCAGCTGACCAAATCTTGGGTTGAATCCTGTTCCCCATGGGTAGTTGTATAACCAGAGCATATTATTAGCCTTCTGAACCTCAGATTCCTTCAATACTTAGTTGAATAATCACAGTACTTAATAACAGGAACTAAAATTTATTGAGTATTTCTGTAGGTTTTCTCTTATAATCTTCACAACCACATTATGAAGTTGGAATTTGGATATCCCATTTCATAGCATGAGACTCAATGACTTGCCTAGGGCCATATAGGGAAGTAAAAAGTGGGGGTGTAGAATTAAATCTAAGAATCTTGCTTTAGTGTCTGGATTATTTGGCATTGTGATGTAGCAGCTCCATAGGGGTATGTGAAATAACTTGTAAATTACCCAGCATAATCTGCATATGTAAAGACAAAGACCACAAACACTGAGGTAAAGTGGCCATTATATTACATCTTAAGTTGGTTGCAAACCAAGAAAAATTTTTGGCTATGAGAAAGCAGAAAAGACAAGGATAGTTCCTTCGAGGTTTCAGAGGGAGTATGGCCATGGCATTATATTAATATCTGACTTCTAGCTTCCAGAAATAGAGGAGTACAAATTTCTTTTATAGAAAGTCACTGATTTGTGGTATTTTGTTATACAGCCATAGGGAACTAATTTGGGATCCCATTCCAAAGGGGTCAGGAAGCTGGGTCCTGAGCTTTCAGAGAATGAGAGGTGCCTTTCATGAGTTCCAAGGTTTCTTTTGATGTTGGGTGACAACTGAGAGTTAGCACTTTTCTGATACCCTTGGCCTTGACAATTATACTGGGCATAGTCTCTTCCACGGTACCATGAGCAATAAGGACTCTTGGACTGCAGGATCCTACTCCAAGATCCAGCCCAGCAATAGTGTCTCAGCATGAATGTCACCTTTCTGAGATGCTAGTTGTCATGCTTCAAGTTTCAGGTAGCTCTTCTGCTCATCAGTGCGGTTTAGTCCTGGCTTATAGAACCTGTCATCATAGACAGCAAGAAGCCAGGGAGGCAGCCTGGTCAGTTACCTTGACAACCTTATGATGTAATGCTTTATATTACTTTCTGCCTGCAGGTCTAATGAGATTCTAGACACTGCTGGCTCCTCCCATCTTGGGTGACAAGCGCCTTTGCTTAGAGCCAAAGCAGTGAATGCTCACTTTTAATGTACCCTTGTCATAGCTATAGGATGCATTTGCATTAGCAATGAAAGAGGAGTCTGACTGTCACTGAACTGCATGGAATTTTTGCCCAGGAGGCCCAAGATTACTGCTGGCATATCAGCTTTTGCTGTGGGCACCCCCAGTCTGACTCGGCTGCTGTGAGGCGTTACTCATTCTCCTTGTTATGCTTTAGTTCAGATTCCTTGCTGCAGTTCAGCAGTAAAGAATGAACATGACCCTCAGTAAAATGGATTTTGGAAACTTCCCCACCAAGCTGAACCCTGTGTATAACCCTGTATGAGGGATTTATTAACAAACTAGTTTTTTTTTGTCTTTAGTCATTTGTTTTCCTAAAAATCTCTAGAGTTTTGAATGTAGGTTTTTAGAAAGCAAGGCGCTGGAGTGAAGTCAACGAAGCACACTGCCTGGACTACTTCACAGTGCTTTCTCTCCACTCAGGAAAAGTGCCCCCAGGCCACATCCTGATTAGCTACAAAGCAGAGCAGGGGGGCCTGTCCCTCTGCAGCTCTGCTATGACAGAGGCCTAACTAAATACATGCTCAGCTTTGTATGTGAGTTTTATTTGCTTTGTCTCTTTCAATGACAAAGTAAGTGGCCATTTGGTCTCTGAAAGCAGTCAAGAGAACGGATGAGCAGGAAGACTCCGTGCTCTGTGTTCAGTACTGGCAATGATCAACTGCAATAAACCCAGCAGACAGAAGCAAGAAACAAATGCCAGAGTGCCTTCTCCAGGGTTTTTATGGGGTGATAGCCAATGCCCCTTTGTACTAGGGGAGGCCATTTTGTGAGTATTCTTTCATGTGCTCAGATGGGCAATGCGTCCTGATATGCTGTTAGAACATAACAGATTGGCATTGACAATCCAGATGTCTGAGGTCAGAGGCTCTGTATCATACTTGAAAGCTACACTGTGTGTCAAAGCCATGGAATCCTTTGTTAGGAAGCTCTCAGGACCAGAGAGAATTTTCTGGATGGTAGAAGAAGTGAGAAGTGCCAAGTGGTTCAAAAATCTCCTCAAACATATGAGTACTATTTTCCAATGCCAATTCAACTTTATGGTGGCAACAGACTTCTAATACTTACTGTTGTTCTGTCCCTTTGGTTATGCTTTTGAAATGGTGACTCACCATTTGGCTGGACCTGACAAGTACTATCAGCGAGACAGTGGAAAGAATATGAGAGACATAAAAGAGGAGCTCTGGGTTTCGGCATGGTCTATCATCCACAGGACTAATGAAGACACTTGAAGGTGGGAACACAGTCATGTTCTTCAATGATACATTTTCTTCTTCTCTCTTGGGTAACATGCCTGATGTGTCTATACATGAACACTGATGTCTTTTTTTATTATTATTATTTGACTTAGCATCTTAACACAAATTAAGACCTTGAGGTAAAGTCACATATTGGTAAATATTTATATTAGAATGTTACAAGTTGTGATCACTTGCTAATTTCTGCCATTCTCAGTAATTTAATAAGCAGGTAGTGTGTCATCTAGAGATTTCAGTGACTGCTTTGCCCTTTCATTTATGATCTTTTTTTAAGTCAGATGAAGGCAAATGATATCATGGCATTATGAAAAGGAAGGGTATACAGTGGTTCATAGCAGCAAAAGGATAGGAGAAATAAATCATTTCAGAGCCTACAGAATATAGGCATGCCGAAACCCAAAGAATTTGTGCTGTGGCAGCCAGTACCATATTTATGTCAGTAGCAGATGTATTATGCAGATTCCATTTTTGCACAGGCAAACTTGCAGTCATTCATCAGCAAAAAGTGTAGCAGTAAAAAAGCAATGTAAAATTTTCTGTTGATTCTAGCAGTAAGTGAATTAGATATCTATTTAATGCAGGTTTCAATAACACTGCAATGTGAAACTTATCTTCAACTGAACAAGCAAGACAGTTGTGGAGTTATCAAGGGACACTTTTTTAAAATTTGTGTTCCAGGATTGAAAAGTTTTGGATTTTATAAGACCTGATTATTCTGAACTTGTGAAGAAAGCTTTAAAAAGTTAGAGTATATTTTTGTACAACTTATTTATGCTAAGGAGGTCTGTACTTAGTTTCATGTTTTTACAAGTTCAAGTAGCACAAAATAATTTCTACAATAACAGGGGTCTGTTGCATTTATTTTTCATTTCAAAGGTGTCATGGTAGGCAGCCTCCAAGATGACCCGGAAAATTCTAGTTCCTTGTATTCATCTCCAGTGATTATATTATCTCTGATTATATTATCTTTCCTCATAATATTACTGTGACCTGTATGGATAACAGGATACTGTGGAAGTGATGGTGTGTCATTTAAGGGGGTAAGTGATAAAATGCGGTGTGACTGCTGTACACACAATCACCCTTCCTGCTTTTTCTCATCACTTGCCCCAGGGGGAAGTGACTGCCAGGTCACAAAGACCTTTTCTCTCGCTGTGCTCACATGATTAAGAACCAAGACTTGCTGCCAGCAATCACAAGGAGGACTCATCTCAGAGACAGACCCTCCAGTCCCAGACTTAGAAGATTACAATAGCAATCAGGGTGGTCCCCAAGGAACAGGGTGAGCCTTAAGGAAAGGGAAAGTTCCAGGTTGCCAGCTCCACCCTAAGAAAGGGTGGAACTGAGTAACAAGGAGAAGTGAGAAGAAGTAAGGGAGATAGAAGGAAGGAAGGGGAGATCAGGAAAAGCAGGAGGAGGCACATGGAACAGAGAGGCATGTGAAGACGCTGCACTTGCTTCTTGGTCTTGGATTTGTACCAAAGACTTGGGTGCATGGAAGGAGACACTTCAAACAGACATGGGTAAGAGACCCCTCGGGAGTTTAACAATGGCAGCTTTTATCTTGATTTTGATTTTGTTCTTTTAGTCCCAGATATGCTGAGCCCCTTTTTCTCCTTTCCTATGGGCCCCACTGGGAGGTGCCTTAGGGAAAGTTGTGGCAGGATTTTGGGTCTCAGTCCCACTTTGGGCCAACCCTGTTTGGCTGGGCATTTACCCACAAGGGAATGGTTAAGTTTGGGTGTTTTGTGTGGAATTGATTTTATCTGTCTCTCCTCTCCTCCTCTCTTCTCCCCTCCCCTCCTCCCTTCTCCCTTCTCCTCCTCTTCTCTCCCTTCCCCTCCCCTCCCTTCCCCTCCCCTCCCCTCCCCTCCCCTCCCCTCCCCTCTCCTCTACTCCACTAATTGTATTAAAGTTCCTTTCCATTGAAGGTCTTATGCACTAGAGTATGTTTTGTCTATGTGGTGGATGTTAGAAGCTATTTAGAGCAGGCAGGTTTGTGGGCTCCCTGGTTGCCCCTCACCCTGCCTTAACAGCCTAAGCTGTTTAGCTTTATGCTACATCATGAATCTCTGACAGAGTCACCCAACCACACAATTAAGCTGATTTGGAATTACTGACTATGCATTGGCATAGTTATGAAGCAACTGGTAGTTGATGCAGTGGCCTACACATAAGTAATGACTGAGAAACACTATTAAATATTACTTCCTGAATTGAACCCATGAGTCAAGTAGCAGGTGCACTTACTTCTTAGCCACTGACCAGCACTTCAACATAATCATTTTTTTCAGTGCTATTGACTTTGCCTCTTAGAGTGAGCTAATTAGTGACATTCACTCTATTTTCATGTATTCATTCTAAAGATACATATTGGAACAGACATTATCATTTCTCCACATTGCATTTGACATTATCATTTCTCCACATTGTCAGGAGTCACTCCATTTTGGGCTTCTCTTGGTGATACACAAATGTCCAGTGCTCTTCTTGCTTGTCAATATTTTCCCAGTACTCATATGCTGTAAGTCGGAATAAGACTGTGCATTTCACTCACATTTTAGTTGGAATGTGTGGAGAAAACATTGCTCTCATATTTCTTTTTTAATAACTACTCTTGATTTCCTGCTACTGATTACCTGGGAACAAAAAAACAAACTGAAACAACAACAAGCAAAAAGCAAACAGACGAAAATCAAACAACAAATGATTTTAATACTTTGGTTAAAATATAATGTGATTTGCCAACTTAAAAGTACTTTCAACTCAGTCCTTTGGGGAAATAAAAGCAATATTCCTTACCTTTCAGAATTATCAGTTGTCTCCTTAGAATCTAACTTCATTTGAAAATATTATTTGGGCATGTGGAGGGAATGGTGAGCCTCACAGATGTCACCTTGAAGGCAAAATCAAGCCTTTGGACATTGTGTCCTTGGGGTCCCTGGTATAGAGTGAGGTCCCTCTCTTGAGTATGCCTCTGTGACTACGTTCTGGCCACCATTTCTTTCCCCTTGTTTGATTAGAGCCTGTTGAAGCCTTCAGAAGACTTAGCCCTCAAATCCTCTTCCATAGTTGATATGAAAGCTTGTGGGTTCAAGGACAGCTCCTATTTGACTCCTGCCTGGGCCTTATTCTCTGCAACCCTCATTGCAGAAGCAGCTCAGTTCAGCAAGGTGTTGCTTTCTGTTGTGGATCTTAGCCAGATTCTCAGGTATACTTGGTTCCTGTCTATGGGGCTTTAAATGAAGGGTGACCCATACAAGCTAAAGACCTATTTCTGCCTAGGTTTGTCAGACAACCAAGCTGATTTTCATGTGGTAGTGAACAAGGTTGGGATAAGACAACATTCTTCTGTTGTCCCAGGAAACTCACCTGTCTTCCACATGACTGTCTATAAACGGATACTTGATATTTATCACCTACTCTAAGCTGAAGTCCAATGAGGATAGATAATGTCTGTCCGACAATGTAGTGATTCCAAAATCAAATGGCATTCCCCTCTTCTCTTCCTTCTGGTCTCTTCTATCTCCAACATTTTTATCCCTCTTCTCCTATATCATGTCTTTAATATGTCATAGAACTGTAAGTCTTACTGTTTTGCTCCCCCCCACCCCTATCAGAATGTATTTAGGATTATTTTCTTTACACCATGGATGGAGAAAATGGAGTGGATCCCTTCAATGTAGAGAACAAAGAGATTTAGAATATTAGTAAGTCTCTGTTACTGAATGTCCCTTTTTGGGTATAGGAAGCCAAGCACAACATCAATCATTCCCTTCTCATTCTTTCTAGAATTAATTTAACTTCCCATGCAAATGATTCTGCTGGGCCATGTTGGGTGAAGACTATGAAATCAAGCAAAAGGAAAATTCACATTCACAATTTCAGTATATTACCCACCTGTATCTATTTTATTTGTCATTATTCATTGTCCATTTATAGATTATAATCTGCAAAAAGGAAACAGTGATGGAGATTTTAAATCAATTATATTCTATTTGTCTTCTCTTATCTTGCAAAAAGTTCTGTGCTTTTCTACACCTGTGTCCCCCTCCATACTCTTTACCCACACAGTGAACCAAATTTCCTATAGGTACTAGGCTGTCAGTTGTGAAGTGCAATCAAGATGGTGAACAAACTAGCTGACTTTAGTGTTCTTTGGCAGTTGTGACACAGTGAATGAGCACCCTTAGGAGTGCAGGATGGTGTTTGTCAGGGAGCACCCTTGGGGCACTCAATGAGACTGTGAATCTTATGTCTGTGTTTCTTCCACATTTCTGTTCATAACTTCACAATTGTCTTTAGGAGATAAAGTGGGTGAAGCTGAGCCAATAAGTAATATCTGAGATTCCTTGTAGTGTCAGTGAATTACCTCATGCTTTCCCCACACTAGCACAGAATCATCAGCCACTTAATAGTTCCTCTTGTGTTCCCATGTAACTCTATTATACTTCTTGATTTAAAATAAGATGTGGTCATGCCTTCCAGATGTAATAAGATTTCTTTCTATTGCTTTCACATTAACTCAAACTTTATAAAATACCATTTGGAAGAAACCGTTTCTCATACATTAATTTCTAACTATCAGCTGTTTTAGCTGAATCCAGATCTGACTTCTACATGCTTCTTTCAGAACCCTCAGCCTTCAGGCAAACTGGTCCCAGGCCTGCAGCATCAATCTTAACTTCTTTGTAGATAATAGTATTTAGTGTCTGCTCCTACTTTCATTTAAAAGTGACTTTTAGGGGACAAATTCTTTAAGAGCAAAATGAACATTTGCATTAGTTCCAGGCCTGCCGTGTTTAAGTCTGTGGTATCAGTCATGGGAGTCAGCAATTATTGACAGCTCACTCTACCTGAGAGCTTTCCCTTACAAGCATTGTATGTTTAGCTCTCACTGACAACTAAAGCTATTATTTCCTCTCCATTTTATAGATGAGAAAACTGGACAAGATAGTGAAGCAAATCACCCAAGATCACGCAGTTACTGAGTGGCTGTGCCAGGGTTCACACCCAGCACTGTTTGCCTCCAGAGTCCCTGGTCTTCCTTGGTCTGCTTAGTTCACATTGAAGTCTCAAGGTATTGCCAAGTACAGCTGTTTTTAAAATAAGGGAAAGCACCACCTCCTGGGGGACCTCCAGCTGGATATCTTCCAGGAGCTCCAGAATCTGGCAGTTGCAGGCAGACCCATAACAGACTATCCTGAGTGCCTTGTCTCCTTGAAAATGAGTGGCATTTTTGGCTCTTTGAAAATATAAAAGTCAAAGAATCATCTACAAGTAAACATTGTGGTGTGATTTCACAGATGCGCACTTTGTCTCTGAGACAAAGGAACAATCATCTTTTTCAGGAAGTTTATTCATATTCACAGCACAGACATTATCAAGACTGGGTGACCAAGCTAGTGACCCTATATTTCTTTTCATGGATTGCCATTTCCATGAGTAACAGTTTGTTCATTTTGACTGAACATAGTGTTAGAGGATTGAAAGTTGAGAGAGCAGAAAGAGATGTTGAATGGGGAGAAGAGGGCAAGGCCCAAGAGAAGAGATTATTCTTGAGATGCTGCAGGGACTGTTTGAACAGAGCCTGAAATGATTCATGGTACTTGCAGGACTGAAACAAAGCCCAGTTAACACAATCTTGCACAAGATTCAGGAAGAAATCTTGCTCAAGGTTATTTCTATTTCTGTGCTGGATACCATGACTGCATATTTTTTTTTAAAGATTTATTTATTTATGCATACAAGCACTGGGGTACAGGCCAGAGGTGTAGGGGGGTGAGAGGATTCACCACAGAGAGCGGG
>JAGFMF010011380.1:3824461-3857674 GCA_019455555.1 Galemys pyrenaicus | reverse complement strand
CCCCTGGCCGGCAGCAGGGATCGAACTCGTGCTGCAGTGGCTGCGGTTTGCTTCGTAGTGCGTTGCTTAACCCACTGCGCCACCAGGGGAGGCCCCCATGACTGCATATTTAAGGCTCTGAAAGGTCTTCAAAGCTGAGGGTCATGCAGGCTATGCATACAGGGGTTGATTTTAAGAGGCTATAGTAGCAGTGATGGTGAGAAGTGACTATCTCTCAAACCAATGGACAGCAGCTTAAATGCTGAGGTCAGAAAGTAAGACAGTGAGTTTGTTTTGGAAATTCTTAAAGGCAACTGAGGACATTTTATTAGATACTGATAGCATAATTATTTTGATAGGATCTTTGGAGTAGGCTAAATTTTAGTATCGTTATACTGAGAGTATGATTTGGGCAGTGAACTAGAGTAGCTACAGACATCTAAGTTTACACATTCAAGCAGTAATTATAAATACTAGTGTGTGTTATAAATACTGGTGTAACTGCAGTGATAATAGCCTCCTTTCAATTGAGTACTAATACAACCCTATGCTCCCAAGGCTTGAATGGGCTTTCTTGCCAATTTCTCTGTTCTCTTGAATCCCCAAGTTCTGCTTTTATCTTTTCTTTTTGCTTCTATGTTAATCTACATGACATGCTGACCACCTTCAAGGGGTGGAGCTCATAATGCAAATAATGCTTTCTGTGATTGCTTAAAATTAATTCATCACTATAAGAATTTTGTGTCCTATAACATACCTACCATGCAAATCTCTTAAATTACATTTCATTTGCATATCCTGATTTTATCACTCATCTTGAAGACTGAACATATGCTGAAGAGACTAGGAAATTTATTTCCTTCTCTATAACAGATGGACTGATGTTTTCAAGTAAAATATCTGCAGGTACTTTTCATGGTTATTAAGAGATTATTCTCCTATGTCCATGAAATAGGTGGGTCCCTTGCTTTCATTTCATGGTTTATTTCTAGTTTGATGCATTTATGATCAGAGAAGATAGTTGGCATGATGTTTATCTTAATGTATCTGTTGATATTTGTCTTGTTTCCCAATATATGATCATTCCTGGAGTATGATCACATGAGAAAAAGTGTACTAAGATTTTTTTTGGGTGCAGTGTCCTATAAATGTCTGTCAAGCCCGTGAGGTCTAGGTCTTTGTTTAGGTATCTAGTGTCCTTATTTATTTGTGTGTGTGTGTGTGTGTGTTGTTGATCTATCCATTGGTGAGAGTGGGGCATTGAAATCTCTTACTACATCTGTATTTTCTCTGTCTGTTTTCAGAGATGATAGTAATGGTCAATATATTTTGGTGCTACTTCATTTGACGAATAAAGAGGAAATGCAAATACAGGTATAAGGAAAAAATGCCAACATCACTTATAATCAGGAAACTGCAAAATCAGAACCACAGTGAGATACCACCTTACATCAGTGAAAATGGCACATTTTAAAAAAATCTGGCAACTACAAACATTGGTGAGCATATGAAGAAAAAGGAACTCTTCTATACTGCTGGTGGGAATGCAAAATGGTCCAACTGTGATGGAAAGCTGTGTGAAGGTTCCTCAAACTACTAAAAAATGGAGCTTCTATATGATCCAACAATTGCACTCCTAGGAATTTAACCAAAGGACACAAAAACATTAATTCAAAAGGATACGTGCACCCATGTTTACTGCAGCAATTTTTACAATAGGTAAGCGATGGAAACAACCCAAATGCTTAAAAATAGATGACTGCATCAAGAAAATGTGGTGTATATACACAATAGAATGTTACACAGCAGTCAAAAAGAATAAACTCATGCTATTTGCAGCAATATGGATGGAGTTGGAAGGTATTATGCTTAGTGAAATAAGCCAGAGGACAGAGAAATATCAGATGGTTTCACTTAGGGGAATCAAAAAAAAAATAATAGTAAAAAAATTAGGAGGGAACTGTAAATGAGAAACATTCTCATTTGGAGAGGAGGAGGAATGGAGGTGATCAAAACAGGAGAGGAAAGAGCTCAAGGAACTATGATGGTGGTTCACAGGTGAATTGGTGGTAGGAATTTTATAGGAACTACACCTGAGAGGAGAAAGAAAACATTGTACAAAAATGAACAATTATGTAATACACACATATCAATTATGTATATATACATATATATTTATAAAATGATTTGGGGAAAAAAGAGAAAATATCCCTATATTCTCTACTTTCAACTGAGTAAAGATAACCAGACAGGTTATATATTGACTGGAAATATCTATTTTTCAGAAGTCTTATTCTATATTTAATTTGATATTCTACAAATACCCCTTTCTCCTCCCCCACACACTCAAGTTGTATGAAATTTATTTGCTCAGTTAAAAGAAGAGGATATAATTTAATTATTTTAACCTACTTTATACAGATTATTTTACAAGTGTTCATGGAAAATTCCAGGTATCAGTCAACTTCACACTGTCATCTAAGCTAATGGTTTTTCTAGAACAGCTCCTTAAAACAGAAATGGGTGTCATTTGTTTAACTAACTTGGTTTGCATGTACTCTAGGTAAACTTGATAGAAAAAGAGTCTAAATTGAACAAATAATCATTCCCCACTAACTTTGATTATAGAAATTTTGATTACTGAAATTTTTATCAGCCAATGGAGTTTGGTTATCATTTTTTCCCCCGTCTTGAAAACAGGATCACATAAATCATGAAGGTCTCAGATTGATTTTGCAGATATTACATTATTTTAAACAAAAAAGGGAAAGAGCCACAGAATAATTGAATGTCTCATTATATAGATATAGCTCCAGGCCAAAGCCCTAGACATTTCTTTTATTCTATATTTTTGTTCTAGAAAAGGTCTATGGCTTTTCTGGGGACATTGTTCAGTTTTCTAAGTTCATCGTATATTCATGATTGTTTTCTTTATCTTAGCATTTTATATCCCGAGAATTTGTGTTTAAACAACCTTTCCTGTCTTTCAAAAAAAAATTAGAATGCATTGAATTTCACTATTTCTCTTTTACAAAGATTCCTTTAAGTTTTAAGATTGTTATTCAGTGAAGTCAAGTATCCTCATCTGTGTTGTGTTCAAACCTTGACTGGGACTCTTTGGGTTGGCATGATTAAAAAGGGGCTTCAACCGCAATCTACTTAGCCTTAATGTCCCTTGTCTTCAATGACATATGAAATTTCTTTTGTGATGTTACAACTTTTCTCCCAAATTTTTCTTTCCTTGTCACATAAATAAAGGTCCCTTCCATCACTCTTTCCACTGGGGTCAGATTATGATGTGCAGCTTCACTTAACAAATACCAGAAAACTATGTCTGACATCAGTTCCGAAACACTGCAGCCAGTTTGAAAACTTCGCTCTCACAGAGGCAGGACAGAAATAGAGCACATTTTTCTTGTCACATTAATCTTAAACAATGTGCTTTGTTAGAAAGACAAAAAATAGCCTTTAAAATTTTTTGTGTTTAATTTGTCATAACTATTGAGTTAGTTATAACTTTTTAATTGCCTTTTGAAAAATAGTTCTATCAAAACACTTTAGGAGAGTAATTCTTATAATTTCATTTTATAGGATCGGGGGTCATTTTTCAAGATGGACAGAACACATTTAATTCTTTTTTAACTTTTGACTTTTTATTAATGAAATGTTCGTTAATTAAGAGAGATTGGTGAAATTTAAAAAAAGAGGATGACAGAATGTTCAATAGTTCTAAGAAAAAAAGATGTTTCTACTTAGTTCTCCATATTTTCTTTTTCTGTATCATTCATGCAGAGTTCACAGTTGGAAAATTCTGAAAGTACTCTTACTTCTTTTTTGAAAGGGCAGTCTCACTTCTGTGGATATGTCTTGATCTTGCTTCTGGAGAGCAGGCCACGACCAGGACAATTGTGTCTTTTGAAAACTAAAGCAAAGACCCTAATGCCAACCTGGCAAAATTAAAGAAGCATGCTTCCAAATATAGTAACTGCTTTCTAACTTTACTGAATTCACACTATGCTATTTATGTTTCCATTTATATTACAATTTTTTTGAGCTAGACTATGAATCGGGGCTGTCAGAGAGGAGGATAATGGGACTGTATCAATAGGACCAGAATGTACGTTGGTCAATCTCCCAGCTGTCACAGCAAATTCCATCTAAGAAGTTTTAACCCATTGCAGATTTTGCACAACAGGACTGAAATCTAGTCTATTTTCATTCCCAGTAACAACCAGACCTCAGGCCTGGGCAGAGAACCATAGAAGAATGCGTTAAACATGTTGCTTCAATATAGACTAATTCATGAATAATACAGATACTTTAGAAATTTATAAGTTCTAAGAAATTTGTGGTTATGTACTGTGCATATTAAATTGCATTATATTCTATTATTTTATACAGTGGATGTTCAACTACACAATTACCAGTGTCAGTGCTCTTCATCTCTTACTGCAGGCCTATGCTTCTATTTGAGGTCATTGAACTCTCCATTTCATTTACTATTTATGATAATTCTATTTAGAGGCTGAGAAATAGTAGATGAGATATTTATTAAGATATTAAGACATTACCAAATGGAGAGTTATTAGTGCCAGATTTAAATAATTAAATAAATGGTCAGTGTGAGGCAATCCACATATAGTTCGTACCAGACACATGTGACTGAAATTGTAATTTATTTCACTTTACTGGTGTTACTATTTTAGAATCACTATATCCCTTTTACTTATGTATCACTTATCATTCAAGTGAAAATCAACTAATAACATCCCCATTTAAACCTCAATGTTTCATTCATGTTTCCATTTCAAACACTAAGTTATTTTCAGTTACATTTTGAGAACATTTAATACAGCAACAATTGATCCATATCAAATAACTCCTTTAAAAATAATTCAAGGAGTTATAAGTACTTGGGAAAAACAAATGTTAGGTTGAAATATGGGAACTCAATTTTATTTGAAGATAGCTTTAAATTTGTTATCAAATATCTAAACACTGTGGCCCATGATTTTATGTAAAGTGTTAGTGATTCATGATTAGATAAATTATATTGATTATATAAGTCTTAATGATTAGTTATAAATTATATTGATTATATAAGTCTTAATGATTAGTTATAAGCCCCCTTCAAAAAATAATGATATCCTAGCTTATGAAAAATAATGACTCACTGTCATAATAATATTATATGTCAATTTGATTAGATTTCTAGGTATGTTTGTGAGAAAACTCCTGGAAGTTTCTGGTAGACATTAGCTCAAACTTTGTGGGTAGGCTGGAAAAAAAGTGAATTTCCCTCCCCAATGTGAGTAATTATCATCCAATTCATAGAGGTATGAATAGAACAAAGAGTTAGAACAGGTAGAGCAGGGGAGAATTCTCTCTCTCTTCTCTCAGATTACTTGAAGTGGATATTAATCTTCTGTCCTCAGAAACCTCATTTTCAGGCCTTCAAATTGAGTCTGCATTTAACATCATTTACACTCTAATTCTGAGGTCTCAGAACTATAATGCAGGCTTTCTAGTATCTCCACAAGACAAAAGCAGTACAGGGAATATTGTAGGAGTAAGTTCAGGTTTACTTTCATCTTCTCAAGACACATGTACCACCAACTATGTCCAATCAGTCTGTATTCACACCAGCAACTTTGCTTTGTGGTAGAGTACTGTTGGCTCAACCAAAGAAGTTAGTAGTGACAGAGAGTTAAGCAATGATTTACAGCAAATGATTTCACCAATTACTTCTAAATAACTAATGAAAAAACTCTCAATTAGACTTTAAAGTTTCTTGGTAAGTAGACAGAAGGATGTATTGAGAAGGCAGTATGTCCTAATCCCATGGGGACACCACTTTCTCCTCCCCAATAAAGCTTACACTACATGTCTCTTCCATTTGATTGTTCTTGAGCTGTAACCTTTATAATGAAGTTATAATTTATAATGAAGTTATAAAAATTGAACTCATTTGAGTTTTCTGAACTGTTCTAGTGAATTTTCAAAACAAAGTTGCAAGAAACCCCAAATTTTTAGCAAGTTAGGCAGGGTGAGGGACTTAAGGAATTTGTGGCTGGCATCTGAAATCAGGACAGTCTTGTAGAACTTGGATCCATAACTTGTGGTTCTGCACTAAATGCAAGTAGTTAGTGTCAGAATTGAATTAACTCATGAAACACTCAATTGCGGCCATAGTACATATATTAAAAATTGCTAGTATAAGTTTATGTGAATAGAGTAAATTACTTTTAAAAAATTACATCAATCATATGAAGGAAGAACTCCACAAAGTTCATTCAGGTTGAGACAATGAATACTAGAGAAATTTCTAATTGAGAAATTTGAAGGAAAAATAACACGGAAGCATCCTTACAACAGAGAAGGCTGGTTGTAAGCTGAATATATACAATTCAATCCCAAATTTCTTGGAAGTATAGTAATTGAAAGGGTTATCCAGATATTTATTTCATAACCACTTCACATGTAGTGTTTATTTTCATGCACAAAATAAAATTTCTCCCAAATCGTCAAGGAATATGGACCATGTGGGTTGGTGATCTTGGTTTATCCTATGGCTTTTGTCCTTTCCACCCACACCACCACCTAAACCCACTGACATATTCTCTAGTCTCTAAATTAATGGAGAATACAAATGGAGGGGGACATCCCCAGATTTTCAAATGTGATCTTGAAACAGCAATGTGGATAAGATTCTTCCTAGGAAGATTTTTACAAATGTAGGTCTCTGGATGCTGTCTTAGAAATTCCCATTAATAGAGCTGGTAGTGGTTTCAGGGAATTGTATTTGATCCAGTATTCACAGCATGTCTGACAGAAGTCTTGAACTAGGCTTTGAGCAAAACCATGCTAGGTTTTAGTCACAACCAAGTGAATGGTTCTTGGTCTCCTCAATCCTCCCTTCTTTATCATAAAATGAGAAGTTGATTAGGTATATTTGACCACTTTTCCAACTCTACAGTGTGTTATATTGTTTAATCTGTCATACCAAATGGCAAAATAAATCATGGGAAAAGTTATAAGATAAAAAGTCATCCTTCCTGATCACAGGGTACAGTTATTGAAAAATCACTCTACTTGGTTCATAAATAATGCTCACACATCTTTAATAAAATCCTTTCCCCCTTTAAAAACTGTACTTTATCATAGCAGTGCAGTGCATTTTCAACTTTGATTCATTTAAATTAAATCTAAGATACTGTAAGAGTCTAACAGTATAATTGATCTCATGTATTTCATTATTGTCACTGTCAGGACTGGAACCTGAAATTTTCACCAACATACTAATAAACGCCTAAGGAAATATAATTTATTTATTCTTTAGCAGAGAAAACTATGAAAAAATTAATAGTAATTATGGTTTAAATATTCTCTCTATAGCATTTACATTATTCCCAAAGAATTATTCTGCTCTTGTCATCCCCTTAAAATGTCCTAGATACTGCTATATCTAGAATAAATTAAAACTTTGGCTATGGGAATGGAAGCACATGAGACACAGATTGGTATATAGGCAGAGGATGAAGCTTGAAGCTCCAAAAAAGTACTTGGCATTTTTACTATTATGTGTAGGATTTAATAATACTTTACAAAAATGTGTACAGGGGGTAGGGTAGGGAAGGAAAACAGAAAAATATAGATTGAATTAATAGTTGGTAGTGGTAATCCGTGTAGAAAAAGAAATATTAGTATCATGCAAATGAATCCCTAACCCTAACACATTAAAAAATGGAACAAACAGCACAACCCAACTTTACCTGTAGGAAAGATAAAGTATGTGAAGAAAAAAGAAACCACCAAATATTTGAGACAAATGCCCTAGCAGAAACAGGGCATGAAGGAACAAAAAGGAGCATCAAGACTCAGAGAAATTTGGAAATCATGTGCTTGCAATGAAATGGAATGCTGTGTAATTCCAGAGGAGCTGGAAGGAAATTCCTTTCATATATGCCTTTCTTATATCATTCAAGAAGTTTATTTGCTCCTTCACCAAAGCAAGTCCTAGAAATCTGATTAAGGCTTCCAGAAGGGCCAGTAGGGGATGGATAGAAATGGGACCAGGGACCCTGGTGAACTATGATGGAGGATTATGGGTGCCATGTGGTAGGTATGGTGTGATAACATACATCTAAAATGCTTGATCCTATGCCCTAAACATGTAAGTGTTATAAACGGTTTTGCTCAATGTAAGCTGAATAATTATATATATATATAAAAGATGCAATTTAAAAAGAGGAAAAGAAAAGAAAAAGACTGAGGGTTTCAGAAGCCATGCGCTTCAGCCAGTTTCCAGCTTCATGTTGTGGCGTCAACATCTCCTGTTTCCCTTTTTCTATGCATATGTCATTGTGAAAAGGTGATAAGGTGATAAATAAGAATAATTGATAGCTAATATTTTAAATTAAAGAATAAGTAATGAGAGGAAGCACTTTCTGCAGGATGCATTTTCACAGTGACTGTGACAAATTTGTGGGAGAAAAGGACCTTCAAAGGCATTTCTGGCAGTTCAGACCCTTGCTAGCAGCACATGTGGACAGTGGGGGTGGCGGGCTGCTCCTTTTCCCAGGCCCACATCCAGTCAGCTCTTTCATCTCATTTCTATGTGGTGCGGTCCTATCCTTAGTGATATGCATAAGACTACCATGCTCAGTATTGATTATTATATTAGGCAGGAAACAGATGGCGCACTGAAAAGGGATGATTTACGAGGGTTAAGTGTTTACAAGGTGTGGGCAGGGGTCAGGGAAAGTAGCATGCATGCTGCATATACCAGGGCCAGAAGCAGGGGAGTCATCAGCACCCCTTGGAGGTGCTGAGGCAGGAGAGGCAGTTATCAAAACTCAAAGAGGGTTCAGCCACAGGTGAGGACTGCCTGGCAGAAACTGGAGCAGAAGAAAGCATTGGGGTTATCTAGGTGGGCATGGAAGGAGCCTGGGCAGATTGTTGTTCTCTGTTACTGACCTCAGGAATTCTGCTTGTTCTCTTTGCTTCCCACTCCTAAATCCAGTAGTAGACTCCCCAGGCCCAGGGCAGAGAATGTGATGAGACGGGCAGAGAATGAATCTAGAGGGCCAATGGAAAATCTCCTTCCTGGCTGAAAGATAGCAAAATAAGATCTTTTAAAAGGAAATCAAACAGAATTTTTTTCAGTGCAAACCTGACATCTGTCCCATGACAGTGTCTATTCCCCTTTGCTGCCTATTTGTAATTCTCTTGTAGCTGCCAGGGAGGAGAGGGTGCAACAAGCGCCAGTTTGGAAACACCAGCACGAGGCTACAGTGCAAGTTCTGAGAAAAATTACAAAGAAAGTAGTGAGGTCTTGTTTTTAATAGGTGCACAATGTCCAGAGTGGGGATAATTGTCTTGTAACGATGAAGTGACAAGAATGAAAGATGTTTATCCTAATGTTGTCAAGTCATTGATTCAATGCCAACCATGCCTACCTCTAGATATTTAAGTGAGAAAAATCATCGGTAACTGTTTTCCAAGTTTTTATAAATTGGGAACTCAGTGCTTGATCAGATAGGGCCTGAGTGGAGGGGGTGGGATGTCAGAATTGCTGTCAAGAGCAGCTGGTGGAAAATGTTAAGGATGGACACAAAACACTGGAATTAAAACACATTTGGGGATAAGACTCAAATATTTCCATTGGGGGTAGGTTGAATTATAGTATTTGGGAGACAGCAAGAAATAAAGAAATGCAGAATGAGAAGTTGCATTCACATGTCTAAAAGAGGGGCCTAACAGAAATAAATCCTAAAAATATGTGAAGATAATTGAACTCTCATGAGTAAGATGAGATTCTCTATTTCCTTTAAAGGGGAGTGTCAAGGACCATGTTCTACATACTCTAACAACTGGAACTTAGAAGAGGTGCCCCAAAGATAAACTTAGCAAAGTATCAAATAGAATTTATGTAAAGAAAGCATTTTGAGAAAGTAACAGGAAATAGTTTATGGTGCCACAGAGAGGTAAAGTAAGATTGTAGTGACTGATGCTATGCAGAAGGAAAAAATAGTTATCAGTAGCCAATCTAATGTCCTAAGAAAACGATATGCCTGTTAGAAACTGGTTCTGAAATGCTACATAATCTTCATTATACAGTGGTTACTGATCCAAGCAGTTTTAAAATTCAGCATAGCAAATTCCAATAGATTTCAAGGTCTGGATATAATTCTTTGTGACTTGAGGCTACATCATCTGGTCTTATTTTATAACTGGATGTTTATATCTTTTGACCCGTTCACCCATTTTTCCCACTCCCCACCTATCCTAACCTCTGGAAACCACCTACCTTTTCTCTATATTGATGAAATACCCCTTTATTTCTTAAAGATTTCTTATGTGAGTCCTATGACATTTTCTTTGTCTGACTTACATACTAAAGTTAATGCCTCAAAGCTCATCCATGTTGTTGCAAATGCTAAGATTTCTTCCTTTATTTTTATGGCTACATTCACTTAAGTTGTTTCTATGGCTTGGCTGTTATAAATATCGCTACAGCCAGGATGGGGGTGCGTATATCATTTTGAAATAGTGTTGTCATTTTTTTTGAATAAATTCTCAGAAATAGAAATGCTGAGTCATATATTAGTGCTATTTTTAAATTTTTGGATCATCCTTCAAACTATTTCCCATAGTGACTGTACCTATTTATATCCCACCAATAACACACAAGGCTTCCCTTTACTCTATATCCTCACTAACACCAATTACTTCTTGCTTTTTTGATAACTGCCTTTCTATAAACTGATATCTCATTGTGTTTTTGATTTGCATTTCCCTAGTGGTTAGTCATGCTGAACACGTTTTCATGCAACTCTTGGTCATTAGTATGTCTTAGAAAAGTGTCTAGTCAGATCCTCTGCCCATTTATTAAATCTAACTTATTTTGCTATTAAGTTGTATGAGTATATAGATATATATATTATATAGATATATAATATATATATATAGTATGGATGTATATTTTGGTTACTAAGCCCTTATCAAATATATGACTTACAAATATTTTCTTTCATTTACTAACTTGCCTTCTCATTTTGTGGATGATCCTGCTATGCAGTTGTTTACTGTTGATTTCTATAATCTTACTTTTTCTTTTTTTTACTTAGGTGCCTTTGTTTCTGGTGTCAAATCCAAAATATCATCACCAAGACCAATGTCTTGAGAGAAAGGACTGATGGTGGGGGATTCCAGAACATTTTTCTTAATCTCTAGGAGGGGACCACTGAGGATTTGCTTCTGTAGATGCTCAGGCCTGCAACCTTATGTGAGATTGAGGTTGTCTTGCAGACAGCTAAGAATAAATGGTGCTAGATAAAGAAAAAGCAAAGGAATGAGTGGGGCAGGGGTGAGGATACAAATTGCATGGGGTTTGAATGCTAGATTTTCTCTCCTGCATACCCCAGGGATTCACAGCATAATCAGTTGCCAACTTGTGTATGATCACATTAATAAAGTAGTACTGCCAGTGTACATAATGATAATGCACTAAGATTGGAAAATGAATGCGTTGTCTTTGTTAATGACAATTATTAATATTTTCAAGTTCTATATTTTATGTTACAAAATCTTTGTTAAATTTAAGAAGACTGAGAAATCATGAATTTTGCATATTTTTAGACAAAATAAGTCCTGAATATTTTCTCCCCAATATGTCAAAAAAGAAATCCTCAACCGTTCTTACAGAATGCTTTGAAGCTCTGAGATGGCCTATTTAACACTGGAGCTGGTTCACAATTAGTCAGATAATCAGGGTAAACCTTGGCTCTTTGAAGTAAGAATCACTATAAAAGAAACAAAAACCTGGACATCTACAATCTCAGCTTACAAAACTGGCTTCCTATTTACTTTTTTTAAAGATTTATTTTTTTTAAGAACTTGATAAATATCTTTATCTTCCTATTTACTCTTAAGGGTTTTAAGTGTCTGACAAATTCTATTAGAAAGAAAGGCCTGTTTCTTAGCTTATGTAGGAAGCACAATCCAGCTTGTGTGTGAGAGTCAAAGGTTGTCACTGGAGATGAATTCCCCTCTGAAGGACCATTAATATAGGGCTGTGGCAAGGCCTTGGAGTTGTAAAAGAAGAGAGAAAAAAAATAGAGGCACTGAAACGACTTCACTACAGCCTAATGGGGGAAGACAATGTCTAACTGATAGAAAGGAAGTTCAAAAAAATTGGGTTCAAAATTTAGTGCTATAAAAAACTAGTTATAAATCAAAGACAAATGTTTATATATATTTATATAAACTCCCTCTCCCTCTCTGTCTCTGTCACTCTCTCTCTCTCTCTCTCTATATATATATATATATATATATAAACATTCAGGATTTTAAAAATTCAGACAACATAGATGATTATCTAACCATGCTACTTTTCCTTTTTGATGGAGTAGAAATACTTCATCTAGTTTCTAATTCAGAGGAAAATTTTCAGCATAAAACAACTTAAGTGGTACCTGCTGTCACATTATGGTTACTCACAACAGTATGAGGAAACTGTGAAAAATGTTATATAAATGCTATTCTTTAGGTATACCAACCAATAACAAATTCTAAGTTTGATAAATTAAAAAAAATGAATAAATTGTCTGGGGATAGGGAAAAATGCAGCTAGATCCTTTGACATCCTGTATTCCCCAATACCTAGCCCAGGTTCTCACTGCTTTTCGGAACTTAGGAATAGGGTCCTAAAAGGATCCCCTGCAGTCTCTCCTTCCACCAAGTGACCCTAATAACCATACTCTACTTCATTACAAGCTCAGTCTTATAAGAGGCCTGGCAATAAGGCCAGGCTGGATCCCATTTTTAAGGCTCGAGAGAGATTGGAGCCACGGTCACATAAAGCATTCAAACCAAGGTTAGAATTCAGATTCTCTGACTCATATTTTGGTCTTCTTTGCTACACTATGGGCTTGACCTATTCTCCCTCAGACTTTGTCATCATGCCATAGTTCTTATTAAAAACTTTCAGTGATTCCTCCCTCGTTTTGAGTCACATTAGCCCTTCTCAGTCTGCAACCTTTAACATTTTTTCTTTCGTGTCTTTCTCCCATTGATCAATCCAGACTACCTTGGGCATCTCTGTTTTGGATGCTTTTTTGCATACTTTCCTCTTCCCCAAACACTGCTCTCTTAAGCACATCCTTCTAATGTTCTGAAAGGAGAGTGTGACTTCTTTGATCACATGTATTGCACTTAATATTTCTTTTGTTTTAGCTCTCTCCTCAATTAGAAGTGTTTGTGTATGTGTGTATGTGTGGTTACACATGTCACCACACTATATTATAAGAGCACAGATTCTGCTATTTATGTTCCCATAGTTCCTACATGTTATGGCTTACAGATAGATATTCATAAAATATTTACTGAAATCTAACATCTATTGAAGTGTTGCCTTATATGTTCCCATAGTTCCTACATGTTATGGCTTACAAATAGATATTCATCAAATATTTACTGAAATCTAACATCTATTGAAGTGTTGCCTTATATTATTATTTAGTGTGTCACTCATATATGACTTTTCTACCTAGATAAATTACAAGCTCAAGCTCTTTGAATACTGCTTTTCTACTTTGCAGGAGCTTTTAAGTATTACGATTGAAATTTGGGTGATATAATGAGAAATGATGCATGCAAGGATGATTTTTGTGATGTTCATCTATTCACCAAAATGTTGTGCATGTGGCTTATGTAATCAGAATTATTATGTAGTTCCTACTTCTGTAGGGTAGGTAATACAGAGAACCATTTATTTTACTTATCTTCATTATGGGAACTCCAACAGATAATAAATATTTTAAGCAGAGAGGTAACAAATTTTGCTTGAAAATGATATAGGATTTTTCCAATTTACTAGGAAGACAGATTCTTTATTCTACCAGACAAGATGTAGGATATTATGACTTTTAGAGGTAACATTCTCTAAAGTTTGCACATATTAATCATTGACATATTTCGAGGGTTTATTATGTATTAGACATTCTTCTCAGAACTTTACAATTATTATCTTACTTAGTTTTCAGCACAACTGAAGAAGGAGGCTCTGCTTTTTCCACCAGTGTTTTACAGGTCAAGAAACTGAGACACATTGTTTATGTAACTTGTTCAGAGTCACAGGCACCACCTGACAGAGATCGGATTTGGTCCAGCTGCCCGTGTACCCACTACCCAGTACTACAGGAAGGAAGGTTACTTTCCTTTGGCATTTGTGGGCAAGGCAGCCATCCACAAAGTGCACTGATGCCCTAAGTCAACTCCAAGTGCCATCAGGCAGCTGGGAAGCCATGCGGTGTATCTATACAGTGGGGCTCTCTCCTACCTTCACACTAGCTGCAGCGATGGGAATATCCAAATGATTGCCAGAAAGCTAACTGTTCCTGAAGAGAATGGGAATTTGGTAAGAAAGTGATTGGATTTTTAATGAAGACCCAAGTTGATTAGTGTTAATTCAGCTTGGTGAGTTGTCAAGGTGTAAACCAGGATATTAATCACACTTTGTCTCCCCAGCTTTGGCCCCCACCCATTCCTGGGAGCTAGAACCTGAGTCCACAGGAAGGAGCATTCTGTGCTCCCAGGAGCTGTTCTGTGAGGCTGCTCCATCACTCTTCCCATTCCCACTCATGCCTTACCTCTGCCTTTTTGTTCTGTCTGGCCCCAAACCAAGTGTAAGCTAGAGTGAAAATAGTACCCAGAAGATCATAAGGTAAAGTTATATAACTGCCATTTCAAATTTTATTAGCTAATATTGAGTGATTACAGGTCATATCAATTTTTGTTTCTATTGTTAATTTTTAGGGTAATTTTGATTCCACATGTGGCTAGACAATATGAAAATATATATGATGTGAAAAAACTACATGATGTGTTTATAATCTAGATGGCTTATGTAATGGTGTTTATATACATGGCTGATACAAAGGCTGGGAAATAGGTATCATGTAGTTATATAGATCACCTTAGCTGATAATTCAAGTCCAGTATACCATGCTAGAATCTCAGCTGTTCGATTTACTAGCTCATTGTTAACTTTTTAAAGAATTTAAGCTCTAAAATTAGGATAAAACCGAAATTATTCCTTTATTAATTTAGAATTTTTTTCTTTCCTGGATATTGAATTTCTTGGCTGCTAGAACATTTTGTTCAAGAAAATTCAGGATCTCTGACCTTGAAATCAAAATCCTGCCTTTCCAAGGAGAGGCCCAGATGTCAGCAGGAAAGATAGCCATCCGGCAGCAATCCTCCCATGCCTTCTATGACAAATTTCCTAGGTGGAACTGAAATCTACATGACAGATTGTTGGTGCCAAAGGCCAACAAACTCCATCTATGTGAAGTATGAGCCTTTTGATAAACAGGTAAATCCAATTAATGATGAAAACTCACAAGGAGGAAAACAAAGGGCTTTAATTCATTCTATTTATTATAGCAGTTAAACTAGAATGCAAGAATCAGACAGTCTGTATCTAGCCATGTTAGCCAAATACATACAAAGAAGTCTCAAAGCTTGGCTCTTAATTCATTGGCTTCCCTGACCAATTATATCTCCCTTTCAAGTCAATGGATTCATTTTTCCCCCTAAGTTCATAGAAACACAATCCAAAAATGGCAGATACATAATTCTAATTTATTTCCATTTCATATTTTTATATCTATAATTATGTAAGTGCTAAATTGGATGAAAATGTCAATCCACCAATTTGCTTCTTCCTTTGTAACCTTTTACATACAAAGTTTATCATTCTGACAAATAAAAGACCTCTCAAACCTTGACACCTAAGGAGAAATGCAAATTTTGTAATTTTTCAAATTAGGAAACAACTATCAATCATGTTATTTAAAAACTAATGAGAGTTCCAATGAAGCTTGAATTCTTTAGCTGTTTCGAGTTTATAAGATCAAAATATGATTTAATTTTATAATAAAGAGCTAAATATTATATTTAGCATTGGTAGATATTATAATTATTAATTGAAGACTTGAATAAGCTACAGATTACATGTTAGGAAAAGGTTTTTGAAGCATTTACTTGGTTTCTAATAAGTAACTCATAGAAAAGAGAATTCTAACTTAATTTCAATGAAATAGAAGCTAGCGTTTTCCGATATTTTACATACTCTATCTTCCTCCCTTCCCAGAAGCTACCACATTTCTTATTTATAAGTAACATTTCATTTCACAAATTATTACATCAACATTGGCCTCTAAAGCATGAGAACTGGTTTTCCTGGTTCTTAGCTGTCTAAGACAGATCTATCTTCTGAAATTCCAAGCCCAGCTAAAGCAAATCTCAGGAGAGCAAAACTAAACTCATTCTTCTCCTTTCTGGACTTAAATGTGGGTTGGGGCACCAGTGATCCTCTGTGACATCCTTTCCATTACAGACTTTTCCTTTGCTCTCCTTGCTCTTGTGTCCAGCTGAGGATTTGGGTGCTTATTGTATGGGACAACCTGATTGGAATTAAAACTAACCTCTCCAAGATTACCATTCCCTCTAAATTTCCTGTAGGAAGATTCTTATATAGTACAGGTACTGAAACCAGAATACAGAGACCTTAAATGATTGGACCAAGATAATAACAGAGAGACAGTAGCAGAGGCTAGAAGGCACACACAGGCTAACATTGAGGACCTCTAACTTTCTATTTTTCAAGGTTGTTTTGCTGATTTTTATAGTTCCTATAAAGCATCAGATAGGTCTTTAAAATGATGCTTCACCTGGTGTAAGTGATGTTGACAGCTGCACCCATGGTAGATTTTAAGGGACCCTCCGCATCTGTCAGCTGGGCTTTCTTCCTGTCCAACATTGTGTCTTTAGTTTAGGTTTTGTTTTTAGCATGTCTGTGTTCAAATGCAAATAAGCTTCCCTGGTAGGATAACAAATTATTCCTTTTTAAATTTAGCATATGTCATTTAATCATACTGTCATAGAAAAAAGCAGAGTTTAAATCATATCTTCTTAACTCAGATTCATGGATCTAAAATAAGAATCGGTAAGACAGATGTGTGCATGTATTTAGGTCTGAAAATATCTACCTTGAAAGAAACTGTATTCACTCTCTTGAGTTTACTTTTTTGAGGAGCTGCTCTACCATTTCCATAGGGTTCTCAAAGAGGAGGTATATGATCCTCTAAAATACAACACAATCATCATATAGACTTGCTATATGCACTGGACCTAAGAACAGATCTTATCTCAGAATTCTTGAAATCAAGGGACTCTTGAAACTCACTTCTTCCCCTTTCCCAACACTTGTCAGTAGTATATCTGCCTTGACATGACAAAAATAATCTTATTAACCCCTTTATTCTTATGGATGTCATCATTACGGCCCTCCTGCCCCATTGTCAGGCCATTCTTCATCTATAGGATGAAGAACCAGGAAAGCCAGTTCTTCATCTATAATATGGGAATATTATATAGCCCCTATAAGCTTCTTCATATGCTTTATTCTGGTGTTTTTTTCTCCCACCCTTCCTCAGTCTTCATCTCATCCATTGTTCTTACTAGAAATCAGGGTCCATCACCAGCAAAATGCTCTATATCCACCATGTTCTAAATGTTTTCTCTTGACTCTCCCCAGAGGATCCTGCTTTTGCATAGCCCCTCAAGTGATGTCTGTTGTGCTTCCACAATCTTCATGCCTCTACATTTGCAAGAGGGAGAACTTATATCTCCTCCTTCTCCTCATCACTGTGTTCCATCAATTTCCCTTCCTTTTCCAACTGAAAACCTCTCTGGCATTCCATAACGAGATTAAATCCCACTTTGCTTTTCATTATCAATGTGCTCTACCCACTCCCAGGTCACTCCAGCTCTTTTTTCCAATAATTTCAGTTCTATTACTATTATCATTCTGGGAAGATTCAGTATGTACATAGATGATCCTATCAATCCCAAAATGATCTTGTCTTCTACTTTAGTAAATTATTCCCATCGTCATACCCTCCAGCCTTTTTCAAAGAGGGCTCCTCATCTGATCCACAGAATGCTATAAAATTAGAGTGAATATTTTCTCAATTCTCTTCAGGATGATAATAACCAATGCCATTCTATATTCATAGGAATGAAGTTAATCCATTACCTGTATTATACACCTTAGGCATTAACGCTTAATTTGATCAGGGAACTGTGGTTAAGAAAATCTTTGCCAATGACTGCAATTTTCCTTAACCTTAATTCAGGTATTCTTTGACTACAACATCCCATCTTGGCAGCATACTGCCACTAATAGCCCATGTTCCTTTCTCAGTATTCCTAACTTATTGACAATTTCAAAGTCCTTTTTGCTATATAAAAGCAACAGCTTTGAAGATTCTGGGAAGTAGAAGGTGAGTATCTTTGGGGACCATTCTCCTCTCTACAATACACCTTCATTTCAATAATCACTATTAAGATTATAGATGACCTTATTTTCTTTCATTCTGGTGCATGAAATGTCATTTCGTCTCTCTTTTGATGATGCTCAATGCCTAGTAATGGATCTATTAATTCACAGGAGGTCGTAAAATAGTGATTTTCAATTTTGTAAAATTTCACTTTAATAGAACTCTATAAAGAGATACTTCTCTTCATCTATTATTTGGTTACTCGTTAACAGAGCTTATGTAGGAAAGGAAAAATAAATGTTATCATTCCTTTATTTACTAGTTTTCAAGAAAATGAACCTTCCATCATTCTCTAGAAGTTACCATGGGAGGTAATATATCACTATGAAGTTATGACTGTATTATTATTTTAGTTTATTTTCTAACATTGTTGTTCATGTTTGTGCAGTGATTATACTGTCGTGAATTTCAATATATTTGGCAGTACTTATCTATTCCAATTATTATCTTTTTTATCTTTATCAATTATTATCTTTTTTATTTCCAATTATTATCTCCTATTTACTCAGGAGTAATCCTATTCAAGTCGACACCTTTAGACAAACAGCAGTAGTTTTTAATAGTGACTATGCTGTTGTCTATGAAGAGGTGTTTTAAGGTCATTATCCCAATCAACCATTCTCTTCTTTTAGTGAGAAAGAGTATTTTAGAACCACAATTTGTGCACTAAGAGGAGTTTGTTACTATTGGATGTGTCACTTTTCTATGCTTTTTATAGTGAATAGAGTTATAAAATAGACAAATTTTAAAAGATAACATACCACATGTGTATGCAGACATTTTCAGTTAAAATTTAAGGTTATAGATTTCTTTTTTAATTGTAGCAACATTGGTTTACAACACTGTATGTGATTCAGAGGTTTTGACTCTTAATTACAGAGAATTCTGCTTCTCAAGGATGAGGGAATGATAGAATTAGAATATCCTTTAAGTATGTGCTGGTTTTATTCCACATTGGTCACATAGCTATCCAGTTTAGCAATACTAGTAACATCACCATCAATAAAATTACTGAAAACAGTTAACTCTTTTGCATTTGTTCCTCTAATTGTTCCCTCCTTGTATTTTTTTTTTAAAGATTTATTTATTTATGCGTACAAGAGCTGGGGTACAGGCCAGAGGTGTGGGGGGGTGGTGAGAGGATTCACCACAGAGAGCAGGGAGCAGAACAGGCAGATCAACAGAAGTACACTGCTGAGGGGAGCAGCGGGCACAGCAGGAGCGGTCTGCCGCGCCATGTGGGTCCCCTCCCTGGCCGGCAGCAGGGATCGAACTCATGCTGCAGTGGCTGCTGTTTGCTTCATAGTGTGCCGCTTAACCCACTGCGCCACCGGGGAGGCCCCCCTCCTTGTATTTTTATAACTATAGTGTAGCTGTTGATTTGACCAATAATCTCTTTGTCTTGATCCTAACTTAGTTTTAATTTTCAGAGATTTATATATTTTTTATTATCACCAGTCTTTGTATTGACAGTTCAAGCACCTTTTCATTGTCTTTAGTTTGTTCATTAGAAGATTTTTCAGAAAGATCTCATAAAATGGTGTTCTAGAGGTTTATAACACACTGTACAATTTAAGCTTTTAAGTACAATTTAAGCTTTACATTCACTCAGCTGGATGTAGAATATTTGGTCACATTTTCTGTCTTTCAATGTGTTGAACATCTTACTCAATCTTCTAGTATAAAGTGATAATGCTTTAAGTCACTTACTCTGACTAGATAACCAAAAGGTGTTATTTTTTCCATCATTATAGTCTTGCAATTTTACTAGAATATGACTTACTAAAGGCCATTCTGAATTGATGTCAGTGGGCACTTTATGTGCTCTTTCCATATGTATTTTGATATTTTTTAATTTTAGATTTCTTATTTTTTAGCTTTTAGTATTTGTAATATTTTCTTGCTTTAGTTTTCTTTCTCAGGCATTTCTATTATCTATATTTTGCATATCCTTTATTTATCATCAATATTTGTCACTTTCTCCAGAAATCATTTCATTTTGTAATTTCTTTTTAAATTCTGAAATACCTACTTTCCATCTTCTGTTTCTGTTCAAGCATTTATTGTGCCATTTTCTCTTGTATTCTTTCTAATAGCCTGATATGAATATTAATGTAATAGTTCTAATTATTTTAATTCTCTACTGAGTCTTGTCAGTCACTTCAGAATTTCATAATCTTTGTGTACATGGTTCTTTCATGCCTATGTGGTTACTTAAATTTGCTTAACTCCTTTTCATTCAGTAGGTGCAGCTTTTTTAGTCATGTTTAGTCAGCATGTCTTTCTGGTTTGTTGGTGCGGATGCCGTTTTGCTTATCGTTTTCTCATAGCAGCTTTACTTGGGATTTGATTTTGATTGCTTTCTCTTGTTCACTTTTGAGAATTAAGTTTTTGAACTTTTAGAAGGGTTTGTGGAACAAAAATAGCTTTAAAAAGCTTTTTATGATACCCTCATTCCTTTTTGGGGACGTCATATTGTATTAAAAAAAAAGACAGAGAAAGGCAAGCTTTCTTTCTGACATTCCTTGCCATTGGACTTCGTTTTTTTTTTTTTTATTTTCTTACATTGTTGTTATTTTTTTATACAATAATTGGCTTTTTCTCCTCAGGTGTACGTGCCACAGTTCTCCCACCATCATAGCCCCATGACCCATCACTGTAGTCCCTTGTGCTCTTCCCTCCCATTTTGACCCTCTTTCTCCCCCTCCCTTGCTGTATGCCTCAGTTCTTTGGTCAGCTTGCTAGTTTTATCTCTTTCTTGACCTTTATTTTTCAGTTTCTCTATATTCTGCATATAAGTAAAACCATCCAATATTTATCTTTTTCCTTCTGGCTTAGTTTGGCTAGCATAATCCCCTCCCAGCTCCACCTATGTTGCTGCAAAAGGCATTAAGTTTGTCTTTTTTTGATTGCTCAGTGATACTCCCTGGCCCGTCTATAATTATTTTCTTTCTTACTTTGCTCAATTTTAATTGTAACCTAACAGTTTTTCCTCAATAAGTGGTCTCATAGAAGGCAATGCTGGGGTCTGTCTCAGCAGGCTGGAAGGGGGAACTGACTGCTTATACCTGATGTATTAGCACAGACTCTCTCATGTTCAGATACTCTTCTCAAACTAGCTGGTAATGTGCTCCTGTGAACCCCTGTTGAACATTTTGGGGTTCTATCCTCAGATCTATTAGATGGTTTCCTTTTCTTCCTCCTGCGTGAACCCTGTTGTCATGCAGCTCTGGTGGCTTTGGTGATTCACTGCCATCTGTTGACACTGAGACATCACAGAGATAGCACACTGATCAGATCCATTGTACATTTTGTCCTGGATTTTATTGTTTAACTGTTGATCTTCCTTGTCTGTTTTTATGTGGTGATAGATATGTCAAAATCTTTCCTGTCACTATATGTAAGTACAGATGTATATCTGCATACAATTTTAAAGTAATATGACTTCACTAAAATATATATGTATATTTTTTAAAATTTCATTTTAATTTTTATTAGAAACAAAATTCTACTTATTAAAATATTTACTGAAATAATACCTTATTTTACATATCAAAGATTACATACTTATATAATTTTAATAAATACACTTTTTTGGAAGGGTAGGTCAAAGTTGGTGGATTAGGATGAACTTGTGCTTATATCACAACAAATTAACACTTGAAGTCAAATGACTAGAGTTCCCACAACCAAAGTTAGAAAGGCAGTACCTACACAAACAGGAGAGATGATGAGATGCTTTCACCAAAGAAGGTACTCCATCATGGTGGACAATGAGACACAAATGAGAGACATCTTGAAGGTGCAGAACTTCTTCCTGAGGCTTGGGGGAGATGTGTGCCTACCACCTGGGACTCTAACCATATGATCCAGCACAGTAGAGACAAGCTCTTTGAACCCTGAATTGAGAACTAGAGGGAGGTGAGCCCACCAAAGCTTAGGAAAAGGCAAAGATTAAGAATAAGCTATTAAGTATGTGACAGTGTCACTTGTCCTGAGACCCAAAGCAATCATACTGAATAGTGCCCAACTCATAGGTGAATGAATCCCATATCCTATCATTATAATACTGGCCCCCCAGCCAAAGAACACTAGGAGACCATCAGGAGTTTTAGTCAACAGTAGGAACCACCTTGGTACTTTCTCACAACTTTGCGAGTAACAGCACAAGTCAGTGCCATCTTAGAACTTACCCTCCATACTATCAGAACCAGAAAGCAAATCCCTAGTGAGAGTTCTAGTCACCCCCAGGAAGTAGCCAAGCTACCTGGGGACTAGGAGTCAATAATCAAGAGGTCCCTAGGGCAGACACAGCTCCAAACACCATGCACTCAATAGTTTCCTTCATCCTCTTTAAGGCGATTAGAATAGCATCATTTTACCTCAGGGTTCATGGATACATATTTAAGTATTCAGAATTTTAATTCCTTTGGTAGAACAAAACAGACATCTCCTTCCCTGGAAGGTGTGGTGCTATGAAGAACATACCAAATGCTATTTCAGGAAAGCTTGACTTTTCTATAACCTTTACTCAGAGTAGTAAAATCCTTATGAAGAGTTTTCAGACATCATAAATTGTAAAATTAAGAGAACGTATTAAAAAGTTTTAAGTGGATCATAGATAGATTCACTACAGAGCTTGCTTAATTGACATCTGCCAAGATTTGGTTTGATCCTAATGAAGCCCCAGCTCCCAGTGCATCTCTCTCCAAAGGCTATTTCAGTGATAGCGGGAAAGTGGGTTCTTTTTTCCTGAAGAGCCAGATCCAATTTGGGCTTACATGATTAGTGCAAGCCATGTCCTTTTTCCTCTTTTAAAATACACAGAAAATGGGACATTTAAAATTACTGCTGTTAGTTCATCAATTTAAACACATTAGATAATGGAAAAGTAATGTTGTTCACATGTACCCAGCCATATGAAAAGCATTGCAAAAAAAAGAAACAACTTTGCTAGCCCGGTGGAAAATCAAATGCAGTTTGGAACATGCTACTTTAAAATAAGCCTCTGCTTGTTTTTGTGGGTTTATAAAGGTATGCCATATTAGTAAACTATACATTTTTAATGGAACTCCAGACTAAGAGGGCTTTTACATTTGCTGTCACATTTTATTCTCACTTTTCCCCTGTAGCACATAGACTTGTACCTGTGTGCAGATTCCAGTACAAATGTCCCTGTCTGGTAAGTAGCCTCCCATGTGGTTAGTCAGGGCCTGGCCTCTGCACAAGGTATATAGGGACCTGTGGCCATACTTTGGAGGCTTAGTATGTTCCTGTTAGGAATACTGTTCATACAACTAATAAAGACTTTATGGGTAACCTGAGTTTAGATTTCAGGTAGAGTCCTGAGTTAGATTATTTCAGATCAATGTTCAAATGAAAACCAGCTCCTGGACACAAGTTTTAATGCAAGTGGCATATTTAACTTCTGCCTCTGGTGCTTTTGCCAGAACTCACTCACATGGACACTCTTGGCTGCCAAAGAGGCTGGGAGACAAAATGGAGCTCTGTGCTCAGTAGGGAGGAAAAATGTGTGTCAGTGAACACATAACCATCTGCTACATTTTAAGTGACTTGTCCAAAGTCATACTGGCAATAATTGGCAAAGTCAGAAGATGAATTTGCTTCTGATTCAAAGACTATGCTCTTTTCATTATACTATACCCCTTACAAATATTTTTAAACAAATTTAGTTTTAGTATTTTCAGGGATAGCCCACATTTTCTGTGGTAATATAAACTATGCTTATAAATAATGTCGCTTCAGTTGTAGTAAGTCACATTTGGCTCTGATTCCTTATGCCTCACTCCTCTCTACTGCCAAGCACCTTCTCAAGGGTTCCATTGCCCCTTGTCTGATTAGATATCTGACTCCCAAATGTATGAGCCCCTTACTCTCTTGAGCATGATGTGACTACCACCAGATAACAGCCCCTTGTTCTCTTCATAATTATCAGTGATGTAAAATCATGGGTGCTTCATGAAGAAGGAAGACTTTTCCTCCATAAGGTCCCTTATATGACCTCTGAGTCATATAACGAGGCAAGAACCTAATCCTTCATTGAGTCATTACTGCAGAAAGTTCCTTCAGGTTCTTACACCCCTTTCTTCTCAGTCTTCAGATAATATCCTTGGAAATGTCAAAGAGTAGATTCTAGAAGACATATGTTTCTGCCCTTCTCATCACCAACAGCTTATTGGGGATCTCTTCCATCGAGGAACTCCTGAAGAATCAACTGAGGTAAATGAACTCCTGCCCTTCTTATCAGCCCTGTTCACATGCCACATAGTTCCCAGGTTAAGCTATGAGTAGCCTTAAACTAGGCTTACCACTGTCTAAAGATGGATAGTAATAGGATCCAGATAACTAAGTGTGTTTAGTAAATGTCCTTAGGAGACTTGTTTATTAGTTTATTTGATAAACTAATAAGAATAGCTTGCTTGATAAAAAAAATGCTTTTTAATTCATGCAGCAAGCATTTGAAATTGGACTCTTGACGTTACTTGAAATTATTTTTCTCTCATGAGCATTTTTGTACATTCTCACTGATATGCTTTTGATATGATTAATAAAGGTTTATGTAAGCAAATCAAAATTAGGTTTCACTGTGACTCCTTACTACATTGATTTTCAGATGACTGTTCAGGTTCATACACGTTTCATGGTACCCACATTTTAGTTGTCACATGTGTAAACACCAGTGTTTATACATTTCATATAAAAATGCCCACCAGGAGTTACAAAGCTCTGCAAAGGGATGAGAGAGCCACATCTTGGAATCCCCCTAGACTCATTATCTTTGCTGACACACATTAAATGAATAGACATTCAACTGGCTAATCTATTAATTCCAGCCATTTAATGATCAATGATGGTTACTGAAGGAGTGATCTATGATGGTGATCAATAGTCATCATGAAGATAGCTGCAATGGACACCAGCCACATATTGATGTGGTTGAAATCAGAGAAGCCTGTACTAAAAACCACTGCAGGCCCAACCCTGGGTTGAGTGCTTGAAATAAAATTTCCACCTTCCTGCATTGAGTATTGTTATGGAGTCTCCCTCCAAACCAATAGGTCCTGCAAGGATTCTACCTGGACTCATTCTCTGGTTCTGGATCTTTTAACCTTGTTTCCCCTTCAGTGAAAGTCTCTTGCCTTTTTAATTTTTTTTGTTTGTTGGCTATTGAAGTAATGCTGACTTACAACATTGTACATGCTTTAAGTGTACAAGTTTCCGTGTAAACAAATGTTTGTTATCACACCAACAAAAGCCCACTAATTCTTCACTGGACCCCTCCCCTTTGCTCCCACCACTTCACCCCTGCTCTGGGGTTTCATTTCAGCTCTGCAATCAGCTTTCTAGTGTTTGATTTTAATTGTTCCTTTACTTTGTTTTTTTATAGTCCATAAATGAATTAAATCATCTAATAATTGTCTTTCCCTTCTGAATAATTTTGCTTAGCATAATCCCCTCCAGGTCCATCCATGTGTTCACAAATATTTCTTAGGGCCCAATTCTGATTTCTAAAGTAAGCTTCCTGATCTATTGACATATTTTTGTACTCTCTTGAATATTATTTCCATTGATCATTTCACATATATCCAGTTTTAATTACTAAATGATTTGATGCTTACAGATAAACATCTCATTCAGAAAATAATGTTTCAAGCTTAAGGATTGGGAGTCTGCAGCATACCATGGTGTGGGAAATAAAACATTTGGGTATATGATCCCTGCTGCTACAGCGAAATCACCACAATGTCACCGCCATCATTCAGTGCAATCCTATAGAGACCTTGCCCTGCTCCAGTTTACAGGTTGTGTATTACTCTAATCTGAGAAAACTAGAATTAATGATAATTAAATCTACATTCCTGGGAAATGACAGAGAATAACTGGGAATCTGCTGAGCTTCTTGGAGGTAAAGAACTACTTAGGATCCATTATTAACTCACCTTAACCTAGAAAGAGGGTAAATGTGGGTCTTGTCCTAACAGCCACCTCTATAGAAAAACCATGAGTTCTCTTAATACAAGTTAAGTATTCAGTAGAGCTAGAGTCCCTGGATTAAGTATCAATCCAAGCTGACACAGCAATTACAAAAAGGCCAGGTAGTTGTGAAATGAAGGACATCTGAATGTTTGTTCTTCCTCTTTTTTCTTTTCTTTTTTTTTTTCCAATGAACAAACAGGATCTTGTCTCTCACTTCTGAAACAATCATAATAATGGCACTTGGGGCAGAACTAGACAAATTAAGCAGGGGCAGGAGTAGAATTTCCAGTATCAGATTAGGTTTGGAAAGGCTCAGGAAGAAGGTAGAGAAGATTTGCCCTGAGAAAAACAATAATAATCCCAGAAAGTCCAACCACTAACTTCCTTAAGAACATGCAGAAGGGTGGGGAGGCCCAGCCCCCCAGTGATCTGCTGCCTTGTCCTTCACAGAGCTCTCCCTCTCAGCCTCATTACCTCAGACTTGCTCTCTTGGCTGAGAAAAGCTCTGACAAGAAGAGGCCACTTGGGTTTTTACTGGCTCTCATAACACAAGAGAGTCTGTAGTCAACTATGTTTTTAAGCTCGTTGCCATGGAAATGTGTTTTAAAGATAGTTAATACTAGCAGGGAAATCTGACTGGCAGTGATAGCAAATCAGGCTTTGATTTAACCTCCTAATACAGTCTGTCGAGCAATTTCAGAACAAGAGTATGTATAACATTGAGGTTTCAGTCTTTGCCTGGTTTGCTTGAGAGTGTGCAGAAAGCACTCGGTGAGGAGCTTCTGTCAATTGCTGATTATTCAGGATGTGATTAGGAAGCTGGAGGGTTTTCAGAGCCCTTGCTTATCCTCCTCCTCCTCCTGCGTACTGAGCTTTAGCCATTTCATCGCTTATTAACGCTTCCACCAGAGAGTGGAGAGGATATAAAATTCCAATCAGCCTGTTAGCGGCTTTCATAAGAGATCTGCTAAGGGAAGAAACTAAAACCACTGGCTGAAATGAGGTTTGCAGATTATCTGTGGATTTCATTTATGGTTTCTATGGGAGTTATCTGATTATTTGTCGTTGGTTGTATGTTGCTTAGTTGGAAACAGCCGCTTCATGAAAGAGACCCTATGAATATGCACACAAGTGTCTATAATAAGTAAATAAACATTTAGAAAACCAGTTTTTAGAATTAAATGTGGTCAGATATGCAGATTCAGGCCTTACAGTGTTTGTTGTGATATAAATCATCAGTTTGACCATCCAGATTGTTTAAATTTACTTAATAGCTGACAAATTATTAATAAAACCAAACATAAACAAACAAGAACATGAAATCTCTGAGTTTCTCGTCATTCTCAAACGTGTAGGTGTGTGTGTGTGTGTACATAAATGGTATATGCAATAAACAGGCACATTGTCTTTTTATATTACAATATTTGTAACAAAGTAAAATTAGTTAAATCTGCAGAATATTTTGAAAATGAACACCTTTTCAGAGCTGTTATTACTGCCCCTTCCCCTTCAGAGAAGGTAATCATTGGTAAGTATTTCTTGAAATACAGACACTTATTTCCAACACATTGTTATACCCTCTGACAATTTGATTTTTTAAGTGGAAACAATTCACATGCTTTGCTTTTCTTGACAGAATACATATCAAAGACTTTATAGTAATATTTTATTTCAATTAAAAATTGATCTGTGTCATGTATCCTTCATCTGTTCCTTTACAGATACTTTTCAACAATTTAGAGTATTTTCCTTAACCTTTTGTGTCCAAAATACCATTGTTTCAATACACTCAATGTTAAAAGGCATTAATAAGATATCTTATATTCCTTTATTCTTACTGAGCCTTTAAAATTTGTTGTATATTTCATATGAAAGCCCTTCTGAATTGGAGCATTCAGTCTTCATCAGGAATAATTGATCTGTATTAGATTTCACAACAGGTACAGTTGAAAGAATGGGTGTTCATATCCAAGTTGTTGCCATTATACTTAAAATATTTTCAGATCTGAGTCATTACAGCTTTTAAATGCAAATTTAAGTCAATTAAAATAAAATAGTATCCAAATCTGATTCTTCAATCTGTGTAGCAACATTTCCAATACTCAAAATCCATTCTATGGCCAGTTACCATAGCAGGCCCATGATGTTGTCTTTTATAAGCAATTAAGGGATTTTTAAAGAAAAGTAATAGTATATAAAGTATATAAAGACAAGTGTACTGATAAGGTTTGCTATAGCTGGAATAGTTGAAATGAAGAGAAAGCACAAGAGAACTTTTGGGAGTCCAGTCTTCCCTATAATTAGATTTGATAGAATTGTTTTCCTAGAGAAGCTCAGTAAACACAAGCATTACCTATTGGTGCTCTGTGGCTTTGTACAAACATAATACGTGCATGTTAAGGGGTGGGCAAGGGCTTCCTCAGAGCTAGAAATGAAAAGACATTGTTGTATCAGGCAGCAAAACAAGTACTTGGTTTGCCATTGAGTGATGCCTGGCAATTTGAAAGTGGGAATAGACCAATTCTAAGGAACACTTAACACCTCTACACTGCACCCTGAAACATGGTTGAGATGGTTAATTTCATGTTAGAGTTATTTATCCATAATAAAAAGAAATGACAAAAAAAAAAAAAAAGGAAAACCCAAACTCACACAGAGCTATGCAGTTAGAAAAAGAGTGTTTTGTCACTTTAGATAAATGTGATCCCCTTTTGAATGAAAACCCAGCAAGTGCTTTCTTAAAGGTTAGTTTCAATGTAGAATCTGAAACCTCATCAGTACACTTGTCTTTACACACTGTTACATTTTAAAAAAAAATCTTCAATTACTATAAAAGACAAATATAAAGTTGTGGGGTTATCATAATCTTTGTTATGCTTAGGTGAAACATCCCCTTTTATTTAATAAACTTGTTTATTGTAAAAACATTAAAGAAATGCACAATTAAAATATGGAAATGATGCAATAAACATAGATAAACCCTTTTTTTCACTTCAGCAAGCATAAATTTATCAAAATGAAAGTTACCTCAATAACATCCATTAAGCTTTATTCATCTAGAGTTGAAAGACGGTGTCAATTCATCTGTAAAAACCTGCATAGATGTGTTAGCAGAAAACATTCAAATCACCATACATCCCTGGGTATGACATTTCAAATCTATATAACTCATGTACCTGAGTAAACATCCTTTGAAAGAAGAGATACTCTTGCTGAAAAACAAGCAGATTTTATAATGTGTATGTTCCCTTCACACAGCCTCTCCTTTCCTGGTCCTCCTTTTTTGTCCTCCCTCTATCAAATGTTGTCAGAAGGCCACAAAAAGAGGCAAGGGCACCGTTAATGATGAGGATACATTTCCAGATTGTCTGCATTAACCAGCTGAATTCTTCCATTGTGATTCAAGTTAGGATGACAACCTGTCAGCTTCCCCAAATTTGTTGTCATTAGTGATCCCAATATCCAGGTCCACACTGTGGTCTCTGCAGTGCTTGGCCACTGATATTTGGCTGTGTTTGTACCCCAGAGCAAGACACTTTGCGTATGTCTCTGCATTCTTTCCACTTCCTAGGTGGCAAATTGACGTTCAAGGAGGTGGGGTTCAAGGAGGTAATTCATAGACACAACACTAGTAAGTAAGATCCAATCCCAGATTTTTCTGATTTGAAAGACCTGTCTACTGACTGCTTAAAAATCACTCTTGGTGCAAAGATTCATACCAATTACTATTTATGGGGTCTACCCATTTCTCTTCCTATACACTCCCAGAGGGAATAATAATCAGCATTAAAAAATCATGGCTTATCTAGGGAATCCTTGACCAAAAAAAGACACCCTAAAATGTCAAGATTTTTGTCATCCCCCTGGCTTTGCAAGCTTGCAAAGAACCTTGTGGAAGGGACTTGGCTTGTTTGGGGGTACACTGTAAGAGGGTACACTCTAAAGAGTCTGCCTGCTATAGCAACAAAGTCAACTAACACTGGAGTAGTGGTGAAAACACCAGTTTTAAAAGTTAGGGGAAATCAAGTCAGTCACTAATTTAATCTCCACAGCAGATAAAATAACTTCAATGCTCTTGAGAATGAATCTTTGCTCTCCTTTAAGTTCATTAAACTATTTAAAATTTCAACAGACACTACTTAAAGAATCACATTTTCACTGCCTGTAAAGATTTAACAGTTTCACTATTTTATTGACAGAAGTTTCAGCACTCAAAGGCATGCAACTCTTGATGTTTGTGAATAAATCAATATGATGAAGAATTCTGTAGATTTAGTCTGGTTTGTGGTTTAATTTCCTTGGTTTCTTTGCAACCCTGTTGAATACCTATTTCTGGAGGTCTGTATATATACATGTTCTAATAAAGAAAAGATCACAATAGCAGGGAAAATGATGATCAGTATTTAAATTTAGAACAATTTGCTGTAATTTATATGACTGGGCTAATTACTGTTTATTTAAATAAGATCATATATCTGGCATTGAGACCTCAAGCACATGAATGTGTAAAGTAAGCTTGACTTTCTGGTGTTAAATATTGTATTAAAAATCATATACATTTTCTGAAAAAATATTATTGCTTTTATCACTAGACTATTAAAATAATTATCTCTGGATAAAGGCATTCAAGCAGAAATGCAGTGAATGGTTTTGATAAATTTTTATACTACGCAAATATTAGAAGCATTTGATTTTTGACTTATTGGAGATATAATTTATTTTTATTTTACATTCAATATAATTTATGAAAATATTTATTGAACACCCACATTATGTTCCACACTATATTACACAGTGATTAATTGAAAAGCTATCAATTCTTCTGTAAAGAGGCTAAGTCACACAAGAAAATAACCGATCTTTGGTTATTTGGTTATGTTTGTTTGTCCTTTGAAACTGAACATTAAGAGAATGGGCAAACTCCAAGTGAATGACTGAAAACCAGAAGTCACCCTCCCCTATAGCTCAAAGAGTAACTCTTCTTTTTCTACTTAGCAAATAATAATTCTTTATTTTGTTGATGTCTGACCTGAAGCCTTTCCCCAAGGTTTGGGCTTTACAGTTGAACCTTAAGTTTCTGGAACATCTGATTATTTTCCACTGTGTTCAGTGCTGGATCCCACCAGATTAAAGCCTCCAGTCCTCCATCTGGCAGTTGCAGTTCTCCATCTGACACTGACCTTCTTTTTTTTTTCCAGCCTCATCGTTCACTAATCACCTTCTTATTATGGTTATGCTCCACAGGTTTATGCCACAGTCAATTTGGACCACTTGTTCTTTTCCCTGTACAGTTGACTATCACTTTACAACACTGTCTCCTCAACAGAGAACACTCTGCTTCCTCTTCTGTGTCTCTGAAAACCTACCCATCCTCTGAGAAAGACCCAGAACTTGTCCCCCTAGCCTGATGCAAATACTTCTTGGTCTCCCTAGCCTGATGCAAATACTTCTTGGTCTGAGTTCTCAAAGGACTTGGTCTGTCGATTTTCATGCGATAGATTCCTTAGCCTGCAATGTTTTATTATTTGAGTACATGTTTTGTTTTGCATTGACTTGTAAATGGTTAGGATAAATGTCTGTATCTCTGGATCCCACGTTGGGCTCTAAACTAAGGTATTTGGTAAATGTTGAATGAATAACTTACTGTAGCCCAGTCTTCCCATATACCATAAGCCCTATGTTTATTATCTGGAAGTGAGAAACACAGAACATATTTTTACTATTGTACCTTGTCTACTTGTATCTTATGGATGTATTCTTGTGCTGAATCCAGGAGGGCTGGAGAGACTAGTCATTCTGGTCATAAATAAGGAATAAAAGTATATCTTCCATATCTTTTTCTGTATCCTTTCTTGCTCTCTTTCAGCATCCTACTTTTTAGGACATGTCTACTTCGTACTTCATTAAGGATAGAAATTAACTTGTAATATTTGCAATAGTAAAAAGAAGGTGTAGAAAAGACAACACTTCCTGAAATACGAAGTTTCTCATAGTATAGATTATCAGTTTCATAAATTCCTGCCATTATAGTTTAGTGATAACTGCTACCATTACATATAACTTAGGAGAATAAACATAAGAGAGTTTCCTTATTTGTAAAATGGTGGGAAAATACTACCTGACCACAGTTGTTCAGAGGGCTAAAGGAGATAATACTCTTGTTAAGGACTGGGATAAGTCTGAAATTTTACCCTATTTTCAGTCTAATACACTATTCTGTGACAGTTTCATGGATGCTTATAGAATGCATAAGACTCCTGGGTCAGAGACATAGGACTTTCTGACTTACAATGAGTAGGCAGAGTGTAAGAATTCTTTTGCACTGGGTCCCTTCAAGCCTCAATCCCCACAGGACAAGACAAAGCAGACTAGCTGGTACCTACCTACACAGTGAGCTGATTTCCATTAGAATCCTGAGCTTAGGAAGCCCAAATCTTTTAGGATGGGCAGTAGCATGATTATATAGTGTGGGCAATAGCATGGCTTCAGGAAGGAACATTATATGTATTACATTGAACAGTACACTGTAATATGTATTATATTAAACAGTAAGCATGTGCATTGCTTTTTTGGAAGATGTTACTTGATCTAGCTTCCAAAGATGTTTGCTAGACAAATCTTTAAATATATACAAATAAATAATATGGAACTAAGGAAGTCAGTACTTCTGGCAAGGCTTGTAGCAATGAGAGAGACCTCCAACTTTAAAGCTCTTTTTTTTTTTATTTAAAAGATTTTATTTATTTATGCATACAAGCACTGGGGTACAGGCTAGAGGTGTGGGGGGTGAGAGGATTCACCACAGAGAGCGGGGAGCAGAACAGGCAGA
>JAGFMF010011380.1:3757710-3824392 GCA_019455555.1 Galemys pyrenaicus | reverse complement strand
TCTGCCGCACCATGTGGGTCCCCCCCTGGCCGGCAGCAGGGATCGAACTCGTGCTGCAGTGGTTGTGGTCCGCTTCATAGTGCGTTGCTTAACCCACTGCACCACCAGGGAGGCCTTTAAAGCTCTTTTAATAGTAGTTGGCACAGAACAAACTCTCAGTGACTATGATTATTACTGTTACTAGGTCACAAAGATGATTAAAAGAGGACCACGTTCACTGACTGGTGAAAATAAAAAGAAAATGTAAACCAATCATCATTTATCGCATGTGCTTTAAAATTTGAAGTGGAAGCTCTTCATTCATAGGTGTCCTCCTAAGCTGGAAAGTTTGGTAAGAGGTGGTATTCTTCCTTCCACTGTTTAGTGCTGCCGCTAATCCTGCATTGTCCAAGGCACTCAATGTACTGCTGTTCCTGAGAGCCAATGAAAATGTTGGGGCCACTGTCCATTCATTGTCAAATATGACCTCTCCATCTTTGAGGTATTGCTCACTGCTTAAGTATGCAGAACTGTGTCTTGCTTCCCCCCCACAACCCCCTTCTCAATGGATGTGTTGTGGTCCATTTCCTTCTGAGAATAAATATGCACCTGAACATTTTGTCTTCAAAATGCCATTGGGTTTTTCCATTAAGTTGAAATGACAAAGGATGATTTTGAATGGAAATGGAAGCAGCGACCGAATAACCGATAAGCTCTGAGAGACAAGTTCAGTCAAATCAAGATAGAGTGGAGGTTCACACCTGTTTTAAGAGTGTCCTCTCTTCTATCCCTTGAATAATATTTCCTGCCAGAAAGAAGCCTGCTCTTCTCTGAATTCCCAGCCCTCTGGTCTCCAAGGAAAAATAATTCCTTTACACTAAAGTCATCTATCCTTAAAAATTCTTAACTTTTTGACTAAGAACTAAGGCACCCATGTGCTCTCCTTCCTAGGTAGTATTTACATTTTATTAAAAATGGCACCACCTGGGTTAAAAAAAAAAGGAAGGAAAAGGATAAAAAAAGGACTTAACCTAATAGGGTGAATCTCTTAACTGTGACATTTCAACCTAAATGAGAAGGATGATTTGAAACGAGATGCGAGATGCGGGGCTCACCTTTGAATCCCTGGTGTTCTTCAAGTGCCATGACAAAAAACTTGCTGTTTTATATCAGGATATCATCCAGAGCCAGTGCTTTTCAAATGTAATGTGCTTATGAATCACTGTGGGTTGGAGGGGGGTCTCCTAAAAAATACATTCTCATTCAGCAGATGTGGGTGGGACCTGGACTCCTGGGTTTCTATAAAGCTTCCATTGATGCCACCCCTGAGACTGTTGGTCTTTTTCAGCTCAACCAAAACCAGTCAGTTACTTCAACAATAAAATGAGTTTATTTGAAGAAAAGAGGGCAGCTTGGAGAATGAATTCAAGTTGAGACTGTTGCACTTCCTTGAATCCCTCTAGGGCGCCTCCCTTCTCAGTTTGCTGGAGGAGCAGCCAGCGTCACCTCCCACAGGATGTGTAAGACGTGTCCTATGGCTTGGTGATTTGTACCTGGTGGGGACTCTTTCTAGCCTCATGACTTCATTTAAGGGTTTCTATATATTAATGTTCACAGTCCACAGAGCAGAGTTCGAACATCGCAGATTTAGAAACTCTTGCTAAAGCAGGCTCTGATAGAGGAGCAGGGAAGGCGGTTCCTGTGACTGCTTGGCCTTCAGACAAAAGGTGCTCTGTGGGCTTCCCCTGGCCCAGGAATCTCCAGCAAGAGTTCAAGCTCCAGTGCTTTCTCACACATCCTCGCCAGCCGAGTCTAGAAAAGTGGGTCAGGGTAAGTTGGGACAAAGGATGAAAATAACCTTAGACATCACCGCCTTGGCCAGCTCGCATGCTGCTCCAGAACTCTGTGTCTGGCGCAGCTCAGGGCTCTGAGAGCAGATGGCAGACGGGCAACATTCTGCAGAGCCCCAGGTCCTGCTCACCCTACCTTCCCTCAGCGGCTCTTGCCTCCCTCCTCAGCTCCTTCCCAGGTTGAACAGAGAACCACCTGACAAGCAGACTGTCTGCTGATTATTAATCGTGTTCCAAGTTCTTGTGTCCATGCCCAGACACCCAGCTGGCAGAAAATGGCCTTGTGTTAGAGAAATGTGCTCTAATAGCAGTGAGAGCCAGCCAGGCCTGTGGCTGTGATGTCAGAGATCCAGGTCTTAGGTGACATCACTGGACTTATGGAGCAAAAAAGCAAAGAAACCAATATGTTCTTATGCCACATAGAGTTATTTCCTAATATATGATGAAGCCAAGCTAATTTCTGGTGTAAAAACCTGGAAATAGGATGAATGCCAAGGCAATCTGTGTCAGCATGGCAGTTACTTGTTGAGGGGTTTCAGGTGGTTAGCCAGTCTACCCAAGGGGGATGGTGCCATCACTCTTTGTGTTAGAGGTCAAGAGGGTCCTGGCAAGCCTGCTACCTCCCCTCATTGTTCTTCTCATGTCTTACCCTACTGAGTTCCCCAATATATGATGAAGTGTTCTTCACAAACCAGGAAATGAGGAAGTTCCTTTCAGCCATTCCTAACTACCCTGCAGTTGCAGTTCATTCCCTGAAGCTAATCTGACAAGTGAATTTGTGACAATGTTTCAGTGAGACAGTAGCTCAACCTCTCCTCCTATGTGCTTCACTAAGATTGCCCTGAGCTGAATTTTCCCCATCAAGAACTGGAAGTTAGGATGAGCATGTGTCAGGAAGGTCAAGTTTAGCCCTGCTCCATCCAACCCCCAGATGTTCTACCTCATTTTTGAAATCACCCAAATAAATGAAAAGGTCACTCTAGGGGTGAGAAGATGCAGGATGTGCCTGGTGGAGGAAGACAGACTTGGGGGGTAGCAGATGTGTGGTAGTATAACATGCCTGATTTCAGAGCTCCTAAAAAGCAGCCAGACATTCAAAGATCTTTTATAGGTGGGTAGAGGTGAGTCAGTGCATTTTCTTGGAATTCCTCAAATCACCTAGTGAAACCCCTCAACAAGATGATCTGCACTGCTTCTCTTCAGCACGACATGCTTGACCAAAACACTACTGAAGGCCCAGTGTGACTCCAGAACCTCCGTTGCATCCTGGGAGCTGATTTACTCATGTGCAAGAGATTGTCAGTTGTTGCTAGACCTGCAGTGCAATGTGTAAGACTGGGTTTTCCATTTCAAAATTCTCTTAAATTGAATGTAAATGACCATAGAGCACTTTGGGAGCAGAGGGAGAACGTTTTAAAAATAAATGGATGGCACATATTTCCATTTCAACAGTTGGTATCTACAGTCTGTTCCTTTCTAGAGGTACTGAAGGATTCTAGCCAGTTTTGCATAAAATATGAGAGAGATGTAAAGCAATGATTCCAGTGGGAAACCCCATAGGATGATCATAAGCAATAGTGCACCAGGCTCACCCAGTACAAGACTTAAACTTTTGAGTTGAATTATACCCAAACTCATCTCAAAGAACTGAGGAGGTTGTTCTATGTGGGAGGGAAGTCTTGATTTGGCTCTTTTATCTCTTGCTTATGATTGTAGTTAAGAGAATATTTGTAGAATGACTTGTCTACCATTTACTATCTGTGACCTTGGACCGGACCCCTGACCACTTCATGCTTTAATATCCTCATTTATCAAACACAGATAGTCACAATAAGCTACTGTGAAATCAAATAGGTTAATTCACACAAAGCACTTAATCTCCCTGAGTGAATCTTTCTTAAACAGTAAATCAAATCACTTCTGGTCAAGATTAGTGAGTAGGTATATTTGCAATCATCTAGCTGATTGCTGGCCCAAATCAGGCAGCATATGTTGGTCAGCTATTACTATTATGATGGTGCAGAACTAGTGATCATTCTTCATTTGAGTAACAATGGACAAGTAGTCTAAGTCCCTGCAATGTGTTAAGTCCTTCGGTGGTCTTGTGTAATTTAGTCATTTGGGAAAACTTTTCTCAAAGTGGTTGAGTCATTTGTCCAAAGTCACTGAATTAGTAATTAGGAGGAAAAGGATTTGGACTTGTGACATATTCTTTTGTCTATAATAAAATATCTTTTTATGAAAAAATATATTTCTCATCAGTCTAAGTTTCAACCTAGAAATCTGTGTCCTAGAAATCTGGCACATGAATCTTCTTTTTGGGACCAAGTGTATTTATGGACAATCTAGTTTCAGAAGCCAGGAGAAAATGGACTGAATAGCCAATATTGAGAAGAATGAAGGTGTAGGCATAGAGATAATTGAGCAGAAGAAAGCAGAGAGAATAAAGAATAGGTTAGGGTTTTCAGGGCACACTGTGATGTCAGAAGCACCATTGTCATTAACATGCTCTACATATTTATTGTGTTACAAATATACCAGCTATAAAAACAGGCTGTGACTCTCTGGATGTTTCTAGCTCATGTAGCTCAAAGGAGAATATTTCTTCAGACCCCAATCCAGGGTTGCTTGATATGAAAAGATATAGAGAGAACAGGCTAACCAGATTTACGGGAGGAGAGGCATTTCCTTGCAGAAATACAGTCTTTCAGAGGCACAGAAAAGGTCATGTAGCTAGTAAGTAGAGGTTGGCCGAGGATTTAAACATGAGACTTGAACAGCCTATTTTCCTAACGTGAGCTTTTCATCAGTGCAGTCCCTCTCTGAATGCAGTGGTTTCAGGAAGACGTCTTTGTCTCAGTGCTTGAAGAGAACACAGGCCTGTTTTTACCAGAATAGTGAGGGGAAAAAATTAGATCTTTCCCTTTCATTGCTTCTTAAAATTTTTCATATTCATCTTCTTTTCAATCTATCCATCTACCCATTCATCCACCCACTCATCCACCTCTCCATCCACCCATCCATCCATTCTTCCATCTGCCCATCCATATATATAAACTTACATCTACCTATTTCCTCCCATACTACTACCACTACAAAACATGTAGTTATTCCTGTTAGTAATAGCTGCTTTTATACCATCCTGCATAACATCAACATGAGCAATTCTAGAGGAAGTTTTGATAATCTGCACTTAGAGACTGGCATTGGGTGTCACTGAGCAAACAGCAGTTAGACATAAAGTGGAGAACTGCTGCTTTGGGTGTTATTTTCCTGAAAGTCTGTCATGGAGTTTTCCAACTAAAATTAACTTTGTGGCATCTGAGCCAGTAACACAAGCTGTGCTTCATTCTGTCTGTCTATGTAAAGTGTTAAGTCCATGTACCTGTTGTGTGTGTGTGTGTGGTATGGAGTCAAACATAGAAAGTGTTTTGGAGAAGGTTAAGAAAGTACAGCACTGTATTATTAACTGATGCATCTCTCATAAGAATTTATACAATATGTAGCTCACATTTTGGGACTTAAACATACTTCCTGAATCGAATTGAACTGAAATCAGAAGCCTATCTTTTTCAGGCTTACTCCAGGGAAGGTATCCACTCAATTACCGGTTAAGTGTGGTGGTAGCCCAGATTATAACACATCTGTGCTTATTATCTAGGAAGTGGTACTGAGAGCCAGAGGAAACATTGAGGAGTCAAGGTTATAGCAACTGGAAAGCTTGGCTTTTCCCTGAAGCTGACTCTATGGACTCTCTTTTGGAGTCTCCTTTCCCAGGAGTGCTCCTTGGAAACTCCACTCTTTGAATTTCACTATAAGTTATTTTATGAAATGTCATTTATTTAGCTTTTCAGCCATAATAATAAGAAAAGATAAACTGCTCAGTTACTAGAAAATGTATCTTGTGCTTCTTCCTGGGATTTTTCATTAGATAGCATCTTGCCTTCTACAACTAATTCAGTCATGCATGGAAAATGTTGTATGCAGATTCCAAACTTCATCAAAACATTCCCATACTTGGCTGAATGCCCTTCATTTTGTGGACACAGATGTCCAATTGCTGAGACAAATGGATCACACTGGGAATCAGTATATGCAGTAAAACCATCCTTGACTTTGAAGAATAGAGCTTACCTGTGCCTCATGTTTCCTGATCAAATGCAAGGTGAAACATTCCAGGAGAAAGTTCCAGGAGGGATTCCAAAAGATGGTCTGTTTTGTTGTACTTAAAACAATCCACAGTTGCCTCACTGCCCATCTTTCTCATACTTTCTGGGATAATTCTTTGTTTCCCTCACTCCTGGCCAAGGGTTTCTTTCTAAAGATTTTGCCCAAAGAACCATAGATGGTTTAAGGCACCAATGAACACTCTTGAACCTAGGGGCTAGGTTGTTCTGACCTATTTTCTCAGGGATTCTTTGCATACCCAGATTTTCCAGAAATGCCCTGTGGCTTGTCACATACACCTGTTTGGGTCCAGCTCTTTAAAAATGCAAGTCCCTGGTCCATCTTAGTATCTACAGATATTGAAGGGTTTGACCCATGTGAGGCATAGAAAGTAGATGCTTTCTGGCCTAGAGATTTTCACTCCTCCAAGGAACAGAAAAATAGCCTTTAGGCTAAATGAGACATGGAGGGAAAAGTGAAGAATATTGAATTTCTTGGACATTTTTGCTATGGTGTCTAGAAGTACATCAGTGGTGCATGATGCATTTTGGTCTTTTAGATTGTTGGATCACTGTAATAGAGAGGGGGAAGTAGACATTTAGCAAAAAGGGGCTTTTGGTTTGTTATTGTGTTTTGAGACTTTTAGGGCTCTCCTTATCTGAAAGGTTCCGAGCCATGCAGCAGGTTCTGTAAATAGTCTTCTGTGCTCATCTCTCTAAGAGGAGACAATGATATCTGACATTCAATAATGCCTCATGGCAATGCCCTGCAATTCCACCTCCCACAGAGTTTCTGAATAACTGCTCCTCATCACTCAGTCGCCCTCTTCTCCCCTTTGCCATAGCAGTAGGGACCCAAACAGGGAGGCTACTGTGTGTTCCTTGTCCTTTTAGGCTTCATGGGACAGTCTGGTTCATCTCTTGATAGAGTTTCAGGTATACGCTCCTACCTGGGCTAGATGAAGTGAAGTGTGATGCCACCTCCCTGAAGTGTTCTGTCAGTTTGTCTAGAATAAAAAATGTCAGGGCTGTCTGCTTCCTATGACCACTCCAAATGGCAAACAGGTTGATCTCTCCTCAGCAGCTGACACCCATCTACCCCCCATTCCTCTGTGACTGTGATCTTGTCTTAACTCGAACTTTTAGCAGAGAGATGCACAATCACAAGAGCCATATGGATTTGAAGTGACACTTTCGTTCAAGTCTTTGAAATTCAGTATCTAAAAAAACAGTTTCTTTAAGACTCCCCATTGAGTGTTGAGGCCAGATGACTTAAGTCAATTGATTCCTTCAATTCTAGGATGCAGGGCAGGTCCGAACGAGTCAAGTAAGTCCGTGCACAATTCCCTTCCGTTTCTCACAAAACCCAAGACAAATGTTCAGGAACTGACTCAGGATGTGTTTGTCCTTGAAACCACTACTGAAGATTTTGGTGGTGAGTACAAATACATCCAAGAAATGACTCTTCACAGGGATCAATCAGTTAAAACACACTGATGCCAGTCACTTTCAGTGTCACAGAGCAAGACTGTGCACTGTCAATTCTTATCTTCGAACACACTGAGCACGTAGGTTAAAAGCCACCAGCCATATCCTGGAACAACTGCATGGACTTCCAATCCCTTCTTAAAAACACACAAATGAACTCTGGTTCTGGAGTCAGTCTCTGGTTCTGGAGCTGAGGATGTCCACTCTAGTTTGTTAACCCCCTTCTCTGCAATGTATTTGACAGGATCTTTGGGGGTCACTAAAGATGACAGAGTAAGAGCATAACAAGGACACATGTGACTTGGATCATAAAACACACAGTTCCTTGCCTTTCTGCTCCCCTGGGAGCCAGAGTTGTTGTCTAGCAACAGGGGTGTAGTGCCAAGAGTGGGTGAAGGTGGCACTCTCATTGGGCTGTAGTTTGCTGTGAAGAAGGCTCAGGAGGGTATAAACGCTTATGTCTCATGTACATCCTTTGCTGCCATCTAGCACTAACCTACTGGACTAAAATATCTTTCAACACCGAGGAGATTGTGAAAGTGTGTGATTTCCTTCCCTACACCCAAGTTCTGAACTGCAGCCTGACAGGTGACCACCACTGTAGGGGGAGAGCAAACAGGAAGAGCTCCCATTGCTTGTACCTCTCTTTTGTTTGAGTCCTGGTGCCATGTGCTGTCACAGATACCATCTTGCTAAAAAAGAGAATCCTGGAATAAAGTTTTGGAATTTAAGATCCATGTTGATAGATCTTTGGAAGAGGATCATTACAGGAGACCAGAGACAGGTCTGTTTGTACTGCCTCGTCTTACTTAAAAGTGATAACATGAGCATGAAACTATTTACAGCCTTAAATAAACCTTCAGTTCAGGATACAAAGCATATATAATACATTCTCTTCAACTGAGCAATGCATAAGCAGGCATTCTGGAGATTTTATCACACCAGATTGACATGATTATAATTAAGCGGATTGCATGGTTAGCTCCTTGAAAAAGAGGCTTGACCCAGATTAACACTTTAAAACAAAATATCTTTTTTCTCTAATTTAAAAGAGAGAGAAACAATATACGTTTGGGGTTTATACTCCACCCATCTTGCCTACATCTTTGTGTCTGTTCTCAAGTGCATGTTCAGATCACCTGTACTGAATATGCCAGTGAAGCTAGTCCCCTTTTGAACCTATTGTTGCTTTAGAGGTGCAGAGCATTGTGGATGGATTGCAGCCTGGGGGTGCTTTCAACACCTTTTTTTTGCTGATGTTACTATGACACGCCAATTTTAGTTGTAATTTGGAGCCTTTAGGATTGGATTTAGTGAATCCTATACTTGGAATATACATATCACCTGAAGAAGAAATGCTTATGACCTGGAGGAAACACTCTCAGACCTGGGTCTCCTGGATCAAGTTTCCTGACAAGCACTATGTCATAGGCTGACAACCATGTGCTTTCATACAAGCATTCCCTCTGTTGCTGAAAGAAAATACATAATTACCAGAGGAAATGTCACTTTTCCATGATGTATAGGTGACTGGGAAATAAGGTACATTCAAATAAAGAAACAATGTATCTAAATATGTTTGCTTCATCTGTGCTTTCTTAAGAGCAAAATACCCTTTTGGGGAGCAGACTTTTTCCCAACAGCATCTTCAATGACGCTCAACCCCTCCCACACTTGACTTTCACTGAATTCTTGTCAATTAAAAATGATAAATATAGCATTTTTTCAGGGCAAACAAATGATCAGTCAGAGAGAACCATACAAAGATTTAAAATTTCAAATGGATTGGCCCCATTCTGAAAAAAATCCTCTGGCAAGCCCTGTTAACTGGTCGTCACCCAGGGGAGCATCAGAGGTCTGGCGTGGGGGAACTCAGGCACTCTAACAAGACATGGCCTCAGAAAGTTGTAGCCACATTTCCCCAGTGTATCTTTCCTCCCTGGATCCTGGTAAGAATGGCCAACTACATCGCAGCTGTCACCTTCTGTTGATACAAATCCAGGACAGTACTCAAGATAGCAATTTGTCCTTTTAGCTTGGACTTTTAGAGGCACATTTACTCCATTCACTAGACACAAAGTCACAGAGACAAAGATATAGGTGTGGATACAAGGCAGTTGGAGAGTGAGTAAATGAGTACATTGTTTTCTCTTTATAAAATTAAATGCCTCCACTGTATCCATTTACTCCTTCATTTTATTTTCTGCTTCAGGGATGGTGACAAATAATATGGATCTAAATAATGGCTTTCCTTCAGCCACTCACCCAAGGTGTCCTGGTGCATCTTATATCCTGAGGGCAAGTGAAAGTTATGTGCCACAGGTGGCAATTCTTTTCTATGTGGCCACTCCATTTTCACATGTATGGATGTGTCAAGAGAGTGACTTTTCCTCTGGAAGTGGCATGGGGGCAGATGTGGAGGGAGGTGGGGTATTCCCAGTTCTTCTCTTTCACCTCTAATTCCTTTTAAACATATACCCTGATTTTAATATGAAGTATAACTCTTTTCATAGTCACATTGATCTGTCTTCCTCCAATATATTCTGGAATAGAATTTTCACTCAGATGGGCTTAACTAATGATAGAAAGAATGTAATCCATCTGGGAAAAACCCTTAATCTTCATGGGGAAAAAAAGAAACCAGTTGGATTGGGGCTTTGAAAACTTCATTCACCTCCCCTTTACTTCCTTTCCATTCACAAAGTAATTGATAGCATGTGTTTAAGGGAGAGAAACCAACCACATATTTTCTACAAATGTTTCACACACTTTTGATGATAGGCTAGTAAAACTGTGGAAAAATGAGACTGTCTTTTTGTAAGCTTCTGTGTAATTGAAGACAATTATATGAGTAATAATGTTGTTAATGAAAGTAATAATATCTTTTGGGTTCTTACTATGTATAAAACTTATTGGTAAAGTGTTTTACATCCATCTGATCATTCAGTCCGTTCAACAATCACATAGGCAGCTATTTTTATCTTATGTCTAAAACATAACCCTGGATTCAAGTCCTCAAATCTATTCTTTCCCTTAACTTCCTCCTCTCAGCAAACAGCCACTTGCTACTGAGCTGTTCTGATCACAGACCTAGACACATTCATCTCTGGTTCATCTTTTGCCTTTTGCCTCTCACGTCCAATTTCATAACATATTTCACCAAATTTGACAACAAGTCTCCTAACTTGGTCTCTTTGATATGATTCTTGATGATGTCTCAGACCCCAACCTCCCATCATTCTTTCCTTTTGTGATTTCCCAGGATACTAATTTTTCTGTTCTTAAGTGTGTCATGCATGTTGAAAATACACATTTACTATGTCTCAAATCATTCCATTTAAGTCAAAGTATATGGCTATAACCTTATACTAAGCACTACTGCCTCAGCTCAGAATATAGAAATAATTTTCTGACTCATCTGTATATTTTCACTCTGATTCCTTTATAAAGATTCAAAATGAGAATGAGCCTGAGCCATAACTACTCACGCCACCCCATTGCTTAAACCTCCATGCCAGGGCCTCCCTGATGGCGCAAGGGGTTGAGCTCAGCACTGTGTGGGGTTTCCACAGTCACTGCAGCACGAGTTGATCCCCAGCCAGGGAGGGGACCTACTTGGCGCAGGAGACCTCTCCTGCCTCGCCCGCTGCTCCCCTCAGCAGTGTATTTCTGTCAATCTGCCTGTTCTACTCCTCATTCTATCTCTGGTGAATCCTTTCACCCTAAGCGCCTCTGACCTATATACCCAACTCCTGTATGCATAAATAAATAAACTCCTTAAAAACAAACGAACAAACCCTTCCATGGCTTAGCACTGCCCCTAGAAATTTCTGTCTCCTAACTGATCTACTTGATCTGCTTTCTGCCTACCATCCCAGCCCACTTCCCTTCACTGTTTCCATCACTCTCTATGTTCCAGATATGCTGCACTTTTTTCTGTCCCTTGCCACATTCTCCGAGATTCTAGCTGAAGATATCTTTCTCCTGGGAAACAATTACTTCTTCACATGATTGGCTCCACATCATGGTCATCATGGTCACTTACTCTTGTAAGTGAAAAATAAATAATCAAAAGTGATTAATGTGCAGTAATGGTTGTTCCACCATTCGGGGAAAGTTGAGGGGCAGGTTTAGGAGGAGTTTGGATGACAGACAAGGCTGCAAATCTTAAAAGGGGTGACTTTGGGTTTTGCAGTAGGCGAAGCCAGAACACACAGTACCTGGTGAGAAGAGATGATGTGCAGCGTTCTCTGCTCTGGTCATAATCATTGTAAACAAATTAAATATTTATGTATTCATACTGTCTCACCTACTCTGACTGATGCCAACACTGCAGGAAGAAATCTCTGGAGGGTATGGAATTGGCAAATAAATAGAAGTATTACACTTACATATAAGGGCACTTAGGCATAGAGAGATGTGTTGAGTCTTGCCTACAGCTAAAATTAACTGGCAGAAGCAGATTTCAGTCCTGAGCTCTCTAGCTTTAGAACAATTGTTCCTCCAGTGAGGTGCTGGGTGATCCTGTGCTGTCCCGCCATTCTCAATCCACAGCATTTCATCTGAAACACATATGTTACCATGTGACTAAATATCCACTTTTCTAATGTTTCATGTGTATATGGTTTGCTTCATCAGCTCATTTGTGAGGTCCTTGAGTTCACCAGCCTTCAGAGCAAAGAAAGCCCTCCATAAACATTGCTATTTAAATTTTTATATTCCTCTTTTATCTCTAGAAAGATTTGGCCAAGTTGTTACTAAATACTTGTTGAAGTTTTATATAAATATGCTGCTATTGTGAGTACAAAAGTAATATTGTTTAAAATGGATTCTTAGGACACAAAGTTTAATTTAAGCAGCATGAATATTGAGCTTCTCTGGATGAACTTACATCTACACATACATTTATCCACTCTATTCTTAAATTCATCACATAGACTTTCTTAATGGAACCTTTGTGAAAATCATCATTCATATTACCAGGTTAGTTTGACCTTTTTCAACTGAACAGGAAGCAGTCTGAAAATATAACATAATATAAGAAACATAGTGATAGACGAAGCAGACATTATTCCTCAAACTCAATCAGTCTTAGCCTTATGTTCCCTGGGTTGCCTTAACTGTTTATTTATCTTGAAGAATGATGAGAAATTTTCTTATTAATAACATTGTGTTGGAGTTATCTCCACTATCAATAGTGACTGGACAAAGGATTACAGTTAAAGCATTACTTCCACCAAGTAGCAATTTATTTTCTGCTAACTAGTTCATTCAGTATTTAAGCTGAATGTTGCTCACCCAGTGAAGTTGGAAAATTACTCTTTTATATAGTCGAATAAGATGTTCTTTGCTTGCTTATATGACTACAGATATAAAAGAAAACAAATTATGGGTTTGTAGTGTCTCTTACTTGGCAGGTGCCTCACTAGACATGGCCTGACAATACCACCAAAGTTTGTTCAGATCCCTGTGAAACACAAAAGCTACATTAGTATCCTACTTTGATTAATAACCTTTGAATTGTTCATTAGCCTCTTTGAGAGTAAATACATATTGCTATTCTTTCCCATCCTCTAATAGGAAACAGTCATCATTATCTAACTTATTGCAACTATTCTGTGTGAAGACTATAGATAGGTAAGCTGGAATCCCTTTATTTGACAAACCTGAGGTAAACATATAATAAGCATGCATTCATATGCACACACGCACACACCCATTCATTTAAATACCCACACATTCACACAAATACATATAAAATGTTGTCACAGTACTCTGAGGAAGGAGTAACTAATGTTATCAGGGTTAGGGAGAGGGGAGGCTAGGAGCAATGAAAGAAATGACATTCTCCTTGAATTGGGTATTGAGACTTGATAAGGCGATCTTCAGGCTGACCAAGAAAAAGTGACACCTCACACAGAGGAAACACGTTATTAAAAAGGCAGAGCCAACTGGTGTGTGACACATTTAGCCAATGGATGCAGGTGGTAGTTGCAGTCTAGGATTAATGAAGTCCCTTAGGGGGAGGGGAGACATTGGTTAGAACTCATAGTGCAGAATCCCCAGACATACTAACATTCAAGATGAGAACACTAAAGAAAGCTTGAAAAGGAACATTCAGCAGGTGTGTGGAGAATCAGGAGAGAATGACATTAAAGTAGCCAAGGTAGGAGAGGCTGAATGGAAGGCATCTACTGGTGTTGACATTTAGATGACAATTGTTTGTCCTCTGAGGGTGGCAAGGACAGTTTGTAAAGTTGTAAGGCCATAAAGCATTCCATATCATTGAAGAGTGGGGGAGGGAAATGGAGACAATGCTGTTGGCTACTCATCTAGAAAGCTGCACTTTTAGAAAACCCAATGTGAAGAGAAGGACAAGATAATATTTAGAGGGGTAGCATACAACAGCTATTGTTTGCATTTAAAGAATCCCTGCAAAGACTCACAAGTGAGAAAAGTTAAAGATAAACTTAAATTAATTGCTGAAGAAATTAAAAAGAAGCCCGAAGAGTTTTTTTTCCTTAAATTTTAAACATTTGCCAATTACTTCTGTGACTATACCATCTTGAGAGTCCATGATTCACACCTCCACACGTACACTTAGTCTCCACCAAATCTCCAGTACCAAGGTCCTATTATTTATCCCTTCTTTGTCCTTCCTCCTTTTGCGCACCATCCTCTCTTGTTACCAGTTTCTTTTTCATAAATTCTAAGAATTATATTTCTATTATTTACCAATTTTGCATTGGTTATTCATATTCCACAAACAAATAAAATAAGTATGGTAGTTGTTCTTTTTCTGACATGTTTGGCTTAGCATTATCACTTCAAGATCTATTCACTTTGTCTGAAAGGTATTATGTCAACATATTTAATAGTTGAATACTACTCTGCTGATATATTTTACATAATTTTTTTTACACAATCATCTGTCAGTTGGGTATTAGTCTCTTGTCAGATGTTAAAGATACCTTTTCCTAACCTGTAGGTTGCTTATTTGTGGATTTTGTTGTGGGATAAAGCTTTGCAATTAAGAAAGGATCCCCATTTACAATCACACCAAAAAGGATGAATTACCCAGGATTAAATTTAGCAAAGGAGGTGAAAACTATAAGACATTGTCATAAAAAATAAAAGAAGACATAAAACTTAAAAGAAATTTCAGGTTCATGGACTTGTTAAAAAGATCATATTACTTAAAGCAATTTACAGATTCAACTCAATACTTATAAAAATCCCAATGACATTCTTCACCAAAAAAAAGAACAAATAATCACAAAGGTTTTTTTTTTAAGATTTATTTATTTATGCATACAAAAACTGGGGTACAGGCCAGAGACATGGGGGATTAGAGGATTCACTAGAGACAGAGTGGGGAACAGAACAGGCAGACTGACTGAAGTACACTCCTGAGGGGAGCAATAGGTGAGACAGGAGAGGTCTGCCTTGCCATGTGGGCCACCTCTCAGGCAGGGGATCGAACTCACACTGCAGTGGCTGCAGATGCTTCACAGCACAGTGCTCAATCCACTGCACACCAAGAAGACCCCAATTACAAAGTTTTTATAGAACCACAAAAGATCTAGAATAGCTAAATCAATTCTGAGAGTAAAGAAGGAAAATGAATATATCATACTCCTTGATTTCAAACTATATTGAACAGAGATGGTCATCAGAACAGTATGGTATTGGAACAAAAACAGAAACACAGAACAATGGAATACAACAGAGATCCAAGAAATAAACAAATAAATATGGTGTTTATGTCCATAAATATGGACAAGGAGCCATGACCATACAATGGAAAAAGGAAATCCTCTTTACCAAATAGTGTTGGAATATTTGCAAAATATGAAAGTAATATCAATTACATGCAAAAATATAAAGCTACACTATTCAACTCCATACACAAAAATTGATTAAAAATTGGATTAAAGTCTTGCTTAGCAAACCTGAGTCCATGAAAAATATAAATCAAAGCATATGTGATATGTTCCTGATAGCAACGGTGGAGATGTAGTTGGAGACTCAACTCCAATGGCAGGGTCATAGGCAAAATGGGACTACATCAAAATAAGACCCAAGTATTGATGGAAAATGAACTTGGGACAAGTCTACCAGACAAAAGTGAAGGAGGTAAATACAGATTAAGATGGAAATGAAGGAAGATGCCAAGGCTTTGTGCTGGCAGCTTTTACACATAAAGTAGGAGGCAAAGTTTATTGTGTAAAATTATGAAATTCAGGATTATCTTAAAAATTTAAGACATCTAAAATCAATGGGGAGTCTTCTGGAGGAAGAGAACCATTTATACAGGTTGTAAATTTGGCCCTGAAAGTGAACATTTTGTTCCCCTAGAGGTAAAACAGACTGAAATCAATCAAAAGACTCATCTAATTTGCCAAATCAGCATCTATTTTCCAAGGGTGAAATGCAGGGGAGGGCTCTAACTTTGCCAACTGAACTATTTTTCCACAACCAAGTACTTTTGGTGCTTTTTATTCATAAGGCTTTTACATTTGAATAATTCAAAATATCAAGTGTTCATTTCTTAATGTAGCATCATATTAGTTATAATCAATGGAAAAAACAGATTTTAAGGTATAGCTATAAACAAAAATTATATACAAACCTAATCCACAGGACTAAGCATAATGACCAAGCACACAGGACTTTTTTTTTTTTTTTTTTACCTAGCAAGCTAACAACTGGGCGGATTTGTATTTTGAATTCTAGATATTTCCCTTCCCATTGCAACTGATACTCATGAAATGTAATGACAGGAGTCTAGCAGCAACTTTCAAAAGATGAAGTATCTTTCCCTTAATTAATGTCTACAAAGAGATTTAATGATGAAAAGTGCCATTAAGTGCCAAGTATTATTAATTACTTTTTGCTGCAAGAGGCATAGAGTCCTTATTATATAGTTTTAAATATTATAAAATATTTACAAAGTAAGTTATAAACAAGCCAAATAAGCAGTCATTTTCCTTTCTAGGTGAAACGAAAATCAGAACTTGAAGGAAAACTCATTTGCATCATATATGAGGAAACTTTAATAAATGTTCCAAAGATGACAGTCACTCTGTTAATTTCCCATAACCCGTGTGCTTTTGTTATCTGCATTAACTGAAGCAAATTCTTATTTAAAATTTTGGCACAAATGTTAGTTTTATCTGATGGCAAACAAACTGGAATCCCATCCAGCCCATCTTTATCCAGCTGCTTATTGGGGGGCTATCTGCTGAGCACCGCATCTCTGAACCAGCTTCTACAGTCCCTAAATGTAAGGAAGGAAATACCCAGAATGATAAGCAATTTCTGGGTCTGCTCTCAGTTGGAATCAGCCTCCAGTTCATTTCCAGTTTGGTTCAGAGGTAACAGGTTATTTTCATTTTTATTTTTTTAATTGAGATAACATTATTGGTGTTTTGGAAGAAAATAATTTCCCCTTCAGGTCTCAACACCATCGTACACCCACCACCAATTCACCCTTAGCTCACCCCCTAGTCCACTGTGCTTATTTAATTAAGCTTTTTCTACCACTCCACGCATTGTGTCAGGTCTTGCTTCAACACAGAAGTTGCCTACGTCACTTTGCTCTCTTAATTTCTATTGTCTTATTATTATTTTCAGGCTGCTATAACAAAACACCACAAAATGTCTGATAGTTTACACAACAGACATTTCTTTTTCACTGATCTAGAGGTGGGAGGTCCAGCGTCAAGGCACCAGCAGATGTCTGGGGAGCATCTGCTCCCTGGTTTTCAGGTGTCCTCAAATGAAGGAAGAACAAGGCAGCTCTCTCTCATCTCTTTTATAAGGACAGGTCACTAATCCCATCCATGAGGGATCTGCCTTCATGACCTAAATACTCCCTAAAATCCCCACCTCCTGGTTCTATCACACTGGAGACTAGGTTTGGACACATGAATTTTGGAGTGGCAGGAACAGCTATTTTATTGTAGGCCACACCTTATATTTTCTTGTGAAAAGGGTCAAAGCAGAGGTCAACCGATAGGAGAAAATATTGTTTTTTTCTCTTTTTTCCCTTTTATTTTTTTTTTTTCTTTTCTCTGAAAGCCCAGGTACCCTAACCATTTATGAAATTTTTATACCGTGGCTACTCAAGAGACCAGATGTTCCTGGGGTTGCAAGCCCCTGCTCATTGCCGTTCTCAACCACTGGTGCCCTGTACGTGGGTCCAGCCGAGTACAGATGGCGGCGCTGTTAAACCAGGGGAGGACACGTGGTGGCTTCCTGATTCTCTGAGCTGCTACTATGTTGGTAAGAGTTCATTTTCTGGGAGTCCAAATAATTACACTTCACCTGTGCTATGTACTCCATAATTACATTATTTTTTAATTATGCTTGATGACAAAGTTATCAAAATTCAACATGATCAAAAGCTGGAAGCAAAATGACTCTTACTATATCATCACAGTAACTCATAAATAGAATGCTTTGTATATTATCTGGAGGGGAAGTAACAAGGGCTTTGGTTAATCTACTCTGATAGTTGCCAAATGGTAAAAGTTTTCGAGAAATATTGCAGCTTCTCCTGTGTATTAAGGAGTGTGACTAGAGTATTACTGAGGAGGGGAGGGTAGTGGCTGAGGACAAGGGGAAGATTTTGATAGTAATATTGCTTAGTAGAACTGAATACCTATCCAGTTGTCCTTCCTCTTCCTTCTCCTTCTGTTCCCATCTCAAGTCCTCTGTCTTTGCTCTTCTTCCCTATGCCCTATTCCCTTCCCATCTTTCTCCTCCTCCTTCTTCTTAGCCTTGTATTCCTGACATTCCCCTTCCTCTATTCTCTCTGCTTCCCATGTTGCATTTTCCTCCTCTGAATAGGCTTGACTTGATATAAATCTTGACTTGATATAAGTTGAAGGCCACCTGTGTTACCTAAATTTTGCTCCACATTGAAAATCCCACATAATTGAGACAGGAGACTTAACAGCAACTAAACTTTTTTGGATGTTGTCACATCAGGCCTGGAGAGAGATTTTTAAGCTCCTAAAGTTTTGATAATGACACTAGAATCAACTTGTACTTAGATTGTGCTTATAGAACTTCAATGGAACTTTTTTTTAAGTATCTGGGCTTCTGGTATTAATAAAGAGAGTTGTACTTAGAACATGAAAAAGTAAAATTTCATTCAGAAAGCACAAGACAACAGGGTGAGGACTTCTACATTTTTCCAAATGAAGCAGCTTTTTCTGGTCAGTTTGCTGGGAGTTTTCATTGGCCAGGTAGTCATCAGAAACCTGACTTGAATTGAGTCAGTCACTTATTTTTACATATCCCATTGCTAAGGGTGACCAAACTCATCAGAGGAGGTTTTCAATGTGGGCAATTGCACAGTCTGCTTTCAAATAAGTTCTCAGAATCAGATTTACAACCAGGTGGTGTGGTATAGCCTGACTTGACTAAAGTGAAGTAAGAGGCATTGGAACTATAGTCTTCCTCACTGCCAATCCCCTTCCCTAGTCTCTGAAATACCCAATTAAGATAATTCTTTGAGTTCCCCCTAATTAATGAAGACTAGGTGAAATTGCCCATTAAAGTAATTCTCACAAAGGTGATGGGAAGTCAGTACCTTCTCTTCTCTCCAGAGACTGGGAGATTGCCAGGACCCTCTAGAAGGAACAATATGAGAAGAAAAGAAATATCACCGATGTGAGTCAAGGGGAGAGCTAGGAGGAACTAAAGACTTAACTTAAACAGTTCACATTTCGAGAGAGGGTTGGTTTTTATCCGGGTTATTGCTTGGATGCTTGGGACCTTGCCCATTAGAGAGAATCCTTTCTCAAGGTCTTGATAAAAGGAAATGCCACAATTGCTATTTTTGTGCTTCTAGGTCAAGGTGTTCCCAGTCTGATGATATTAGGCTATGATCCTCTGTAAATTATTACTATTCTGAAGCTGCTTGTCTATTTTTACAGCAGGGAGCTTTCTTGCAGACTTCTTTTGTAAGACATCAAGCATTAGAGATACTTCATTAGGTCAAGAGAAACTTAATGTCATTGAGTGTCTCACCTGTGGGGCCCAGAATAGGATCGCCTCTGGACACTTTATTATCTTCCAAACAGATAATTGAGATGAGATGCTCATCCTCACAACTTTCTTCCAAGTCTGTATATCTGTATTCACTCTCTCAAAGAATTAATTTTCTTATGGGTCATCATGGGCACAACATTTTGCTCCAACACACACAAATTCATATGATTTCTATTTCACATGGCTTTATGTCATACATTTAGCTAAAGGACAAATAAAACAAATTAAAAAAAAAAAAACAAGCTCCACCAGAGAAGAAAAGGAAAAGGAATTTAAATATAAGCAGATGGTTTGCAATGTAGGAAGAAAGTGGACTTTTGTCACTGTTGTTGCCAATAGTCTGTGTAATGTAGTATTTTCTTGAATGTCCATTTCTATGGATTGAAGTGATTGCTCATTTGTACTGAGGAAAGGTGCTTTAGATTAATTTTGGAAACTTCAATTCTGCAATGTGCTAAATTTTAATTATTTCACTTCCTGCTTGGTATATTAATGTTGTGATTACCCTTGAAAGTGTATTACCGATGATGATTTATGCAAAACCCAGTCAGCTTCACAGCTCCATCAGTTTCAATTAAAACAAGCCATGGAGGAGTGTGCGGCTGCCGTGTTGGCTGTGGATCATCATTACTCTCAGGAGCTGGTACAGTCCGTTTACTTAAAGCATTATCTTTGTTTATCATTCTGGACCCATCTCTTCCAAGACACAACTAACCACCGAGAGAGGAAATTATAGAGTTTTGGTCTGTTGGCCTTGAATTCAAACTGAGACTAGTCAGGAAAATTGTATTTTATCTGTACTTCTTTGGTGATAGGGGATATTTTGGACAAACCTTTCCCTCTTTTGAACTGTTCAAGGGTTGAACTGGCCAAAAGATCTGTTGATTTCTGATTTCAATGGTCATTGTTTAGGCAGGCTCCTGGGACTGTGTTATCTGGAGTTAATCATAAAGTCTGTATCGTCTAGAATGAAGCACTCTTTGGGGAGCTCATTTATCCCAATGAACTTCAACTATTGAGAGGTCATAGGGTGTTTCATGGGGCATCTCTGGTCCCTCTAGCATTTGTTTGTTCACACAGATATTGAAATATCCTGTCTAGCTGGCAGCCCTTCCTAAATCTATTCCAAACGATGTCACTGAGTGGGCCTGCCAGGTCCAGGAGGATTCTTTCTGAGTACTGGAAAGGCAGGCAGCCAGACCAGATTTCAATGGCAGTTTCATTTTAATCACATTTGGATTCTTGACTACAGACTATCCATTTATAAAGTCAGGGGAGCCTGTACCTGCCAAGTGAGAGCACCCTCGACAGCTTGCCAGGAACAGGACCTGATTTCTGGCATCAAAAGGAAATTGATACACCTTCATCTTTTCTTCACAGAGACCAAAGGCTGGGATAGAACTGTAGAATCATGGATCTGAGATAGCTGGGGTTCTTACAAGCACAGGCATTGTGTCAAACGCAGGCTTCTTTCAGCTTCATCTCCTGCCTCCTCCCATCTCTCACTCTTTCTGCCACATACAATGAGGGTGCCAACACCGCCTGCCTTAAGGCCCTTACCTTGAATCCCTCTCTGCCTGGAAAGCATTACTATTGTACTTGAATGGTCAGTTTTTGGTTTAGGTTTTGTTTTTAATCATTTAAGTCTCTGTTCAAATGATGATTCCTCAGAAACCTTGGACCACCATACTATTTTCCCTCCTATCTTGTTGATTTTCACTGTGACAATTGAGATGGTTTGAAAGTTTTACTTCTCTGTTGTCTCACCTCCTATTACAGAATGATAAACTCCACGAGAGTGTGTTTGCGACAACGTGCCCAGCACACCGTGCCAAATTGGGATGAAGTGTCACCATGTCAGCCCCTATTTTGGGGAAGGTTCAGTTTCAATCTAGCCACATTTCCACTTATTCCACAGGCATTTGTTTATTGTGACTACATGAACCACTCACTAAAAGGCATCTTTTGAGGCAGATTCTTGTTGATGCTGCTTATGGAAGGCATTCTTGCTGTGCGCAGTTTAGGTGAGTTGAGTTCCATTGTGTCTGTTTCCAGGTTTGTTGTTTGTACCCGGGGCAGTGTCTTAGTTACTGTGAACAGTTACTGCCCTTGATTGTCTTCACTTCCCTGGCCAGGCTGGGAGGTACTATTTTAGTAACTGCTATCCTCTCTCCAGTGGTAACCAGGTAAGGGAAGGCCCTAACAAGTTAGCTTAGTCTCGCTTACTTTCCAAATGTTAACTTGCACCATTCTTATGTCTTTGCCAACTGGTTTTATGGTTGCAATATGGTTGATAGTTATCTATCTATTGTCCTTGCACAATTTCCTTCTTTTTAATGATCTCTTCCTTGAAAACATACACATATTTTGTGATACTTATGCACTTAACCTTGACTTCCTAACTTTCTCCTTATCTCCTCCTTTTCGATGTACTGGTCAGCCCCAGCCGGTGCACCGGTCAGCCCCAGCTTAAGCCCTCTGTCCTCACCTATGATGCAGGAGCTACATTCAGATCTTTCTAGAGTTTCTGCCTCTGTGTACTGCCTGACTGAGCCAGAAGTCCTAATCCTGTATAGGGAACAAAGGGATGATGCTTGGGGAGTCAAAGGGTTCAAGGACTCTGGTTTTGTCATCAGACAGATGTTCCAGTTTCTGGTGCTCCCAACTTTTACCATAGATCTAATGCAAAACACAACTGTTTGGTTTCCAGTTAAATTAAAATAATAAATTCTCATGATTATTATTGTGAGAATTAGGTAGCTGATATATAATGGACTTAGCAGATTTCTGGTAAACAGATGATAGATAATTAATCCAGCTATTTCTTTGGAATAAAATAGCATTGGAAAGTTCTTTACCAGCAAATAACTGAAGTCTAAAAGTATAGCTTTCACAATATTCATCTCTGGTACAAGCATCCGTTTATGTTTTTTTACAAAAATGAATATGGTTTTAAAGCATTGTCTCCATCAGGGTGCTGACCTGTAACAGATAGAACACTCAAAAACTTAACTGAAAAGTTTTTAATGAAAGTACAGGAAGAATTAAAGGAAGTCATAAGGAATGAGTGGAATCCTTGCCAGGATTGGCAAGAAATTAATGCTATCTAGTAAACAACGTGGTGGGGTCCTCTCTAGTGGTGCGAGGGCTTGAGTCACAGCTTTATGAAGCTGCCCGCAGCCAGTGAAGCACAAGTTCACTCTCCTGCCAGGAGGGGACCCACATGGCACAGGTAGACCTCTCCTGCCTGGCCCGCTGCTCCCCTCAGCAGTGTATTTCAGTCAGTCTACCTGTTCTGCTCCCCACTCTGTCTCTGGTGAATCTTCTCACCCCCCCACACCTCTGGCCTGTAGCACGGTTCTTCTATCCATGAATAAATAAATCTTAAAAAAAAGAGTAAACAACATGGTATAATTTCGATAGCACAGTATAATGTAGAATAAAATTGCATTTCACTGTCTGAACTCCTACCTTTGTCATGTTTACTAGTTGTGACCAAGGGTACCTACAGACCGAAAACTTAAGAGGCGCATGCTCTACAGTGAGTCCTACCCTATGCTGCAAAAAGACAAAGAAAGCAAACTCTTAGTGTGAGAGATCCTCAATAGATTAATATGTGGGAAAGAGGAGAAAAAAGGATATTCCTATTAAATAGGAATTAATATTTTTAATATTAGGCATCCCCTTGTGGCCAAATGCTTAGCCAAACAGGGTCAGCCCAAAGCAGGGTTGAAAGCTTACCATGAGTTTAAGGCATCTTCTGGTGGGAAACAGAAAGAAGAGTAAGGCAGGTGCCAGAGAGCTTGGCCAAAAAGAGAGAGCACATTAAGATATCGGCTGCCTTTTTCAGCCTCTCCATGTGTCTCCCATACACCTCTATCTCACCCAGGTGTCTCTTTCAAGTATCTCTACATGTCTCTCCTCCACATGTCTTCTTCCAACACAAAGCCAAGAAGTAAGAGCTATTTCTGAGTTCTACGGCCTTCTGTGTTAAAGAGCTTCATCTGGCCATTTAGCTTCACCGCTAGTTCCCAGTAGCTAGTCTAAGGTGGCTCCTGTAAGTGGCAGTGGGGATCATGGTACCTCCCCTAACAAAGTTCTGACTGTTTGATGGTGCTAAGAAAGTTGGAAGAACAGAACACATAAGCTTCTAGCTTCCTCAAACTTAAAATTGCATTAAACCACAGCCTGCTGGACCCAGCCCCATATTTCTGACTCAGTGGTTCTGGGTGGGACCTGAGAATTTGCATTTCCAGTGATGCAGCTGCTGCTGGTCCAGGGCCCCATTTTGGTAACCATTAAACTACTGTGGTATAAAAGACTATCTGAAATGACTGTTTCTATGGTTTGAGGAGCATAAGCTTTAAATTTGGAGAGGAAAAATGCGACAGACCACATATGCAGGAGACTCTAAGTGTATACAAGTCTGCCTTTGTAACTCATAGTTCAAGGGCTATTTAAATATAGGCTAGGCTAGTCTTTTCAATATGATTTCTCACATATCAAGAAGAATTTTTCTCTGGGTGGCTGGGAGTTTAATCAGTCCAGCACAATGTAGTACCTCAGTCCTGAGCATACACTCTATACACACACAATGATTGCAATTTACAGCTAACTAAAATTTCTTTTAATTCAAAATTCCTTTAAAGAAGAAATAAAATAATTTCACTCACTAGGGATTTCTAATTCAACTAGAGGTATAACAACAACAAAACAAACATACCTAGCATCTGTGTTGATAGGCAGTAGATACATAGAATCTTAAGCTTATAGATCTAGGACCTTTGGAGAATGCAAATGATTAGCATAGTACATAGAGATGTTGAGTCTCAATGATGAATCCCTGAAACTTACATAATGATATAATGTAATGTTACTTCAATTAAAAAATAAGAACTTAAATTGTTCAGGAATACATTTATACTTAAGTGTCTGGAGTTTAAACAGGATATTCTGCCAAAATGAGGAAAATGTCAGTGAGGCATTACCTACCTTTACTGAAATATCTCCAAACTGGCCAGAATTTTAGAAAGCCAACATTATCTAACAAAGTAAATTTTATTTTATAACTCATAGGCAATTGATAGGCAATTAATTTCCTATAACTCCAGTTCCTAATAGATTGATAGATTAGAGAGATTCAAAACTGATTAGTGATATAGTCAACATACATTGCTTTGAATAAAGAATTTTGTATTCTTTTTAAAGATTGTATTAATGTTTATTCATTCTATCCAAACAGAATGCACTACTGGATAATGGACCAGAAAGGGGATATATTTCTTTCCTATCTAATCTGAAGTGCAACTTGAATCAATTTATTCTGTGCCACAGCTATATTAAAGCAACATAAGAAAAGTAAACTGCTTCTTAGCATTGCTTGAAATTACAGAGAGGAGCAAGATGGTGTCATGATAGAGAGAAAAAAATGAATATTCAGTGGAATGAACAGCCAAGTTCTTGGGGTTCTTAGTTAGGGCTGTTGGTGCTTTAAAGACAATTCAAGTCTGTCCTCAAAGAACTTGCATGTGAATATACTGCTCAAGAACAGATATATGAAATAAATAAAACAATAAAACATAACGAAAATGCAGTATACTAACACACTGAAGAAAAAGTAATCTCATGCAAAAATATTAGACCTAATAATTCTATTAACTCCTGTCTCTTATAGACTGTCTAGTAACAACTTTGCTAGTAACAATTTAAACATCATGGACAATGAGTCCAGTGAGATATTCTCCATTATGGTCGAAGACCTACAATCAAAACTAGCCTGAAGAAAAACTGTCAAATAGATACAAAATTCAGTAGGGTTAGTTAGACACTCTCATTCCCCTTATTCTCTTGTCACCACCAGCAACACACTTTGAAAAATAGCAATTCTAAGAACCTGCTAAGTACCAGTCAACGAAAAGGACATTTTTCCTTAAACTCCTTTCCCTCTAAAATCTGCTTTTAGAGGAGGATATACTAGATTTAATTGCTATTTAAGAAGAAGTAAAGGCATTATGAGTTGTCTTTCCATTTTAATATGACTCAACCTTCAGCACTGTTGGGAAAACTAAAGTTTTGGCAGAATGACAGGATTACCAGTGTGTCAAAATGAGGCATGAGTCTTAAAATGTTGAAAAGCGCTGTCTTGGCACAATGGCCTGATGGTCAATAGTAACATCCTGGTCTCTTCTCTCCAGGGAAGGCCACATCAAACACAAACTGAGCTTTAATGAGCACCCCTGCTCCTGGTGCATCCTTAGGTACCAATCGAGTGGCAGAATCTCCATCATCTTTCTTTTAATGGTGACATTTTTTCATATTTATAATCCTCCTCCTTTTCTTAAAACGTAAAGACTGTAATATAAAGCTTTATTTTAGGGCCTCCCTGGTGGCGCAGTGGGTTGAGCTCCGCACTGTGAACCATCCACAGCACAGCAGCGAAAGTTTGATCCCTGGCCAGGGAGGGAACCCACATGGTGCAGCAGACCTCTCCTGCCTCACCTGCTGCTCCCCTCAAGAGTATCTTTCAATAGATCTACCTGTTCTTCTCCCCACTCTGTCTGTGGTGAATCCTCTCACCTCCCACAACTCTGGCCTGTAACCCAGCTCTTGTGTGCATAAATAAATAAAACTTTTAAAAAAATAAATGACTATTTTAAATCCCTCTCAGAAATGCCTACATTAGGCACCTAAAAAGAAATTCAATGTTTTGGGGGCCCCTAACTTGGTAGATTTGTATTTTCATATGGTTGGGAGTTTCTTTACACTGTGCACACAACAATAAAAATATTATCCGCCCCCCAGTATCATCAACTGTTTTTCTCATCCTTATATTTAACAGTTAAGCTGGTAACTTTCTGTAATATTTATAATGTTTCACTCACAAGCAACCCAATTTTCTCCTGAAATAAAATTCCATTTTAAGCACTAGAATTGTGTATGCCAAATTTGGCCCCTTAAAAATAACAGAAAATAAAATTTTTTACCACTGAGTTATAGGCATTGAAAAAGTAAAGGTTAGTAATGAAAACTGTCATACAAAGTGAATAACTGATGCCCATACTTTAATCTACCTCAGTAATGCATCTCACACAGCAGGATTAGCATGCGGTTCACAATGAAGCTCAACTCAGGATGGGGGAAGCTCACTCATGCAGCACCTTTGGTTTTCAGACTCTATTATCTTGCTTACTTCCTATATTTAATGTTGTGTAATCTATTTTTATTGCCTCGTTTGTAAGTATCTCTCTTTCTCCAACCTAAGATATCTTTCGTGGCATAGACTGCCTATTACACTCTGATGTCCATTTTTTACAAAAAGATGTAAAAGAAGATGAGCAGTAAACACTGCAACTCATCAGAGCTAAGAAAGATGTCACATTCTGTTCCAAAATTAGCAAGACAAAGATAAGCAGAGGGTTGGGGAGTAGCAAAAGCTGTTAAGCCATGACTACTGCCTTCAAGGAGGGCTATCAAAAGTATTAAAAGAAAATGGCTTCCTGTCTGTATCAGCATTATTTTCTCTCATGAAAGATTAGGGTCTTTTACAACTGATTTTCTCATGATCATTCTTCTGTTCATAATATATATTTACATATAATTCTTGAGTTAGTGCAAATCCTATTATTCTTCTCCTCTATCTTCCAAACCCTCTTCCATTCTACTTTGTCCATTCTCCTACTATTACTGTGATGTGAATTTGCTCTTATAAATCAGCAATGGATCATCCTATCCTGTTCCCAAATAGACAAGTATAAAGGAACACTTTCTCTAGATTTACAAATATTCTCTAGATTTACAAGTCTTTCTATAGATTTACAAAATTTAGAAATTTTCACATTTCGAGAAAAAAAATGTCTCTAATTAAGCAGTCCAAATAAGTTTAAGGTTTAACTATTCAGACAAAAATACATAAATACTGAGTATTTGGTTAGGTATCTAGGCATCTCTGAAAAATGGATGTATTTTTAAAAATCTAATAGCAAACTAGAATTTATAAAGAGCCTGCTGTAGGCTCAATTTGAGAAGAGACATGAAGCAACAATTAACATTTCTCTGAGAACTAGGACTATTTTAGTGCTCCCATGAGTGAATTAAAAAAGAAGGGTAAATGAGCCAGGCTCTTTCAAGTCCTTGGCAGAAGTACATGTGCACCTTCATCCACCTTGTGCATGCCACAGACATAGAAACACTTAGATTTGTGTCTACATGTCCAGTCCGCCTGTGAAAATGAGATCTTTGGAAGACAGTGCAGCATTGTCCCAGGTTATATCAGCATGGGTGCGGGTACCTTGGGAGGCGGTCACATGTGCTAGCCATGAACACGGGCTCTGGAGCTGGGTTACCTAAGTTTGCATCCAAGCTTTTTTTTTGCACACTAGCTGTGTGACTCTCAAAGAGTTACTTAACGGCGCTGTACCTCATTTCCCTCCACAGAAAATGAGATGAGAGTAACACAGCTTGGTTGTGAGGACAGCATGAGTTCTTATGTGCAGGGTTCTGATCAGAGCCTGCCAAATAGGAGGCACTTGTAAAACAAGCTGTGATTATTTTATTATTTCCTTAAGGATGACAGAAAGATAAAAATTTCTAGTTACTGGCGGGACGCTTTGCATCATGTGCTGCTATTTCTGGAAACATAAAGGTCGTGAGTGGTCTTCTGGTCAGTGAGCCCTTAGAATCTAGAGCAGGGAAGTTTAATGAGGATGTGGAACAGGAGGTAGGGATAGGGACCCTTACTGTTCTAACACTCTTTTTCTCTCTGTACTTTCACAGTCTTTATTTCTATTTGATTTAAATTCCTCACAGCATCCTTCCCTGTTGATATAGAGTTCTGTTTTGACTTGGTTATTGTAAGGCCTGCCCTCCCTGAGGCAGCAGCATATTAACTGCCAAGGCCATCCCTTCCCTGCTTTCTTCCAGACACATGCACAGGGTTCCCTTGGCCATCCTTCATTTCTTGCTAGCACGCTGGCTTTCTACCCTGCAGTTTGAGAGTCATATTCTTTTCTGACAGCCGGTCTCACCATTTGCTCCAAATCTTTCATTTAAAAACTCACCTCATGCAAGAAATCTTTCCTGAGTGAAAATGGTAGCCTGACAGAGAGCAAATGATGACCTGGATAACCTTTCTCTGCTTCAGACCCCACCCTGCTTCCTCACTCTGATCCTTGGAACTTCCCATGTCACATGATGCCCGTTTCTCTTTATCTTTTGCTATTTCCCTTACCAACATTACTTACTCTCTGTTTCCCCATCTGCAATGGTATAGATCCTTATTTTCAACTGCATATTTACCAAATTTTCCGTACAATGAAAAGAATTGATTTAATGAGCACATTCCCTTCTTAAGTAAACTAAAAACACAATAGTGACCCCACTGTTTTAATCAGTGCTTTTTATCTTGCACTTAGTTTCTCTGTGGTTCTTCTCTTATTTTTTTAATCATTCAACAATTTGTTGGGTGCCTGCTTTTATAAACACTTTGGCTTTATCATCTTGATCAGCTTAACTAAAAGGAAAGGCAAGGGATATTGAATGCTAATATCTTTGAATAAGAGTGGTGGCAAATTAAATCCCTTCTTTTATGTTGCTTGTAGCCTAGAAGGTAAAGTTAATCTAAAATTATTCTGATTATGCTGTATGCCCAGATTCACATGAACCAGATTCAGATCAGTTTCCATAACGGTGGACTCTGTCTCCATCTGCTTTCTTTTCCTAACAAACCGTGGCTCTAGTGCTTGGAAGTGCGCCCCCTAGAGGATGTGGTCCCTTTAGGACAGGCTCATACCTGACAACAGTCCACAGTGGAAATGTGACCTTTATCTGTAGTCTGCAGCTGAATAAAAGAGTTGTTAAATATTGCTGAGCAGTACTCTCTTATAAATTAAATGACAGGGAAATTATAAAAACTGAAAGAAAATGTATCTACTACTATATTGAATAGTAGTTTCAGTGGAGCAATTTTATTGGTAAATGCTGTTTTCTGGCACCTCATCTGTTTTCTGGGGAGCATACTTCCTGGTTTGAGCTTTTGGGAGCTAATATATGATATGTTTTGGAGCTTCTTCTATTATTTCAGTCTAAATTGTTACTCATAGTGTTACAGGGAAACCCTAATATAAAATGGGTTTACTTGACTGGGTTCTTACCTGCGTGCTTGAAAGGCACTTATAATAAGCACCAACTGCAGGCACACACAACAAAGGTTAATAAAGGTTTTATTTTACAAAAGAAGGGGAAATAAAGTAGTAATAACACAAGGAGAAGAGAGGGATACAAATTTGTAAATATTTTACTAGATTCTCTGAGCTGGAACCCAACGGTGGGTTGAGAGCTGGCTCCAAACCAAGGGAGATGGCTCTGAAGGAAGAGCGCTTACAAGGCTCACCTCTCTGGTTTTATATCCAGCCTGGCTGCTTAATTCTCCTCTTAGATTCAGTGATCTACTCTTTGATAATAATTTTATTGGATTTGTAGTTCTGGAATATTGGTGGTTTGGAGTGGGGGTTAGAGTCTATAAACTTATTTGTGTAATTCATTCATGACTACCTTTCCCCCTAACAATTGTGGGCCTCCCTAGTGGTGCAGGGGTTAAGTCTCAGCACTATCAAGCTATCCCCAATCACTGCAGCATGTTTTCAAACCCTGGCCAGGGAGGTAACCCACCTGGTACAGCAGACCTCTCCTGTTTGCCCACTGCTTCCCTCAGCAGTGCATTTCAGTAGATCTGCCTGTTCTGTCCCCTACTCTGTGTCTGGTGAATCCTCTCAACACTACCTCCCCACCCCCGCACTTCTGGTCCATACCCCAGTTCTTGTAAACATAGATAAATACAAATAAACCTTTAAAAATAAATTGTTACTCATAGTTCGGTGTTTAGATGTTTACAATAGTTAAGTCAATAATGACTTTACAATATGAAAAATGTATTTAACTTTCTAAAAGGATAAATGTACCACACATTTACATATTGTACTGAGTTCTGGATTGCTTTAGGTGTGGTTTGCTGAGGCCTCTTATCTGAGAATCCTCAAAGAACACATTCCTAATGTAGACTGGTCTAACCCACATAGGTAAAAGTATGACTATTTCTTAAGAGATTAAAAATAGGCCTGCCATAAAATATGGCAATTCCACTCCTAGGAATAGCCAAACTATGAAAACAAATTACATGCCCCCAAACAGATGAATGGATCAAGAAGATGTGATATATAGACACAATGAAATACTCCTGCAATCATAAAAGATAAGCTCATGCAATTTGTGGCAACTTGGTTGGAGCTGGAAGGGATTATGCTAAACAAAATAAGCCAGAAGGAAAAATAAAAATACTGGATATGTGTATTTCACTTGCACATGCAATCTAGAGAAACCAAACAAAGGGTCAGACAAAGACAAATTTCCATACCATATCTTAAAAGCTGACCATAGATAAAACAACCATCGAGAGGGGGGGCTGAGCAGTACAGAGTGAGAACAGAGCACAGTGAAGTATGGTGGAGGACTATGCGTGCTTTGGTAGTAGGCGTACTAAGGTGACTATACCTGAAGGGGTGGAGTCTATAATTCCAAAATACTGCTAAGGGTGTAAACCAATCATACACTTAATAAAAATGAAAAAAATAAAACCACATTCTTAGTGAGTAGTGAAAGGACCCAAGCCTGGATAGGGTAAGAGTGAGCATTCAGGGCCTCCCTGGTGGCGCAGTGGGTTAAGCAACGCACTATGAAGCGGATCACAGTCACTGCTGCACGAGTTCGATCCCTGCTGCCGGCCAGGCGGGGGACCCACATGGTACCGTAGACCTCTCCTGCTGTGCCCGCTGCTCCCCTCAGCAGCGTACTTCCGTTGATCTGCCTGTTCTGCTCCCCGCTCTCTGTGGTGACTCCTCTCACCCCCCACACACCTCTGGCCAGTACCCCAGTGCTTGTATGCATAAATAAATAAATCTTTAAAAAAAAAAAAGAGTGATCATTCATCTAGTGCTCTGAGTCTTAAGAAACTCAAAATGAAGTAGTTAAATGGAAGTGCTTTCTTCGCCCCACATATGGGGCTTCAGGTCCTAATAGTCCTACCATCTACTGCTAGCTTCTCCCCTTTTGATTACACTTTATTTTTCACTCTAATATGCCATGCTGATTTTGCTCTCTGAAAGAGATGAAGTCAAGAGAGGAGTCATAGGCTGGTGGTTTGGGAGTGCATACGTCCAGGCCATGTAAACTAGAGCAGCAGGTCATAGAATAACTGCAAGTGGCGTATCATTCTTTCCTGTATGAAAAATGCATTAACATTACAGGTCTGTTTTCTCCTTTGTCTCTTTTACTGACTTTCAGAAGTAGCTTTGTGGTGACCTAGTACCCTAGATACCATGTTCTTTCAAAGGTATTCTTTCAGTGTTGAACTCAGCCATGTAGTATGTGCTGAACTCTTGAAAGTTAGAACTTACCTTAAAAAAAAAAAATCATCCCTGATCTCTCAGATTCAGTGGTTTGAAAATCTCTGTCAACATCTCTGTGAGATATGATGCAGATACTTCAGTGAAGGAGTAACTCATCATATTCTATAGATGCATTCTGTCATTTCAGGGGAGGGGGGAGGAAAAAAAAGAGGGTGGAGGAAGGAAAAGGAGGGAGAGGACAGGGGAGAGAAGGGGGATATATTCTCTTTTTTCCATCATCTTTTACTTCTTACCCAATCAATGTTCATTATGGAAGAACACGTGTCACCTCCCTAGGTCCAGTTGAGAAGATTTTGAAATTTTGTCACTTCAAAACTCTGCTTTTGAGAGAAAGGAGACAATGGAGAATATATAAAATGATTTTTCATGTAGTACATGTTTGTCCATTTATCAAAATCCACTGTTACTCAGGACTGATGATTCAGAACATTAAATAATTCCTACAAAATATATTTTAACATATATAAAGGTATTTTGGTTTTGGTAATAAAATCATTACCTAAGAAATATAGCAATCTAAAATAGTACTGGCATGGACCCTTCCTCTTAGTGATTAACTTATACTTCTGTTATTTGTGTAATTAAATAACATAAAAAATAATATAATGTAGCACAAATTTTACTTGTTGAATATGAAATGAATGCCCTGTGTTTTCATGACAGATTCTAAAGTTCAAAAGTACTTTATTGGCACTGATAAGAAACCAATCTATGCAAAGCCCCTTTCTACCTTTAAATATTTTTTTAGGCCCTCCATGGTGGCACAGTGGGTTGAGTGCTACACTGTGAAGCATCTGAGGCACAACAGTGAGAGTTCAATCCCTGACTAAGAAGGGGACCCACATGGTGCAGCAGACCCCTCCTGCCTCACCCACTGCTCCCCTCAGCAGTATATTTCAGTTGATCTGTCTGTTCTGCTACTCGGTCCGTCTCTTGTGAATCCTCTCATCTCCTGTGACTCTGGCCTGTACCCCAACTCTTATATGCATAAATAAATCTTTAATAAATAAATAAATATTTTTCATAAACTAAAAACGTGTCTGGTGTTTAGGATATCTAGAACATCCAAATCCAAACAAAACACGGTTCCAAACATAAATAGCTAGCTAAAGAGCAGCGCTGAGATAAAGTTTTACATATTTTAATGATTACATGAGAAATCTTTCTCTTTTCTCTAAAACTGTCAGTAGCAACATCTTCTGCTAAGTCCTCTCCTATATTACAGAAATTAAAAGCCTGGAGACCATTTATCTTTCAGATAACTTTGGAATAAAATGGACTGTGGTTTAGGCATATATTCTATAGTGGAAAGGCAGTGGTTTCATGTACTTAGAAAGGAAGGCTCAAATTATAGAGCTTCAAAAAGTGAAAAATTAAGGGCAACACCAGCCATGTACTAATTTATTTATCCCTCACAACAATCTTCTTAACTAATGAGGAAACAGTGACATAAGAGCTAAATTTGCCTAAGGTGCAATGTAGAGGATAATAGATGAGATTTGTCTTATGGCATCAAAGCCAGAAAATGCCTTTAAGATGCCATAGTTTCTTCACCAAAGACATATATAAGATTGTTCTGAAGAGCATAAAAAGATGGCCTAAATAAATATTGAGAATAACAAATTTATAAGTCCTCAAACTATCAATGTTAATTCTTTCCCAATGAACCTATAAATTTAATTTAACTTCAATCAAAACTCATTCTGGATTTTAAAGGATGTTTTATAAATGGATTTTGTCTTAATTGGATTGACCTAACATTGCCATGGAAATTTTTTTTATATATAATATTTGGTCAATATAAGATTTCTTCTCTCAGGTGTAATCCCTCACCACCAAATCACCCACAGTCCATCACCACAACTCCTTGTGCTTTCCCCCTCCATCTCAGTCTCCCCAGCCCACTCATCCCTCTCCCCTCCTGAATGCCTCATAGTCTGTGGCCAGCTTTCAAGGTTTGTTTTTATGTGACCCATTGTTCTTTTTATAGCCCACATGTAAGTGAAACCATTATTCTTTTTGAAAGAAATGTGAATGATGACTAAACTATCATATTGAAAAATCTGAGAATCACCATGGTGATTAAACAAGATGGTTATAATGCAGGAACAGACAAATGATAAATGAAAGAACATGAATATCCAAAAATAGAACCTGCCTATGACCACTGTGGCATTAGAGTACAGAGGGTGAATTTTTGAAAAATGATTTGGAACTCCTTATTATTCATCTTGATAAAATGAATGTTAGACACTTATGCACACCCAAGAAATCTATGTGGAATAAGGTGCTAATATTTATTATTAACATACTTAAAAATATACTAGAGAATTTTTAAAAATAATTTTATAGTGAATATAGAGCCTTCATAAATATATATACCTCAAAATTTGTAGAGGAAGAATTAGCAAATGAGATACGTATACACAAAGAGAAAAAAACCTTTATATATGATTAAAGACAACATAAGCAATGTAGATTGAAAACATAACAATGTCTAAATTTATAAAACAACAACACTGGGCTAACTTTAACATGACCACATGTTTCCAGTGACTCCTTGGAGCAGCCCTGGAGAATTTCATAAGGAAATCACTCCATCCAAGTCAAAGAGTTTACTTATGCTACTCTCCTTTCAAACTTCCAATACCTATTCATTTTAGCTGCTGACCTTGATTTACTAAGAAATGGTATCAATCAGAATTGAACTTTCATCCCTCCCACTTATACATCCACCAGCCTCTCTATTCTGGATCTTCAGATTTTGTTTTTCTGCTTTTCATTTACAGATGGATGAATGATCTCTCTATTTTAATTGAAGGACAGCATATATACTTGGGCACTAGTTTATAAGGCTAATTCTCTACCAAAGATTTTAATATGCTATGTCTTATAAAAATAAAATAAACCTTCTTTTGATAGTTTATCTTCATCTGGTTAACAGTAGATTTAATACTCTTCTTTTCCTGCTAGTCTGTACATCCCAATTCCTTTAGAATTTTGTCTCCCTTCACTAAAACCTCTCTTTTCAAGACACCAATTGCTTTTACTTGCCAAATATTTCTTTTAAGTCCTCAATTTAATCTACTTTTCCATAAGTTTGTATCTGAGCTTGAAATGTGATACATCTCTACCTCCTACCATAGTCTCCTGGACAAACTTGTCAGAGAATTCAGCCTTCTTTGAAGTCAGAGCATAAAGGGTTATTGGGGGATCATAAGTTTTAAATACAGAAATAATACTAAAAGTTAACTTTAATATAAGGTCATTAAGAAGTTTTAGCTGGTAGATGAGCTAATCTGGAGGTTCCATGTGATTGAATTTACAAATCTATTTCCTGAAGGAGATAGTTGGTAGTTGGGGTTTAGTGAAACCAGCAAATGGGTAACTACATGTGTGTGGCCTTTCCAGTGGACAGTCATGTTGACTTCTTGTGAGGTGGCAGGGTGCACAGAGAAAGAGAGCAAAGCATCAGACAGTTTTATGTTAATACAACATTTGCCATATTTTACTGGTCAAAGCAGACATAAAACCCATGCACATTCAAGAAGAGTCATAGACACACCCCCATCCCATTGTGAAGAGTGTCAAAAATTTTAAACCATCCCAATGGATTACAATAATCAGTCTCAGCTCTCTACCCATGATTCTCCATCTTGCCTAAGTTCCACTTATAGAAAAAAATGACCCATAAACATTTCCATTTTTTTGAGAGGGGGGAGATAAGGTAAGGTGACAAACCAAGATGCATAGTTTGACAAAACTAGGTAGAGAAATTCAGCAGAAAAGTTGGAAACTAAAGTTGAGATTGATAGTTGAGTTAACTGAGTTATACTATTTGAGAGGCAAAGTGAATTGGTAGTAAGGTAAATCTCAGGAGTGATGGATATCAATCAAAGCATGCAGGGTCAAAGATGAACAAAGGACCAACCTAAATAAATATCATAGTGATCATTTTCTCAATTGCTGCACTTAGGAAAAGAATGATTTGATTATTGGTTTGACCTAGGGAGAACATCAGGGAGAATATGTTTGTATACCAGGAATGCAGTGTTTTCTAGTAGTTTCATACATTGCTATTTAGCTTCAATCTATTATGACTTTATCAAAGACCCAAAGACTGAAGAAAATTCTTTTGTGGAGGTGGTTTAATGGATCCACTGTTTTGTTGGATCTGCCTAAGAAAGGAGGTACAATGCAGAACGAAGTGGTAGTCTAAAACACAAGAGAGATTTACTATGTTTGTTTTTCTTCAATATTCTCTATTTTTAAGAGATTATGAATAAAGTTCACACTAGTTATAATGTTTCAACAGTAAAGAACTGTTGTATTTAATAATGAAAGATAATAGCAGACTCAGTTTGATTTTCCTTCTTTTCTTTTTTCTAATTTGTTTTCTCCCAAAATGTATTCTGTTTTTTAAAAACACTTATTTTAAATTATTTAAGCATACAGAAAATCACAGAGTCATGTAAGAAATACCCATGCTATCATTAAGCTGACTTAATAAGTGCTATTTCTTCCTATGCAGTTTGTTTCTTGAGTAAAATGAAATAAAATATTATGGCACTTGGAATTCTCTTTATACTACTAGCATGCCTCATCCTTTCCTTTAATTATGAGTTTATGTATTTTTTTAAGATTTATTTATTTATGCATACAGAAACGAGTACAGGCCAGAGGTGTCAGGGGGTAAGAGGATTCACCAGAGACAGAGTGGGGAGCAGAACAGGTGGATCTACTGAAATACACTGCTGAGGGGAGCAGTGGGCTAGGCAGGAGAGGTCTGCTGTGCCATGTGGGTTCCCTCCCTAGCCAGGGATCGAACTCATGCTGCTGTGCTGTGGATGCTTCACAGTGTGGCCCTCAACCCGCTGTGCAACCAGGGAGGCCCCTATGTATGTTTTTAATTGCTCTTGTTTTTTTAACATATTTATTCCTTATGTTCATATCAATTGATCTGAAATAGTATCCAAAATTAGTTTTGGGTATGCTAAATGGTATGCTCTACATATAGTTTTGGAATTTTATTTTCACTCAATATTATGTTTTTGATATATACCCATATTCATAAAAACAGATCAGTTTTAACATATTTTAATTCTCAGTCTTCCATTATATGATTATACTAAATGTATTTCAACAGCCAATTGAAACTAGACAATTTGATTGTTTCTCATGTAGGGATTTTATAAGATTGTCAAAATATACAAACTTTGTACATACATCCATGTACACCTGAGTAGGAGTTCTGCAGGGTGTATGTCAGGTTATGACACGAAGCAAACCCATTAATTTCAATCTGATTTAGAAACAAAAAATTATTAGCTTTTTATTTATTTTAAAATTTTATTAAACTTGTTTATTTTCATGGCTGTTAACATTTTGCAATGACATGATCTCCCCTTGCCCCAGGTATAGCATACCCACCATGAAAACACTTATAGTCCACCACCATATCCATTGCGCTCCCTCCCCACTTTGCTTTTGCCCCTCCTATATCTCTCCACCCTATGGATACCTCAATTTTATGATCAGCTTTCAAGGACTAGATTTTAAGTTTGACTGTATCTGACACTTTGGTTTCTCTATATACCACATGTAAGAAACTCCATCTGGTATTTTTCTTTTCTCGCCTGACTTATTTTGCTTATCACAATTCCTTCCAGCTCCAAAATGGCATGAGTTTATTATACACACACATGCACACAGAGATTATATCTATCTATCTATCTATCTATCTATCTATCTATCTATCTATCTATCTATCTATCTAGATATAGATATAGATATATACTCCTGAGTAGTATTCTATTATGTACATAGTTTGATTTAGTCAGTGCTCATTAAAGTCATCAAGACATCATTTCCCTCTATTGTCCATCCAAGCTACATCATGTGTAGCTTCTTTCTCAGACTGGTAGCAGAATTGTTGCATTATCTGCAAGCATGACTTCAGATACTTTTCTATTGTTTGCCTTTTTCTTAGTGACTTGTAAAAATTCTTCATTTTTCTGAATATTAGCATTTGTTAATATAGATTATATATTCTTTCAGTATGTTGTCTTTTAACTAGCTTTTGTGAACAATAGATTCCCAAGTTGTTGTAAACCAGGATTAGGGGGTCAAAAAGATAGAAGGATAATGAGAATGGTTGGAACCAATAATATCAAAATGTTTGTAAGTAGGGCATTTCCATAGCCAAAAAAAGACTAAGGATTCAGGAAGTAAATAGTTGAAAATGAAATATGGAATAGTCAATGAACTATGAGATTAGGGTGCCCAATTTCTTGAGCATCTACTATATGGCAGTTTCTCTTCGAAGTTATTTTTATATACAGATTCACTTAATTTTTGTAGTACCTTTATGAGTCAAGTACTATTATTAAGTTCCAGAATTACATATGAGAAAACTAAGGTATAGAACAATGCAGTAACAGGCACAGATTATGTAATTTCCTCAACTAGCTCACTTGGTTAGTAGTTGATAATTATTTGAACCCATGAAGCTAATTGAAGCCTGAATTCTTAGCTTCCAACTATATATTTCCCTGTGTCCTACATTTATTGTTATGATATAAGGTTTGGGATAGAAAGAAAGATAGGACAGGATATCAAAGGCTTCTGTAGATATATAGTTGATAGACTATATTTAGTTGTTTTTTCAAAATCTCACTATTCCAGATTGAAATAACTTGGAAAAGAAAGCATGTAAAGTTCAAAGTCTTTTTTGTTTCAAAATCAGTTGTTTACCCCCTCTTTCCCTCCTGCCTGTCCTTTTCTTGTGTTTAAAATCTTCACACTACTTGAATATGCCCACTCATTTTCAGTATTAAGCTCTGTGGTAATAGTCATTTTGTCTGGTATCATAAGCACAACCCATTAGCAACTTCAAATACAAAATACTCACTTTACTAAAGTAATCATGAAACAGATAAATCTTTGTTTAAATATGTTACTCTTTCTTAGATCCTAGGGTGTTTTGCTACTTTCATTTAGATTTGGAAAAGTGAAGAAAACATTAAAAGTTTCTAAGTTTTCAATGCCTTCTGTAAATAGCTTTCTCTCTTCATATAACAAAGAATCACTTTTTTTTCTTTTTCTACCATTATTCACCCCAATAAAACATAATTTCTGATATTTTTTAGACCTCAAAACCAAAAATTGCCATGAAGAGGACACTGAAATTCCTATTATGAAGAGAGGACAGCCTCTTTCAGCTTCAGGATTTAAAACAAGCAAAGAAAGACTGAGTCAAAATGATAAACACAACAGATAGGTTGGGTCTTTCAACTTTCAGCCTATTGTCTGAAGTCAGTCCCAGTTTCCCACTGGTTTTTACACTCAGTCACAGTGTGAGTGATGAATCCTCACACATGAATAAAGAGTAAACTAGTAATATTTTTATTAAGAAGTTGTATATAAATCTCATTTAAGAGCATGAATTACTGTCAAATGCCACTTCTATGATGTATTTATAAGGACTCTAAGGAGATCAGGGTCTACTCACACAGGCGAACGGCCCTAGCAACCTCTACTATGTCATCTGGTTCTGATACTAGAGGATATTTTCAAAAACTAATAGGGTGGAAGTAACTAATCAGAATGATTTGGACTAAAAATCTTCCCTTAGGATAACCAAAAAAAATTAAGGAATAATGAGACCAAACTAGTTTTGTTGTGAAGAACAGTGTTAATACCTTCTATTATTCATTGCCAAAATTTCTCATCATGTAAAGAAATTATGACTTGTTCCCATGATACAGTTGCTTAATTGAGTCAGTTGTCTTTTTCTTTTTCTCCAAATAGATTTTACAATTTTTAGGGAGCAAGGGCTGTGACTTGTGTTGTATTTATGTTTTGTGCATTATACTACACACTTTGATCTGCTTACTTGCCAGCAAGGATAATTATTCCCATGTCATACATTAACTCATTCTTCACCTTCTTATTTCCTAAGTATGAGTACAGATAGATCCCATTAAAAATAGAAAGATAATTACTCCCTGGACATTGCTCAATGAACAGATTATCAGAATTGCCCTCTTAATATTTTAATGCATTATGGTCATATTTTTACCTTGAAAAGTTAAAACCAAAGTGCAGTTCTCCAAAACAACTCAGCATGTACATGCACACTCCCTACACACACACACACACACACACAAACACACACGTGGTAACAGCCTTGAAATAATTAAGTTTAAAATTTTATTAAACTGGTAGTATATGATCGACATTGTGCTAGGTAGTGTGCATAATACAGAATTAAATAAGGCCTGCAAGAATCCATTCTCTGATAAAAAGATAGATAAGGACATAAATAACTCAAGATGAGACAGTAGGTATTAAACAGGACCTTGAAGAATAAATGAAACATTATAAGAGTGTCAATTATATGTATAATTGGGAAGGCATTTAATCACTAGGTCAACATGTCAAGCTGTAAAAGTAGAAATCTCAACTAGACTATCTCTCTTTCCACACAAAGAAACCAGCACAACACTGTATACTAATTATGCTCTAGTCCAAAATTTTCTCTTGGCAATATGATTTTCTAAGTGGATTTCAAATGTCTGTTGAGTTGTCTTGTTAAATTAGTATCTCTCTTTGAATGTCATTTTTTGGTTGTTTTTACTTATTTTCCATTCCCCCAGCATTCTCTCCACTCTAATCTCACTTCACTTATTCAGTTTCCTCTTGTTCACTTTCTTCTGTATCTGAAGCATTTTCTCAGACATAATGTTTCTTTTCTAGTATTATCTTAGATTTTCTAGTATTATCCTAGGATAACTTTCTAATATTATCCTAACAGTAGGAAAAAGGACCCTCCTTTGAAAGGAAAATATTGTCAGATGGACAATGATCCCCCTAAAATATCTTTATAAATATTTGTACATCATGCTGGTTCTTGGAAACAGAACCAAATGATATCTTCCTTTCTAATTATCTTTGGTCCCATTAACACACCTCTGGTCTTTCTGTATGATAGACAGTAGATGAGGATAAGAGCAGAGATATACACTAACTACACTTGACTAGTATGATGTTGGTTTTATGGTAAAATATTATTATGTATTCACTGATTGGAAGTTGAACTTTTAGTTTTTAAGCACCCACTATTTCTGGTTACAGTATTTATTTGTGTAACATCTTATCACATGCATAATTTCATTGGACTCCATTCTCAAGTCTGTGAGATAGTCTTATCCTGGATCACCCCCATTTCAAAATGAAGACGTTAAATCCTACTAACATCAAGTTATACTGAGTATCCATAAGCATGTAGTATAGAACTCTGGTCACTGGACTTGAAATCCACTGTTCTTTATTTGAAATCTAGATTTGAACCTTTGGCATTGAAGAAAACATCTGATCATTTTAAAAAATTCTTTTGACTTGATTAACTTAGATTCATTTAAATTGATTTTATATTCTAAAATACTCATGATTTATAAGAATCATTATGAATTCAAATATAACTTTCTCCCTCTTTGTTCCTTCAAAAGAGTCTCTGCTGATTTTGATTAGGAGAAAAAATAATTATAATTGTGGTTTGGCTTGTAGTAGTTGTGCTTTATCAACCAAGCATGAGATGGAAGTCCAGGAAACTTCAGTGGAGGAAAGGGAGCCCTCCTCATTAATAAAAGCAATTAGTGTGTCCCCAGCAGAGCAACCAGCTAGACCAGCGTGTTCTCCATGCTCTGCAGGCATTTGAGCAGTCTGTTAACTGGGCAAGCTATTCTTGGCAGGAAACTAAATATTGTCATTGATTTTAATTGTCCTCTCTGCTTTAAAACTCCAGATTTATAGCTGGTCATGCCTGGGGGAGAGTTATTCTTTTGGGAGAACTTTTACTGTAGCTAGTCTTTTGAGATGGCAAAATCACTCTGAATTTTGACAAATCAAGGTGGACACTTAATTTCTCTAAATATTAGAACACATTCTCCATGCCTAGTGACTTATTTTGAGTGAATCATGTCAGTGGGAAAGACATGAATACAAGCAACAATGAAAAACCATTGCTATCTTCTGTCACATCTCTTAAAAGGAAATCCTGGAAGAGCAAGCCCAGTGTAGGAGGGGAAGATTTGTAGGTTCCAATCTACTGGCACCTCTCACCAGTAACTGTGACTGGGGATACCACAAAGTTTGGAGAACTTCAATTATTTCCCAGCACGTGCATAACTTCCTCATTATTTAACAGAGTAGGATTTGTTCTGCACTTTCAGATGTCAACTGGGCCAGTTTCTTTAATGATGGACTAATGAGTAATGGTAAGTACACATGCAATTTAAAAGGTGAGAAAAATATAATATGTGGCATAGTCTAGTCCTTCAGGATGATTGGAGTGTGAGTTACTGCTGTCCAAAATATGGCTATAACTTTAATTAGCATGCAGTAGTTCTGGTCACTGAACAACCACTCTAGTTGCTCAGAATTCAGCTCTTCTCCCCCTGCTACATATATTGTCTTTGCTAATAAATAACTGATGTTTGTTTTTGTTTCTCTAAATCTTGAATTAAATTTCTATTTTTGTTGGCTTCTTACTAATGGTATCTCTTGTGGGTTCCAATTCTTCTATAGAGCTCTAGTGAAATTTTTATCATTTTTCTTGTCCAGCTTCACCATTATTTTCCTTCACAATCACATCAAATCTTTCTTATAAGAATTCTCAATTACGTGCCATCTAGGTAATGATTATGCTATACTTTCATTGCAGAATTAAGGGGTCCTGAATGTCTCTCTCCATGACTTTTAGGACTCAAGGGGTAAACACTAATTTATATTTTGCTAACATCATTATTTCTTTTAAAACATCATCTTGAGAGGCTGATGCAAGAATTTGAGAAGAACTGTGGAGCCAGAGGTCACATAGCTACCCTTCCTTTTTCCATAATTAACAGAGGAGCTGAGATAACCATTTGAATAAACTGATATGAAAAGGTTTGGTGGCAATTATTTGTTCATGAGATCTCAGGGATATAAATAGATTGTGCTTGCTGATTTCTACAACAAAAGTAACAAATATGCAGTCTTGAATTAGCCATCTTAACAGAGACTCACTTCTTCTCCCACAAAACTTGACTGGAGTCTATATAAAAAAAAGAAAAGTTTGGGTATCCCTGAGAAAGGACTTTGGGAGAGCCCTGAAAGGACTTGAGGACTCAGATATGTTCATCTTGCATTTTTCCTAGATTTCCCCAAATAAAATTCATTCTCATTAATTAGAAACTATGTACATCAGGGAATGGGATAAGCCCTAAAATGATCTTGAATATCTGATCTTATGTTTTTAGTAGATACTATAATTTCAAGAATTCTAGATCATAACATCACCCTTTGTTACCTAGTTAGGTAAGGTTTATGGGGTAGAATACAAAGTTTGACTGGAATCTTCATATAAAGCATAGTGGGGTATGACTGGAATCTTTGTGTAAAGCATATAAGATAAATAGTGATTATTCCTCAACTAATGTACAGTTGAAATTATTTACCTTCAATAACTGGGGCATAAAGATTACTCATTGCTTCTTTTATTAATAATAGCTTTATTTGAATAGAATTCATGCTCTTGAAGTGTTAATTTTGATATTTTTAAATAGCTTCACAAAATTGTATTTTCATCATGGGTTTCAGACCATTTCATCATCTTCCTAAAGAAGGCTGTGTGATTAATCTGTCACCCTGAATCCTTCCAGGCATCCCTAACTCTAGAAAATCAATGATCTTCTTTCTGTTAATGGATTTGCTTATTTTAGACATTTCATATAAATAGAATCATATATATAGTATTTTGTGTCTGACTTCTTTATGCTAAGAGTGTAATACTGCCAAGGTTTATTCATATTGTAACATGCATTAGTACTTTATCTTTTTTAATGACTAAATAATATTCCATTGCTACCAGCTCTATAAATTTATCATCACTTGATAAGTATATATCTTGCTTCCAATATTTGGCTATTATGAATTATGCTCCTGATGGGGGCCACCTACCTATGCTATGAGGCCAAATCCCATCATAGAGGAGCTTTCCTGAAAAATCAGGGGCTCGATAGCTGGCCCTCATCAGACTCCTTTTTGTTTTGGCCGATTTTATAATTTAAGTTTCGTAAGTTACTAAAAACATGCTTGCTCTATTATCATCCATAAGGGTAGTTGTATTAATTGGCTGTTTTACTAAACAAAGTAATTGGTTGCTATGCATTTTGATGATGTACTACTAATTGGCTAATATTATAATACAAATTCTAGAAAATCAATACTGTAAAACTTGGTAAAAATAGATACAACTGGAATATGGTTATTCTACAAATTCTAAAAGTAGATATTAGGAAAATTTTCAGACTCAAACATTTACTATGGGCTATAAGCCTCAGGAACCTAACCATGACCTTCAGACTCTGGCCATTGTGAAAGGCTTTGCATTTCTGCCTTTGTTAAAAAATGTTCCTCATTCCTGGGGTGATAGTTGCATGAACCCTGCCTTCCCCTTTTTGCTTTTGTGTTAATTAAAATTTAATCCAATACAAATAATTTCCTAGTAACATACATTATTGATCAAATCTAAAAGACAATGTTCCTATTGAAAGCTGAATGCAGGGATATAGATACAATTCAGGTGTTAATTTGGGTACCTTCCTCTTCTTCCAGGTCTGCAGTTCCTCAGAATGCTGACACCAGTTTGACCTTAAATGAATAATCAATCTTATACTCAGAGTGAAAATAGAATAATTAGTTGTGATTGCATAAAACTAGTATACCTGCCTTAACATAGATTAAACAAATCATAACAATTCTAACACTCGTGGGAAAATATTGTCTTGATTTTGTAATTGCTTATGTCATCTATCCTGGCTGAAGGTTGCAAGACAAGACCCCAAGCTGTTCTTCAAAAAAAAAAATATAGTAGTCATTGTTAACTTCCTGATCTATGCACATGTTGATGTAATCCCCCACCCTTTCTCATAATGTATGAATAAAGACCTGCTAAGACTTTTGGTAGGAAGCATGCCATACCTAATTCAAGTTTTGTATCCCTTGAACCCCTCCTCACTCATTGATGCTGTTCCATCCTTTGGGGGACCTGGCCTTCGGCTGTAGGTGGACTGCATAATGCTGCTATAAATATTTGTGTGTAAGTTTTTGTGTGGACATGTTTTCATTGCTCTTGAATATGCTCCTTGGTGTGAGATTGCTGGAACAATGGTATCTGTAACTTTTTGAGGAAATGCCCAACTGTTCTTCAAAATAGATGCACCCACTAGCAATGTATGAATGTTAATGACTTTTTTACATTCAACCTGTACTTAATACTAGTAGTAGTGATGCCTAGGTCAGGCAAGGGCAAGTTAGAAATGACTAGGCAGTTTAGGGAGAGGACCTGTGGGGCCTGGATTAACTAGATTTTGGAGATAAGGATGGTAAGAGAGATAGGGGAAGATTTGGAGATGGGATAAAATCCCAAAGAGAAGTAGCAAGCAAAGAACATTAAAAGAACAAAGGAGTGATAGGGGAAATGGACTAGAGTGAGTGAGACCACCTAGAAGCACCCAATCACAGGGAGACTAGTGGAGTTTTGGAGTGACTAGAGAAAGAAGGTATATATTCCCTGAAGTTGAACTCCACTTGGGCTCTCTTGCCCCTCCCTGGTCTGAATCTGTTACAGGGCAGGGAGAGGAGCACCCCAGGAGAGGAGCACCCCAGAACCCCCAAGCCTGCCCTCTCTGAATGGGTTCTGCCATCTGCTGCATTAAGACAACATATAAGGCCTTTAATGGAAAGGAACTTTAATACAATTAGGGTACAGTACAGAAAGGACAAAGAACATAGTGACTAAGTTAAGCATCCAAAGTTACCCATCTCCTTGAGGGTAAAAGTCCAGTCAAATGGGATTGGCCCAAAGCAAGGCCCAAAAGCCTGCCACACGTCCAAAGGGCCTTTCAGTAGCAACCCATAGAAAAGGGTCAGAAAGAGTCAGACAAATCCGGGAGGAAAAGAGCAAAATCAAAATCAAGATGAAAACTGCCATTGTTAACCTTCCCACCGGTCTCTCACCCGCATCTCTTCCAACCAGTCCAAGACCAAAAAGCAAGCACAGTTTCTTCACATGTGGCTTTGCTCCACGTGCCTCCTCCAGGTCTCCTTGCTACTCTCCATCTTCCTTCCTTTCTTCTCCCTTCTCTGCAGAAATCTTCTTTTCCTCCTCAGTCCAACCCACTTAGGGCGGAACCAGGATTTTGGAACTTCCCCTTTTCCTGGGAGGACCCTGTTACAGTTCCACTGGCCTGGGAGTCCCACTTTATTTCTGTTCTTTTCCTTCTCAATAAACTTTTTCCTTTTTCTAAACAAATCTGCCTCTTCTTGCCTGCTTGCCTGAGCGTCTGTGGAGTTCCTTCTGCGACTTCATGAGACACCAACCTGTGGTGGTCTAGTGGCTGGGACCCAGGGCTGCCACTGCAGCATGGGGTCCATTCCTGGCTGGAAGACTAGGCCTGAAAACCTGAAGTTATGTGAAAGTTACTTGGGCTGGTCAGCCACGGGTGTAACGTGGTAAACCACGTTAGGCGCCAAACTGTTACAGGTCAACCCTAATATAAAATGGGTTTGCCTGACTGGGCCCTCACCCGTGCACTTGAATGGTACTTATAATGCCCCAACTGCAGGCAGACATGACAAAGGTTAATAAAAGGTTTTATTTACAAGGGAAGGGAAAATAGCGTAGTGAATAACACAAGGGGAAGAGAGGGCTACAGATCTGTAAATATCCTACCAGTTCCTTGGAGTTGGAACCCAACGGTGCGCTGAGAGCTGGCTCCCCAGGAAAAAGCAACCCCCCAAGGCCCACGTGTCTGCTTTTATACTCAGCCTGGCTGCTCAACTCAACCCTCAGATCCCAGTGATCTGCTCTTCGATAATGACCTTATGGGATTTGTAGTTCTTGGATCTTGTAGGTCTGGAATGGGGGTCGAAATCCATAACCTATTTGTGTAATCCATTCAGGAGGGCTCTTCCCCTAACAGTATCACTAGTAGTGTTTTTTTTTTTTTTAATTAAAGGTATCTGAGCAGAAAAGAAGTGGTATTTTGTGTCATTTTTATTTGTATTTCTCTGAGTATTAATGATGTTGAACATCTTTTTATTGTTGTTGGAAGGACCAATGGATTATTTTAGCTATCCATCTCTATTCAAACAATAAATAAAAAATCAATATGCATGAGAACATTACAGAAATTAGGACCATCAACAAATTTTAGAAAGCTGCAGAAGTATAAAATCATATCACTTTAATTATCTAGTTTGGATAGCATAGAATTTCTTCCTATATAGTAGCAGGCAACCTAACCAAGTATGTCTTTAGTTGCATCTGTCATTACAAATGGGATCTTTACTGTATATGAATATTATTTTAAATTTCACAATTGCAGTGAACAACAGAAGTTTGCTTCAATTTCATAGATGTTTAACTCTGGGATAGACTTTTAATTTTGTATTGCAGTTTAACCAACAGAAATCTTGGCCTTTTTATTATAACATTTGCAGTCAACATGCTAATATACCTTGGAAATCAGACAGTTATAGTTTTAGTTGCTTAGATGTCTTAATAATCAATTTTTCAGGGAATTTTGGGACATTTTGGAATATCTGTTCCACTAAAAGGACATAAATCTGTGCTGTACAGAAGAAATCAGGTAGTCTTTTTGATTTTGGAAGCAATATGAACTATATTTGTATCTGATGTTCAAGTCATCATTTGAATGACACAGATATTTCTCTATTTTGAGTCCAAACTCAAGAAAAATTTTTTAACAGGTTTAGACTATGATGTTCAACTCTTATGAACTGGATGATTCAATGTTGTTTCAAATGTTTGTGCCAGATTACAATACTATATGTAGCCTGTGATGGACCTCCATGGAGAAATCACAGAAGAGAGCAGAGCTTTCAGACTATATAAATAACATTTTCTCACATTCCTTCAAGAAATAATCCCTAGCTCATTTTGAGTTTTATTTTGCATGCAATCTAGGTATCAGGACTTAGACATTTTAGTACCCAAATGAAGAAACTTTCTACCAGGAAACATAGCAACAACACCATTGAATTAAAAGTTAGAATACCACTCGGCCATTTGATGTCAAGATCTATCAGTAATTAAATTTGCATTTTTACAGCAAAGAACTCTGACCATCTGGTGTTCTGTCTAAATAAAAGGGGAATAAGCTATTGGAAGATGGAAGTCATAAATATATCTCATGATGATTTTACTCTTTTACTTTTTAATTTTTTCTTCTTGTGCAGAAGAACTAGGGTGTAGGCCAGAAGTACCAGGGGTGAGAGGATTCACTAGAGACAGAGTAGGGAGCAGAACAGGTGAATCGAAATATATTGCTAAGGGGAACAGCAAGTAAGACAGGAGAGGGCTACTCATGATGACTTTAAATTTGCCATCCATACTTCCTTTCTTAAAGTTTAATAAATGTACTAATATATTGTAACAAATTTCCCTTGCCTTGACTTTCCATTTACTGTACTTTCAAATATAGGAAATGTAGCTAAATGTCATGATGGAGTTGGTTGTGATGGTCCAGAGGTTGAAGGGACAGAAATTTCAGAGCTGGACTCAATAAGTCAGAAGTATTTGGGTGGAATCTTCATAAGAAAAGCTAGAAAGTTTTCTGAAATATTACACAAAATGTTATTATATAGGCAGTTTTGTTTTCAGTTTTCATGTAGGTTTGCATGAGTGAGCATGTTAGATCGTAAAAGGAGTGACTGAAGCCAGCATATGACATATTTGTAGTTGGTTGTTGTTGCAACCAAGTTTCCAAATGTACCTTAATTTTCTTTACAAATACTCCTCTATTATGTATGATCATTGAAGAAGGCGGCAGACAACCCCTGACAAAAAGGTCACTGTGTCCTGAATATACAGTTTTCTACTTGGGCAATCAAGGACTAAGTGCATTTGATGTAGAGTCAGTCTATGAGCTTGGGGACTTTGACTCTTGCAGGAAAGCACTCAACATTGCAAGAGATGATTGGAGCTTATTTCACTGTTTCTGCATCCCATGCAATGTGACTCTTTTTTTTTTTCCTGCTACCAATTTTCCAGAGATTCCTAGAATAGAGCCCATACCTACTTTCTAAGTGTAGTACTATAGCCACCAATCAATGAATCAGTTTTGGTAGTCACAAAGTCTTTGAACAAATCCTGACTTACCTTCTGAGATCCAGCTCTCTTCTTGTTTGTTGAACATATGTATTTGTACAACATTCTACTCTCTGTCACTTTTTTATGATTCTGTGTTTAGACTCCTGAAGAGAGTGGATGTGATTGTAATAGCCAGCCACCATGCTAGTATATTCCAAGGAAGACCCAAGTTGAACAAATATGCCATGTTATTATAGAATTCAGATCACCTGTCAGTATAGACCTTTTGTTTTATGGTGAAGAACTCAATATAGTTCAGTCAGTATCTTGGTAGAGTCACCTACAATCAACATCATGACTTATAAGAACTTCTATGAGATGGGTACAATTCACGAGTAAAGGTCCCTCACAGGAGCTCTCTTTGCTCCTCTCAGGTACCTGGGAGTCTATTCTTTACCTCTTTTTTCCTAAATAAACTTTTCTTGAATTTCCAAGAAAAAAAAACAAATAAAGGTCCCTCATAGGGGTGTTCTGAACTCCTCATAAAGGGATAGTATAACTGGCATGGACCTTATGTGCTCATCAGGATAATGTGGAAAGCTTTGAAGATTTAACCTGATCGTCTACGGCCATACCACCCTGAACGCGCCCGATCTCGTCTGAAGATTTAACCTGTATGTCAGTGAATTGCAGCTGCTATAAAATTTTCACATAGTGGCCCTCAAGAGCTGTTGTAAATACACACAGAAACAATTACAGCTAAAATTCAGTTTAATTTTCCCTCATCTTTCTAACTGCTATGAGTTAGTATCTGTAGTTTAAAGAACTCCAATTCTACCCAGGTCACCACTCCTTGATTTTGTAGGACATTGCACAAAAGTACAAATTGTATTTTCCTGCCTGAAAAAGAATGTAGAATTTTTGAGAAGAGAGCATAAAGGTTTTCATAAACTGGGAAAGCTCAGGCATTGCCATAAACAGGCTCACAGAATTTCAATTGCTGCTGGTGATTATGACAACGTGTAAAGTATTTTATTCTTCCTCAAAAGTGATGGTTTAATGTGTGATGACAAATATTGGTAAAACCTGCTTATGTTAACTGTGATTCTGAAGTCTAGACTACAGAGCCTGCTACTAGCTACCATGCACTTCCATTAAAAGTACCGCAAATTAGATAGTCACTCTGTCAGTGACAGTATAGGTACAGGAAGCAAATAATGTCTGGGAAAGAATATATTAAATCTATGGAGTAAGCTGTTATGGGCACTGTGTTTCTAAACTACAGTCTCTTCTATCCCTCCTGTGATGAATGCAGGCTCCTCCGAAGATTAAAAACAGAGAAACTAAAATCCAATATTCATATATCAGCATAATAGGAAAAAATGCTCATAGATAATTTGTCAGTGTTTATTAACTGCAACCTAGAAAAATGTAACCATGGCAGAGCCTTTTCACAAATACATGGTTGAATGGGATTTTTTTTTCCCCAACACCATTCTTTACTAACCTCACTGCCCGCAACCCACCCACAACAACACACACCTCTATCATTGGTAAACAGGGCTAAGAAGGAACAAATAGTTAAGAAGGAAGAAGCAGTCAGTATCAAGGGGGAAAATATCCTTGTTAGATTTCCTTGGGAAGAGCCTGAAGAACATAAAGGCTGCCCCCATTAACTCCTGGGAACAAAGGAGGCCAAACTCCCCAGCAGTGCCTTTAGGAAACCCAGAAGAACTGTTTCACAGATATTTATGGCCCTGAGAGCAGGGGAATGACTTTAAATAGTTTAAAATGGCCTAAAAATTTAACAGATATTTGTTGAATGCTAACACTATGCTGAGTATTGAGGTAGGCAATTTATTTCTATTATATTATTTAATATAAAAAAGGTAAAGTGAGATTAACTCTTCAATTGAATCAGCTCTATTTTATTAAGTATTCCATAACAACATATAGTTTACCAGCTCTTCTAAAAGAATTCAAACTACCATGAACTTACTAAGGAGCATATGATATAAACATATACAAACACATACATATATATATATATAAGATGTATATATAATAAATATATATAGAAAAAAATATATATTATAAATAAATTTATAAATAGAGAAGATATGAACTGTATATAATGGATATATATATGTACACACAGGATATATATAGACATAAAGGAGAAGTTGTATCAATTATATATGAAGATTATTTGGAGACTATTATAAAATGTGTATATGTAGGTAAATTTAGCCTGAGTCTACAGCATTAAGCAAACATATAATTTTCCATAAATTATTTGTAGATTTTTTAGTTTAGTGAAAAGGCCAAATAAGTTGCAATATTTGTCTAGAGGTTCAAACATATGGAAGTCATATTTTTTCCACCTTTTATGCAAACATTTACTGAACATCTATAATGGTCCAGGCATAGTGTTAAGCTTAGAGGATGAAAGAGTGAAGCAGACATAGGTCTTGTCATCCAGTATCATCCAGAAAGGAGGTAGGTAGAATCTTTAACTCCATTTTCTTTTCACTAGAGAGTGGTCTAAGAATGCAAAATTGATTGATTAGCCCAAACATTCATAGCTAATTTCTTCAGGAGTCTGTACTATAGTACACTATAATCAAGAAAAAGCTTTCAATTAAATCCTTTGCTAATAGTCATTCAGAGACCAATTTTATTTTATTTGGGAGGTGGGGGTTAAGGGCAGTTGTTACAACATTAGTTTTTTATGGTTACAGAGGGTTTTTTGTTTATCTTCTTTTTTATTGATGTTATAATATTGATTATAGCATTATATAGGTTTCAGGTGTTCACCATTGATAATCAATGTACAAAGGTCACTGATAAATTTACCTTTCACTATACCATTACCCTCTTTTTCCTTATTTTGGATCCCTTTCTTCCTTTCAGGCAACATAATTAGTCTAATAGTCCAAAAATTTGTTTTGTTTTATTTAGTACATGTTAGTTTGTTTTCCCTATGTACTACATGTGAGTGAAATCATTACATTTGTCTTTCCTTGTCTGGTTTATTTCACTTTGCATAATTCCCACTAGGTCCACCATGTTATTGAAAATCACAGGATTTCATCCTTTCTTACAGATGAATATTATTCCATTGTATACAAATCATATCTTCTTTATGCATTCATCAGTCATGAATGAACACTTAAATTGTTTCCAATTGTTGAATATCATAAATAATGCTGTAACTATAGTATTCATAGCACAAATGCCATTTTTATCTTGCAGCACTGTTGTGAGGATTAAAGGTAGTTTTCATTTGCAACTATTACAAAATGAGTAGTCGATAAGTGATATTTATAATGAATTTAACATTATTTTAAGAGATATTCAAGCTTTGGGGATCTATAATCTCCTATTGAATTCCCATTTTAACTGCCTTAGTTCCAACTATTTAACTTTGCTCCCCAAAGGAATACAAATATATTTTCCTCTAATTTAGTAGAGATGAAAGCATACTGACCATTTCCCTCTTCCTGAGTGAGAAGTTAGACTTCCTTTTTCATTCAAAATCCAAGTTCTTTGCTCTTTCAAGTGATGAAAAAGATATGCCTAATTCAGACCTTTGGTTTCCCATTCTTTAGTGCGATTGATATTTTTTTCCTTAAAAATTCTGAACTATTTAAATGAAAAAAAGAAAAGTCATGTATGTGGGGTTTGTCAAGCTTCTACTGAGAATCAAAAGTGACAACTCATATGCTAAGAGTTTTCTATCTTGGAAATAGTTGGATTTCATAAGGAATCATATACAGCCCATTTGTTTCTATAAAGATGTTTACTTGCCACCTGATCCAATTTCTCTGCTGAAATAATTAATAGAGGCTATTACAAATTCATGGAAAAATGTGCTTTAAAATTTGTTCCCCTGTGAATTTATTTAAGAAATTAATGAGCTCTACTGACATATTTTCCTAGTAAATTAATGAAAGTTTATATAATTCAGTTTAGCTAGATCAGGGATTCTAAGTGCTAACCTAATTGGGCATCTGCTCTCACCCTACACATGCTCACTGGGCAGTGAAGACCAGCCCTGTGTTCCTCTGGGAGCTGCTTGGAATAACATGTAGACCACATTTAGGTTGCAAACTGGTGAGGAGGGCGATGGGTTTCTCACCGGGAGAGTGGGAATTAGAGAACAATGTTCAACTAGGGGACAGTGTCCTTGGCAATGAGCTGCTTTTGTTCATTGATTTCCAAAGAATTGTGTCAGTGTGAGGGGTTCTTAGGTTTCTAATTAACGAGAAATATTCCAGAGTGTAGGGATATCAGAAATTGATAAGAGAAGGACCCTGTTTCTAGATGAGTCTACAATGCTTAATTATATTTTTTAGTACAAGGGAGTCATGGGACCTACTAAGTGAGTGAGAGTTATCCGAATTATATAAACTTTCATTAATTTACTAGGAAAATATATCAGTAGAGCTCATTAATTTCCTAAATAAATTCACAGGGGAACAAATTTTAAGGCACATATTTCCAGAATAATCAAAATATTTTTAAACTAACATGTAGGCTGTTGGTGCTTTGGTGACTGAGATACCAGGAGCAACAGCTAGGCCATGCCACCCGCATAGTTTAGACCATGACAGTAAAGACCTATGCAATAGTCATTTGTTCCTGTTTTGAGCACCTATATCCCTAGCTACATTACTTCATTTGTACCTCATGACAACCCTATGGGTTATTAGCATTTTCATTATTGACAAGGAAACTAAAGCTCCTGAAGGATAAATAATCTTATCCTGGTTAGACAGCCAATGTGTAGGGGATCTAGAATTTAACTCTCATATAGCTGCTGGGGAAAAAAAAAAAAACACACACCTAAAAAACAAAAACACTGTGGTGGGATCATTTTTATTTAAAAATAAACATTTTTTTCAATTATCATAAAAAACAGACACCAAGTTGTAAAATCTGCAAATGAATTAATTATTTCTTGAGACTCCAGATCAGATGAAAATAATAGTGACTTGATTCCAGATGTTGAAGGGAGAGAAAGTATTAAAAAACCAAGATGAGCTATTTCCACTAACGATTGCATAATTCTTGTCAAAGAGAGAAGGAAAATCTTTATATTGTTCTCTTCTCTAACTAAATAGGTAGTCTATTGCTTAGGAGAGCACAATACACTACAGAAAGGTTTAAATATGCAGAGGAAAAAAATTTATCACCTGTCTAAATAATCTGTGGCATGAGTAGATTATATCTCTTTAGGTTTAGAAAATAAGGGGAAAAAGAAGAATGAGAAGAGCAAGACCTGGCTAATATGGCCACAGTCTACACTGCATTTCAATAAAAGGCCAAGAAATATTTTTGAAAATTGATTATTAAAATTTAATTTTGTGCTTTATTTTTTTCATTTCTGTAGCATAAGACACATTTGCATCTGAAATCTTTAGTAACATTTCCTATGTACAACATATCTTAAGTTTTTAGTGGAAATAAGGAAGGGACTGATTTCCATGTCTGCACTACCATGAAGAAGAGAAATGGGAGAGCTGCAAATAGCAAGGTGAGTGAGCACCAGCATCCTGCAGGAGTAGAAGGTCAAGGCTAGAAAGGACCAGGAGAGTGGCAGCCCTTGGAAGAGGCTGTACATAACTCCTGCGCCCTACAGGGAAGCATCATGATAAAGAGAAAGCAGAGTAGGATTTGGTCACCACAAAAATCATTTCCCATTTCCTTACTAAATTATTTTTGAGGATTGTTTATTGAGATGAGTCTACATAAAATAGTGTGACTAAAGCAGTGAACAACTCTATTGGGTAATTGTTTTTTCTACAGAAAGTTGAAAAAAGAAGTTTAGGGACATTTGTGTTTTTTTTAATATATATTTTCACATTACCTTCTCCTACTTTAAAATGTTTTTAATTACATTTATTAAGTGTAGGAACTATTCAAGTCATTGCAAGTATATAATAATATAGAATTATTAATATTATAATAAAACATTTCATGAAATTTAACTTTACTCTGTGAAGTATCAGCCCAGCTCAGAGAACCCAAATGCACAAAACCATCCCTAACAACTAACAGAGTGACTGAGGTTTTCAGTGTCTATGACATACCCTCCTTCGAAGGAGATGGGAAAAACAAATAGGAGAATCAAAAAGATGCTGTCCCATCCCTTGTGCCAGACTGCCATACATATTTTATATACCCAGGCCATAAAAAAAAAATGCTGCTTCTGTCTTCCAGCACACACAAGACATTAAAAAAGTGTATATTCCTCTGTGATGTGTCACCCTTCCAAAAGTTTGTCTAGTGAGGAGTAAAACCCAGGTGAAAGGAAACAATCTACCTGATAAGGCAGTAAATATTGCTACTGAAATTACTATTTAGCTGTTAGGTCATTTCTATATCAACTGAAGCCTGCTGCGGAGGTGTGCACAGTAGTCCTAAGGGGATTCTGCCTTCCTACACCCTGGGCTGTGGAAAGGAGATCCTCTCCCAATAGAGTTTGGGCATAGGTTAGGGTAGCTCTGTTAACCCATCCCTCCATACAGAAGCCCAGATGCTTTGAAACGTTAACTCTTGATACAGACTTTTTTATTTTTGTCTCCAGAACCTCTCATTGCCTGGTATATGATAACCTTGATTGATTATTAATTTCATAATGATAGTAGGCATTCATTCAGATAATTTATAAAAATTACCTCAAAAACTTTATAGAATACATTGTCTAGTTTCCATTTTACAGATGACAAAAAGACACTTAAAGAAATTAAAATTTGCCAAGATCACAGAACTTTTGTGGTGAAGTTGGGATGGGCAGTCAGGCACGCTGACTTTTCTTTAATTGCTTCATTTCATTGACTGGCTTCAGATAACATAAACCAAAGGATAAGCTTGGATAAATCTGTATTTCTGTCATCACCTATTTTTTGAAAATCTGGCTTTTTCATTACTTTTTGTGAACCAGTATATTCTACTTTCCTTTCTCAAGTCTACCTGACCTTGAGTATTTATCAAGTGAAATAGTGTTCAATTCATTGCATTCTCTTTTATGTTGCATGTTTGATATAGTGACTTGCAACTTGGTCCTTAAAATGCTAGGCACAGGCTGTTAAAATGGAGTTCTAGTAAAATTAAACCAGAGATCAGAGCTGAAAATCGCTTACATTTATTTGGACTTCACCAGGGGAACATTAGCTTTTTATGACATTTGAAAGATGATGCTTTTATGATCTTTATATAATAGGTTTACCAAAGCACTCTGTCTTATTTAAATTTCAATGATCCTAAAGAGAAAATTTTTGCATTCTTAGTTATCTTGTAGTTGATGGACTTGAATCATTCATGACTTTTTTAGTACATATAAAATATAGTTTGACTAGATTCTATAAGAAAAATCTCAAAGTTTATCCCATAGGTTACTACTTAAATGGCAGAGTACATTAAATGGCAAGTATTCACATATGCAAATACTATTTTGCATATCTTAATTGTAGCTAATTATTCAATTATTTTTCTCAGTTTTGCTTGGATAGTTTTTTATAAGTAACTAACTACCATATCTATAAGCGATCTAAATTAAGTACTTTGCTTTTTGAAGTCATTCATTCTTTGATTCATTTCAGTGGAGTTAAAGCAAAGAAAGTATGTTGACTACTCAGAAACATAAATTGCCTATGTTTATCCCACATGGTACAGAATAGGAGTGAAACGACAAAATGTGGAGATAAAGAAAGCCATATCAAATAAAATGTATTAATAGAATGCTTAGCCAGTCAGTATTTAATCAAGGCTAACTATCATGAAATATACCTAAGATCATTATTATTATTAATGATTTAATATTATTTCTAATGTATACAGTTCTCTAGCTAGGGTACAACTCACTAAATCTTAGAAACAGAACAGAGTTATGGTTTGTAGTACTTTATATACCTGAAATTCTAGGACATACAAAGGAAAGTGAAATTATTGTTAAAGCTGAACACAGGCTCAACTATTGACATGCATCTTTACGTCTGATTAACAGGGCAGTACAAAAGGACACAATGACACAACAGGGCAATGGTTTTCAAACTGTTCCATAAAACCCTGAAGTTTTCCCTTTGAGGATTATTCAATACAAATCAATAACATTCTGGTATAAGGAGGAGATCCCTGAGAATGTCTGGGTATTTTGGGCCTCTCTGGGGGTTAAGGGTGTTAAGAGAGAGACTCAATGAGACCATCTATAATGGAAAATGGCTTGGCAAGTCTCTTTTACTTGCTTTTGAGAACATGCTTCTAATGTTTACTTAAAAAAAATTGTTGTTAAATACGTTAGAACAGTGGCTGAATCTTCTTTTTTCTTCTTTTCATGTCTTAGCTTTAATATCTCCCCTCCAGAGATATCCTCTTTTTCTGACTTTCTACTCATCCAAGATGTTCTTGAGCTTAAAACGTTTTATTTACTTCCTGTTCTTTACCATAAGCTTAATTATTTTGGGCTGTTTAGTTGCATGCATTTAACTGTTTGTTGCCTTATCTTCCTTAATCTTACTGTGCCCTTTTATTTTCTGTAGTGGAATTCACATAGTAAGTACTCAGGAAGTACAGAAGTTTGGTTCAAGTTTTGCTCCTTTGAAAGATTTTACTCCTCAATTTCTTACTTTCCATAAGATGTTAGGATGTGTGTACACACGTGCCACTTGAAACCGATAATTTTACACAAGAGAGTCTATTTTGTTCATATCATCAGTGTAGCCTAAAATGAGATTATTATAAAATTCTGTAGAATAAGGATGATAAATTCTAAAGTGTGGGAAAATATATTTGTTGTGAACTAATTAAGTTAGCTATCTTGCTGTAGAAGAAGCAATTAAGGCTGTATATCTAAAACAGGTAAAGGTGAGATAAAGGAAGCTAAAATCTACCCACTGAGCTCCACGGACTCTTCTTGTCACCTCCTAGGCGCACACAGAGATGTTGGTTTCAGGCAAGAAAGAGACTTCTGAAGCTTTCTGGAGCTCATGATTCCATTGGGGAGCTTTTAATTTTTATCTTAGTGGCACTGACTATATATCTTTGAAATGAACAAAATGATCAGACACTTATTTATAAATTTATGAATTAAACAGGTGTCTACTTAAGAGGCTGCCTTGCCAATTTAGCTTTTGTGCCTTTTAAATATTTTTCTCTAATAGCCATTACATTTCTTTTATTAAATATTAAAGTATTTTTGTATGAAAAATTTGTGATTGTGCTCCTGGGTTTTTTCTGCAGGAATTTTATCTTCCTTGCCATTGTTATCTTCAACTCAACTAGTATTTATGTCATTTCAGGTTTTTAATAATCTTCATGAAATTAAATTATCTATTGCATCAGCAAAGGTAAGTGAAACTGACCTTGAAGTTTGATTAATTTTCAAATTAACCATGAAGGATTTTAAGAATCAAAGGCCTGAATTAACCTACAGGAAACCAAATGATGCTTCTCAAATCCCATCAATGAATAAAGGTTATGGATCATTGATCATCTACATTGTCAGTTATTCACAACTGAATGGTGTCTAGCCTCAGAGTTTACATTCTCATAAAGTAATCAATTGCTGTGTTCATGGGGGGCTGTGGTTAATTACAGCTTTTCTAAGGCAAATAAAGGCTCCACTCCTCGCCACAGTATGAAGCCACTTAGTGCTTCAAATTGCAAGTACTAAGAGCTTCAATTTGTTAAAACAAAACAAGCCACTAGCCCCAATAAACCAAGAGGCAAAGTGTTAAATACAGTGAAACATTAAGGACTATTAAGAAATGGAAGCAAGGATAGGGTGTTAAATTAAATTTTTACATAAAAAGTTGGGAAATATATTGAGTAATATAAGCACTTCATAAAATACCCTACAGGAAATATTTTCTGTTTTTCACCCTTTCCTAGCTTGTACTTTTCAAAATAAGGTTATTATCTTAATAGAAAAGAAAATTCACACCAAATGAAAAATAAAAATAATAAAAATGTTAAGATTATGAAACTCATTTTGAATTATCGTGTCATTGGGAAACTGGGCAATAATCTGAGAACTCTAACATGCAACCTTCTTCCCAGAGCCGGAGTCCTCGCAGTCTTTCAGATTGTAAACCTACACGTTATGTCCTGAACTCATCTCACCTGGAGCTCACTTCCGCTATTTTTACGAAAATATTCTAATCATTTCATGATTTTGGTTGATATCATTGATGAAGGACAAAAGAGTAAAGAGGTGGGAAGGAGGCACCTTGAGACCAGATACCTGGCTCACGCAAGGAGGTAGTGGTAGAAGGGATGAACCATTAACTCAAACAGTACAAAGATTCTTAGGCACCAATGCCTAGATCATAAGACCCAAGCAGATATCTCTGGAATCCATTGTAGTACTCTCCAGAGGGCACGTGCTTGTAGAATCTTCTCAAGCCCCTCCCTACCAAAAGAAGACTATATCAATGCAGTTTCTGCACCAGCTTGGGGCAGCCATCTTGCTGCCCACCTGTGACTATGCATGTCCTTCTCCCCACTAACTCTCTCCTCTGAAGGGCAGCAGCCTTCCTACCTGCCTCTGACCAATACCATGCTGGGGCTTCTCTTCACTGACCACCCTCAGTGACGGCAGCTCTCCTTAAGGCCACCCGCTTGCAACCATGGAGGCCTCTCAGCAATCCTGTCCCTCTCGGAGCAGCTCTTCCTGCCCATTGGTGTTTGTGCAAGGGTCCTTTGCTTTCTCCACTTTCCTAATAAACCTGCTCTTTAAAATAACTAACCTCTCTGCCTCTTGGAGAAACTCACCTGGGAATTCACCACGTGCTGCTGAACAGGGGGATCTGGTGAAACCTTTCCCAGAATGAACCCAAGAACCCCACACTCCAAGAACTACATCATCAGCAGAGCTCTCTCATGTTCCTATTCACCTTTATTTCTGTTTTTATGTTTGAAGTTCATTTCAGGGTTAAAAAGAAGAAAATGCCTCATCAGGTGAGCAGTAGCCATATTTCTGGCAGGATATAGGAGTATTTTAACAAATTAAAAGAAAACAGATAAAATTAAAAAAACTTTTCTCCAAGGGGAATTCTAGGGGGTTAAAAATGCTTTCTTCTTCATGATAATAATTACATAACAAATATTCAGTTTATCAATGTTTTTGCTATAAATTAATTTTTGTGTCCTTAGACATTCCTTGAAATTCTGTTTATCCAATGAGCAAACATTCTTGGCAGATAGTAGGATTGAGCTCCAAATTGCTTATTCCTTTCTTCCTCCCATTATGACTAAAAATGATATCAGGTGTTCATTTATCTGTATTTACCAGCATTGAAAAATATTAGTTGAAAACATGAAAATTTTGTGGGTGAAAATTACAATTTATTACAGGTTTTAATTGGTTCATCTTTGAGTCCTCTTGAGACTAAAACCTTATTTCTGTCTTCTCACTCTGTGAGTTGCCTATTTATATGCTTTATGCACTTTGAATTGAAACATTTGCATTTTTGTTAATTTATAATTCTTTCTCTATAAGTAGCATTTAACTGTCCTATACTGTAATTGAATTTTTTGTGTCTTATTTTGTTTTTAATTTTTATTTTATTCTTTTGAGTTACTATAGTGATAAGAAATTCCAAAAATATGTAAATATTTAGCCAAATTTCCCCCCAGTGGTTTCATTTTTTCTAATGTTTAAATCTTTGGTCAATATGAAATGATTTCTGTAACTTGGTTGAAAATGAGCATCTAACTTGGTTTTACCAATTGGTTTGCCATTGGTTCTGTTGGTTCAACACTATTTGTTGAATAACTATGTGTACTTTACTTTCTGACATTATTATGACACTTGACAAATTAACTTTTCTCTTGTGATACTCTTATTATGTTTACCTTATTTTAATCAATTTTTATTTCATCAAAGTAATAGAAAAAACGGTTAGGAAAAAAATAGCACACTATGTTATACAACACTAATAATATTTCCATGCCTTACTCCCTATTCCTGTTAAAGATGAATTATCTCATCTCCAGCACATTTTAAATCATTTTCCAGGCCTCCTTCCTAAAACAAAATCCAGTTATTTTGAAGCCCACATTCAGATTCTACGATTTTCCTGTACCACTTTTCAAATTGTAATCATCCAACATTCTCCAGCCTTTTTTCCTCAATCAGTGAAGAAATTAGCACATTGAATATTATCTTCCTCTCTGCCACTGTACCCTGCATATCCCTAATGACTTTAATACCCACACAGATAATCCATCTGAGCTCTGAATTTTCAATTCTCTGCTCACCCACTTTCTCATCATCATCTCCTATCATGCTGATCAGTAGGGAAATGGCAAATAAAATCAATATATCCTTACCATAGAAAATATGACACACATTAAAAAGATTTAAATAGATATCCTCACACCAACGGGAAATATTTCTAAGTCATATTCCTGCAGAGAAACATTGTGATCATAAAACATGCACAGGGCCTCCCTGATGGCCTAGGGATTAAGTCTCAGCACTGTCACTGTCACGTCTGAGTTGGATCCCCAACCAGGGAGCTGACCCACATATGGCACAGCAGACCTCTCCTGTTTCTCCTGCTGCTCCTATTAGCAGTGTATTTCAGATCTGCCTGTTATGCTCCACACTGTCTTTGGTGAATCCTCTTACCCCTTGCACTTCTAGCCTATACCCCAATTCTTCTATGAATAAATAAATAAATCTTAAAAAAAATACACAGCATAGGTTATATAAAAAAAGGGGAAAATACATAACAAAACTATATCTCTGTCTGATCATCTATCAATCATCTATCTTTCTATCTATATCCATCTGTCTGTCTTTCATAATGAACATTAAAAGCTGTCTATAGGGATTCAAAATAAATTATTTTGAATAATTTCAAGGAGGAGTTTGCTCATCATGAACAAGAGTAATGTCAGCTTCTATAATATGACATTGTTTAAACTATAAAATTATATATTTGCATATTAGTTATGTAGTTAAGAATAGAATCAAAATAAATAGTTTATATCTTTTCCTTTCCCTCAAAATTCTAGTCAAGTATCACTTGATAGTAATTTAACTTATTAACTAACTAGACAAGAACAGATGTTACAATATTAGATAATTCAATTTAGAAATATACTATTTCCATTTATCCACTGGGTTTTTTTATATCCTTCAGTAAAATTGTATGCTTTCATTATCAATCCTGCATATTCTCATTAAGCTTATTCATACATATTTTATAACCCTATTGTGATTGTTAAGGGCCTTTTTTTCTCCATGCTATTTTCTAACAGGTTGCTTATTATAAGAAATCTATTAATATATAGAACTCTTATATGTTCTATTATATTTAATCAAATCTATTTGTCCAAGGATATGAGGTGATTACCTCATCTTCTAACAATCACCTATCATAATTCAACACATTTATGACTCAGTTTCTCCTAATTTTTAAAGATAATCATCAAAATGCCCACCTAATAGTTACATTGTGATTTCCAAGTCAGTATTTGCAAACATGGTACCCATGCATATTAAGTACTTACATGTTACAATTGTTTTGATTCTATATTGTTGAAAGCACCCTTCCTGAGTGGGATTCAGCATCCAGCACATTTGTCAGTCATCTGTTTTAGGATCAAAATGCGAATTGATATTATACTTTTGGTTATTTTTTTCATTGTGTCATTTTGTTCCAACTAAAAGTTGTTATGACAAGTGAGCTAAGATTCCCTTCTTTATAACCAAGCAGTCACTTCCCTTGCAGATATGAAATTGCTAGCTTATTGGTCTTTCTCTCACTTCTGTCTTTCTTGTACCACTTTTTGCATGAATTCCTTGATGTCTGTGAGTATGAGTGGTATTCTTTCATTGTTTCTAGGGTCCATTTGCAGTTCTTCCCTATTGTATTATTTTGGCTGCTTTGGCTGGCATTTGTAAGAGAGAGGTAATTAAAGCATAGGTTTAGATCATCTTAGATAAGAAATGGCCTCTCTTTTCCTTTTATACCCAGCTACTGTCTTTGATCGATGAAGGACACCTTCCTTCCTCCTCATTATTTATAATACCTGCTCCTACACTTGTACATTTGTCTTTGGAATCTCTCTTCTCTACTTTCCCCTGTTCATGTATAATAAGAAAAGGTGCTTAAATTTTTTCATACATTTTCTATTAAAAAGGGGTTACATGCACACACTGTCAGAAGCACACTCCAGGTACAGATCCTAATTAACACCTAAGTAGAAATCTCTTGTCTAGCTCTGTGGCAAGAGAAATCAATCAGTGGGTAAAGCGGGAAATTGGAAAGATTAGTCTGAAACCAAACTGTCATCTTCTCCAGTTACAATAACTCCTTGTCTCAATCTGTGAGCTGTGCTTTGCTAAGATTCAATTTTAGTTGCTACAAGCAATAAGTATTTACTTCATATCTATAAAAGCAAAAGAGAACAATTTATTATGAATAAAATTTATTTTCCTCTTAATCTTTCACTGGCATTGTTAATGAATTATTTTGGACTGAAACTTACTTAAAATATTTTTCAAGAGTCACCTTCAGAATAGCATGGAGTACTTGCTGCACTAACAGACTCAATGGGAAAATTATTTGAGATCTATAACAGAAAGTCACTGGGGAGGGAGAGTCTGATATCACTCAGCTCCACAAGCATCACAATCAGAAAGGTAAATTTGTGCAAGGATCAAATCAAAAGTCATACAAAGTCTTGATTATCTACTTAAAGAAACCACATGGTTCCCAAATACCTAAGTTCCTGGGCCTCCAAGGAATGGAAAATTTGGATTGATGTAGGGTTGAAAATACCTTAACATTGAATTAAAAATTACTTGTAATAGACTTTTAAAATGTTTGACCTAAAAATGCTATTTCAAAACAGTGACACATTGTTTATGAAGTTTATCTAGACCAAAGGACTTTTGAAAATATTTATTTTTTTCCTTCTTCCTCTTCTTATTTTGTTATTGTTACTAAAAAAAAATCCTTTTTCTCTGCTAGATTTATACATTTCAGTAGATTAGTTTTTCTATATCAGCTTAAAATAGAAAAAGGCACTTAACTAGAAAAACTTTTCTCCATATATACTAATTATAGTCATACCATGTCTATATATCTAATTTTACTCATATTTTGTTTAATTCATTCTAACTCTAGAATTTTTGGAATGGACTGGCATGAGAGCTTACGGCTGACAGTCGAAGATTTCAGACCAAATTCAACCTCTGTTCAGACATTACTGTAGATGTCTTTGACAATGAAAACCCTATAGATGGTAGGTGGGAGAGTGAATAACTGAAATCCCTGCTTTCTCAACCTCGCTCAGGATTAAAGGGAATTACAGGTTTACTGTTCACTGAAGAGAAACAAATGCCCCATTACACAGAAGGGATTAGGGCCTGAAGGAACATTTATACATTCTGTTTGCCTCAGAGTGCAGGGCTGAGAGACACAGACAGCATTAAAAATAGAGTTCTGTCTATGAACCAGAAAGCTACCCAGGGTGATTTGTTCTTCTGAAGTTACAAGTATTATGGAAATTAAAATTTGATCCATAAAGGATTTGATGACTTTTACCTCAGAATTAATCTGGGAAAATATTCTTATTATTTAACAGGAAAGACCCCTCCTGAATTTTACCACTTTCTACTTTAAAGTGGCCTTAAACTATAATACAGAAAGAAAGACAGTTTATAATTTAATGATTATGTGAGCAGCTTAAATTTTTTCTGATAGGCAGGACTGACATGGACTTTGGAATTCCAGTGTCTCCATTGCTGCTTCTATTTCACAAGTAAATACTAACACAGGTTGTTACAAGAACAAAAACAGGAAACTGGGAACATTATTGAGTTTACTGACTTCATGGAGGGGGGCGGGGAGGTTGGAGTGGGTATGTCTTCACACATCCCAATATTAAAAGAATGGAAAAGGAAATGTATATGTTTCTATATTCCATTCCCCACCACCTAGACCACCTTTAAAGTATGGCTTTGAAATTGGTAAAGAAATAAAAGAAAATACAAAATGACATGTGGGTAGAGTTGTTATATATAATTTATTTAGTCAGTTAATAAATATATTTTCAACACGTGCTATGAAAGGACTATGCAAGACAGCATGAAGATGATAAAGAGGAGTAATATGGATTTTGTTCATGGTGTTTTTCCTCATAGGGCACATAATGTATATAAACAAGCAATATCTCATATATGCAAATAATAATGTATAGAAACAACATAAATAATAGTCATGCAAAGTAGGTGATTAGAAATGCCATGAAAGAGCAGTAAATGATGTCTTCTAGGATTTCAGATGAGAGATCATCTCTGTTGGGCACTGTGAGAGGATCATAGTGGGCCAGGAGGGCTAGATCCCTCTGAGGACAGAATTCAGGGGGCTTCTGCCCAACACTATGAGGCCCTCTCTGACACAACTATAAAACATATTGCTCAGCTTTTTTTCCCTCTTAGTTTCTCTTTCTCTCCCCTATCTAAGTGACTGACTTGATAATTTCACTAACTCATGCTCCTGTGTGAATAGCTAATAAGGGTGAAATTCCACTTTTCCCAGCTACTTATGTTTTAATATGCTTTAATTCATATTACTGTAAAACAGCTATTCATTATCCAAATGACTATTTAGCTATAACCTGGGCTAAAGTCTGTGGAGCTGTATTTCCCATTTTTCATTTTGTTTTCTAATCTTCTTTCAATTGTAGTTTAGTCCAGGGCATCCTGGATAGTCCTGTACATTCTGGCACTGCTTCCTCATGGATCCACCAGGATCTAGTTTAGGGTCAGACACTTAGACTAGGGCCATGGGCCAACCTTGGTGCCATGTGGGTTGACATCTGTTAAACTGCATGAAACAACAAAGGAAAAAAATTCAATGTGTTTAAAATTTGAAACATGTTTATTTCATAAATATGGGCCAATCAAAGACTGATATTAAGAGTATAAGGAACAGCTAAATTAGAAGTGCAAGAGGGGAGGGGAGATGGAGCAAAAGTGACATATGGGATTCATGTGATGCTTCTGTGACAGTGAGGGGAAAGAGCTAAGTAAGATCAATAGTGCCATTGCTGTGGAAGTCCTATTCTTTGTGCAGGGAGAGTTAACATATGGGTGGTAGGGTGGAACTGGCCAGGCCACAGTGATCTGTGAACTTTCCCCATGCCTGCCAAGAGTTACCTGGGGCAAAGTCAGGTTACACAGCCCTAAGTGTTGGTGAGAAGTGTGAGCCATGCTCTTAAGCAAATAGGGTAATTGTTGCCAATCATCAGGCAAAAAGAAGACTGCAAGTATAAGACAAGCAGGGCTTTTCTTCTCTGAGTACATGACATACATTTCAGTTTTCAATTCTCGAAACCGGTTTTTTTTTTTTTAAGATTTATTTATTTATGCATACAAGCACTGGGGTACAGGCCAGGGGTGTGGGGGGGTGAGAGGATTCACCACAGACAGAGCGGGGAGCAGAACAGGCAGATCAACGGAAGTACACTGCTGAGGGGAGCAGCGGGCACAGCAGG